>JAODAL010001146.1:167500-246780 GCA_025379985.1 Phyllomedusa bahiana
GTGAACTACGTCAACATGTTTAAGAAATGTTACAAATATGTGGAGGACAAAAGTATTTTGCTCCGCAGCATGCCCGCTAACGGTGCCACAGTTTACAATCTCTAATTGTTTCACTTCTTCAAAAGTCGAATGAAATATGTTATATAACAAATGAACTGAAGTGGGACTGAAGAGGCAAACAGAGGAGTTAAACCCGAGAGCAACAGAGGGAAAGTTGTATCCATACATGTTGTCAGCCAGACCAGCAGCAGTTGCTAATGTGTCTATTGAAACTGTCACAGAATACAAAACAATAGAAAAGACTCTATAACGAGCTACATAGAATTTCACCACAATAGAGTCATTGAAACACAAAAATCACTACAAGCATTTAAGGAAATTGTGTTTGTGAAACAGGCAAAGAGCAAAGATGCTTTCCTTGTGCCTACAGTCTGTATTTAGATAAGGCTTTTTCTCTAACATACAGTCAGCTCTCAAGGGCACTCATAATGGCCCGCATTATGTCGGTGACTGCTTTTGTGTTGGGAGGGGGGTGAGGTATGTGTCCCACACAGGACCACAACTTTAAAGAAAAGTAGTTGCAGTTAGATCCTTTTCCACTAATGTGCTGACACAGATTACCTGGTCAGGAAAAAGGTCAGGACAGATGGATCTGCTGCCTTTGTGTTTATCTTCTGCCTGTGTAAATATATAATGTGATGGTAAATATTATTACTACTATTCCTTTAATATTTGGCCTGGAATTTTTCAATAAAACATGAGTCAAAAGGAAAACAAATACATTTTCATTAGGATCAGGCGTAATTTTGTGTGAAACAGAAAAAGCTCTGTGTGTTTTGCTTTATACCATGTTTGGGGAACTATGGAAGGCTGAGAATATATTTTTACAAGTGTAAAACAACAGCATGCACACATTCTGTATCAGTCACTGACGCAGCATTCTCCAGCTATTGGACTGCTGTCATGTGGCAATGGCGGTCAGACTTTTGCTCGGACTCAGGTGTTAAACTGAAGCAAAAAGCTTTCCAATAAAGGCATCTGGCAGTTTGGCAAGCTTCGGAGCCAGTTGCGATCACAGCTTTGGGGCTGCCTTGGGGTACGCCATTTGTCTTGGAAGCTGATCAAGTCTGTAATCATTGTTTTGGCCATGACAACCTTTTCTTTTCTATGCTAAAAATAATTCATGTGCAATTTGTCTACAATGTGTCTGCAAATATAGCAAAATTGCCAATGTGAGTTGAGCAATTGAAACATTTCCTTATTCATGAGCCATCACCACTTATTTCATATATGCTGAAAAAAAATTGCTTTGCAAATGTTATTAGAAACATAAAATGTAATTGCTAAAATCACTACTGTTTTAGCTAAAGCTGTGTCCTGGGCAGCAAAATGCTGATAGATAGATAGATAGATAGATAGATAGACAGATAGACAGATAGACAGATAGACAGATAGACAGACAGACAGACAGATAGATAGATAGATATGGGAGAGATAGATAGATAGATAGAGGTGAGGGGTAGATAGATAGATATGGGATAGACAGATAGATAGATAGATAGATAGATAGGATAGATAGATATGAGATAAATAGATAGATATGAGATAGATAGAGAGATATGGAATAGATAGATAGATAGATAGATATGAGATAGATATATATGGGATAGATAGATAGATAGATAGATAGATAGGGGATAGATAGATAGATAGATAGATATGTGATAGATAGATAAACATGAGATAGATAGATAGATTAGATAGATAGATAGATAGATAGATAGATATGGGATAGATAGATAGATACCGTATATATGAGATAGATATTAGATAGATATGAGATAGATAGATAATAGTATATAGAGATAGATATTAGATAGTTAGATCTGAGATAGATAGATAGATAGATAGATATGAGATAGATAGATATGGGATAGATAAATAGATAGATAGATAGATAGATATAGATGTAGATTGATAGATAGATATGAGATTGATAGATAGATATGGATAGATAGATTGAGATAGATAGTATAGAGTGAGGTTGATAGATAGATATGAGATTGATAGATAGATATATAGATAGATAGATAGATATGGGATAGATCGATAGATATGGGATAGATAGATAGATATGAGATAGATAGATATGAGATAGATAGATATGGGATAGATAGATAGATAAATATGAGATAGATAAATAGATAGATAGAAAGATATGGGATAGATAGATATGGGATAGATAGATATGAGATAGATAGATATGAGATAGATAGATAGATAGATAGATAGAGATAGATATGAGATAGATAGATAGATATCGATAGATAGATAGATAGATAGATAGATAGATAGATAGTTATTGGATAGATAGATAGATAGATAGATAGATATGAGATAGATAGATAGATAGATAGATAGATAGGTTTGCACTTCAGTTAAATTATATATTTCCTTTTTCCTGCCTGACAAAGGCTGCTTATTGGTTGAGCAATTTTCCTGCCTGCGATCTTGGAACATTTCAGGTTCAGCCAAAGTGTCTAATCTGAAAACCTGTAGACCATTACATATTCATTTTTCATCTTGTATTAATATATCCCTACATTCTAAGTTTATTGTAGATTTTGTCCTGTGCTACATATGTCACCATGAAATTGGATTAGCCTGTTTTTCGTCATTTGCATTTTAAAGAATCTATGGAAATAACGACATCGGGGTTAGTTTCTAAATGCTTTGTTTATGCTCGTGCAAGTTGGCACAAACCTTGCTCCAAACTGTTGGGGTATGATGTCAAAATTTTGTGTTCAGTTTCAAATATAATCCAGAAATATACTGTCTCCCACAAAAATAAGTACACCCCTCACATTTTTGTAATTATTAATATTAGTATTATACGTTTTCATAGGACAACACTGAAGAAATGACACTTTGATACAATGTAAAGTAGTCAGTGCACAGCTTGTATAACAGCGTAAATTTGGTGTGCCCCCAAAATAACTCAATACACAACCATCAATGTCTAAACCACTGGCAACAAAAGGGAGTACACCCCTAAGTCAAAAAGGAAAATTTTACTCCACAGTGTCATGTGATCGTTAGTGTCACAGGGTCTCAAGTGTGTTAGATTTGGTGTTATCGCTCGCACACTCTCTCATACTAGTCACTGAAAGTTCAATGTGGCACCTCATGACAAAACTGTGGTTCCACTCAGAACAAGCCTTTCCATGGTCGACCAAATAAGTTGAGTGCACAGACGTATGCGTGCTGCCAGCATTGCTGCAGAAGTTAAAGGGGTGGAAGGTCAGCCTGTCAGTACTCAGACCATACACTGCACACTACAGCAAATTGGTCTGCATGGCTGTCGTCCCAGAAGGAAGCCTCTTCTAAAGATGATGCACAAGAAACCCCACAAACAGTTTGCTGAACACAAGCAGACTTAGGACATGGATTAATGGAACCATGTCCTGTGGTCTAATAAGACCAAGATAAATGTATTTGGTTCAGATGGTGTCAACTGTGTTTGGCGACAACCAGACAAGAGTGTGTCTTGCCTGCAGACAAGCATGGTGGTGAGAGTGTCATGGTTTGGGGCTACATGAATACTACCAATTGTGGGGAGCTACAGTTCATTGACGGAACCATGAATGCCAACATGTACTGTGACATACTGAAGCAGGGAATGATCTCCTTCAGAAACTGGGCCTTAGGACAGTATTTAAACATGATAACAACCCCAAACACATCTCCAAGATGACCACTGCCTTGCTAAAGAAAATGAGGGAACAGGAGCTGGACTGGCCACGCATGTCTCCAGACCTAAACGCTATTGAGCATCTGTGGATGGAGGAGCGCAAGGTCTTTAACAACCACCAGCTCTGTGATGTCAGCATGGAGGAGTGGAAGAGGATTCCAGTGGCTGCAACCTGTGAAGCTCTAGTGACCTCCATGCCCAAGAGAGTTAAGGCAGTGCTGGAAAATAATGGTGACCACACAAAATATTGACATTTTGGCCACAATTTTTCTATTTTCACTTTTGCTGCCAGCTGTCAAGACACTGATGGTTGTGTTGAGTTATTTTGAGGGCACAGCAAATTTACACTGTTATACAAGCTGTACACTGACTACTTTACATTGTATCAAAATGTCAGATCTTCAGTGTTGTCCCATGAAAAGATATAATACAATATTTACCAAAATGTGAGGGGTGTACTTTTGTGAGATACTGTAATAATTGGTTAACCTGAAATTTAGATTGTGAGCCCCATTAGGCACAGGGACCAATGTGAATAATGACAATCGCTGTACAGTGCTGT
Source organism: Phyllomedusa bahiana (assembly GCA_025379985.1). Classification (NCBI taxonomy): domain Eukaryota; kingdom Metazoa; phylum Chordata; class Amphibia; order Anura; family Hylidae; genus Phyllomedusa; species Phyllomedusa bahiana. Next base: position 171,814 of record JAODAL010001146.1, read on the forward strand.
ATAAATGAGTAAAATATAATACATAAATGTAATCAAAGACTTGTTTATACTTAAGGTGTAATAATTTTGTTTGTCAGCTGTTCATAAAAGGATTGAACTGGTGGCAATGGGTTTATGGATTGTCAATATTTAGCCACTTTATTGAAAAATATTAGCATATAGCACCAACATAGTCTGCAGTACTTGACAATTTAGACTCTGCATGTACAAAAAAAAAAAGTATTTGCACAATATGAAACTATTCAACAATTCAAGAGCACTAAAGTGCAGGGAGTGTGGGGGATATTGTTGAATGAATGGATCAGGTTCCGAGGAATATTGTGGATGGGGGTTTAAAAGGGAAAGTGTCAGATTAGGGAATATGACAGTCCTGCCTACAATATTTGTTTTTGGGTCAGGCTTTAAAATGCCAAAGCTGAAAATTAAATGTGATTTCTAGAGTCACAAATTCCAGAGAACTGGTTAAAGGGAACCTGTCACATAGATTATGCCCCTCTTGCTTAGGGCAGAACAAGCTAGTGACAGACCTGCTGTTTCCAGCGCTGTGTCCCTTATTCTGTAAAATGCTGTCGTTTTAGAGTATTTAATGCTGAAATCTGCAGTTTTCAGCCAGAAAAGAGTCATTTAAAGAGTCAGTTTTTGTCAAACCTCGCCCATCTGAATAGGTAGAAACATGTGAATAACTGTCAGTGGGTGGGGCTAGCCTTTGGTGGGCGGGGCTAACACCTGCTCATGAATAAGATTTGAGGGGTAAATGCTCTAAAACACCAGCATCTTACAGAATAAGGGACACAGCGCTGGTAACAGCAGGTCTGTAAAAGCTTGCGCTGACCTCAGGAAGGGGGGCATAACCTATGTGACAGGTTCCCTTTAAGCATGACAAAGTGTTAGAGTCAAGAGTAGGGGTTCAGATTAAGGACCATATTAGTCTTATATTGTTGCCATGACATAGACAACTAGTTGGATGGTAGACAGTGATGCTGAACGAGATTTAGGACAGTGTAGCGTTGTGGTTAGCTTTGTGGTTGACGGTAATGGGTTTTAATTAAATTCTAAAGTGAATGAGCAACCAATGCAGTGCCTGGGACAGGGTAGAGGCATCGGTGTTGCTGTTCGACAGAAAGATGAGCCTAGCTGCTGGATAAGTAATTAAAACAAGACATGAATCAGAGAAACAATTAAGGTCTAGGCACAGTAATAAAAGGTCAGATTCTCAAAATGTTTTTGAGATGTAGGTAGCATGATCGTACCAGTAATTTATATAGGAAGTGAAGGACAAAGGCAAATGCAACCCAAAGAAAGTGGGAGAGCCGTCTACAAGTTATAACAGCACAACATACTGAAATGGAAACATAAAAAAATGGTGCAGTTCGGGTTCAACCCAATCTGAATTTTTCTAGAGATCATTGGTAAATCAAGCAACCAATCGGGAGCCTGCTAGTAAGATACGAAAAATAAAAAGTATCATTAATTTCCCGCGATTCACGTAAACATTTTTGGCAAAATCCAAAACTGGTTAGCATTCTCCATGGTGCTTTCATTCTATTTTCTGAATCCACACATTTAAAAAGTTAGTTAATTTACCCCTAACTTAGAACCTACGCAAGACATTGGACTGTTTGGAACAAAAATGTAAAAAAATAACACATCTAGAAGTTAACACATAAAACTAAACCCATGGGATCTGAGGTTTGCATGTGGCTGTTTAGCAATTGAAACCCAATCCAGTAACAGATCTTCTACTGATATTGATTATACAGCTAGATTATATAAATACTTCTAAAAAATACGCCGGTAGAAAATGTTGCAGCTTAGGACAGCTGATCTTTCAATGCTCTTTGTTCATATTCTGTTAGTTTGCATGGCTCATGGCTCAATGGCTGAGCTGTTTTGTTCGTTATTAGTGTTGCGCTGTGAATACGGAAAATACTAAAATTTGACAAAGCACTTTCAGCAATTCAGTTTGGCTCAGTCAAAACCAAATTTGGAAAAAATTACCTAAAAATGTGCCCATACATTAAACTGGGATTAAGGTTTTTTATTTATTTTTTTTTTTTTTGACAGGTTTACTTATTATTCTACAGCACTTCAGGACTGACATATATCCAACCTGCACGGATTTCCTATTAATGTCAATGTAAAAGGTTGAGAAGTCCGTTTACAGACTGTTTTCGAATCTGAAAACCGTCTGTAAAAATGACGGAAAACCTGTGCCGTGGGGACAAGCCCTGACTCTAGCAGGAAATGCAACAGACTAATTTCTAGTTTACTGCTGTTTGTCAGAGACATTGTAAACCTGTACTCCTAATGCTGTGTATTTGCTAGTAATTGCTATGGCTGAAATGAAAAAAAAAACAAAAAACATTTTCCTCATTATTTTGCAAAAATTTGTCATTAAAGGGGTTTTCTCAACATGCTGTTTCAAAGAGTCACAGGCAGCTTCAGACTTACACTGCCGTATGCTTGGGTGGTTCTATGAGCATTTAGTTCTATAAGTGAGATTACGTGATGTAAGTATAGGAGATTTAATCTGTATAAACAAAGCTACAGAACCCCCCAGCCCTACCCGAGGGGTAAAAACAGTTGCTGTTATTATCAAATGTTGTTAGACATAATGGGCCACATGTATGAAAACTGTCTAGATCTAAAACTCACTTTGTTGCAAGCAATCAGAGCTCACAGCAACCAATCAGAGCGCCCCTTTCTTTTTACCAGAGCACTATATGAAATGAAACGGGCACTCTGATTGGTTGCTATGAGCTCTGATTGGTTGCTATGGGCTCTGATTGGTTGCTATGGGCTACAAAGTGAGTTTTAGATCTAGACAGTTTTCATACATGTGGCCCAAAGACTCTGCTGCTCTCTGTGAGATATGGACGGTAACCTAGAGACACTTGTGTGCACTCAGAGCAGATAACACCTCTTATCTCCTGACCAGGGCAATATCTAAAGAGCAATGTGTTTAGTAAAAGTCTTTATTTGCCTTTCCTGACATGCTGAAAGCTAATCATTGTAGTGCGAAAACCCATTTAATGGTAATATGTAATGTCTGTAAAGCAACTTTATAAAGTAGTAATTCCATGATATCATTATATACTCTCAAATTGATCAATGCATTTCAAATGCTCCAAGCTCTTGTCCATAACCCATAGAGCACCACACTGCTTTATCATGCAATTTGTTTTACTTAACCTACTTTGTTTCTCGATAGCAACCGATATGAATTCTACATAATTTTTTTCCCTACATTTCCGATTGAATGGCATAGCTGTTTCTCTATAATCAGTGCAGCGGTAATGTAATTACACCACAAAATTGCTGTGGGGACTACAAGACAGCTCAGTTGCTTGTCCTAACAATCTAAATGAGAGCATTACGGAGCGAGGCTGGGGAAGAACAGTTCATACTAGGTAAAAGCTGGCATGGTATCTGTTATTTCCATCTGTAGTGCTGTTAAAACGGGAACCCTTTCACAGATGCAGAGATTTCCGTACGGGAAGGCCGCACATTCTGCCCAGATGATCTTCTACTACACATATTATTTGCTTTTTCGGTGACCGTGTTTCCCTATTTTTGTGAAAATAAGTCAGACATGTTTTATATTGATTGCTGACTTTCCATAACCAGGGACGGAAAAATATCTAGTGGTAATTAACAGTAAATGCGAGATAGCCCCAGTCAATACTATAAAAGTTTGTAGCTCATAATGTTATTGCCCTTCCTCCATAAAAGTCTTCATTTCATCCTGCATATATAGCAATAGCCTATAATCACTTGGAGTTGATTAGCTCTGTTACATGCTATGCAAACTAATCTGTTATGCAGTCACAAGGCTAGAATGTATTACTCTGGGCCTGGGAGCCAAATAAACCACATTGCACGGTACGTCTCATCAGATCCTGTGAGACTTGTTACAGCTGTTGGCTCGCTTTGCAGCAGATGCTTTGCTTTCTGACCCTTTTGCAGCACTGTCCTCAATATCACATCATGGACCTTGCCAGGTTCGCCATACTGCCAGCACATATTGCATTCCTGCTGTTGCTGCCTCCACTGCTCCAGACATATTGATCATAAAACTGATGAAACTGCTCACATTCGGAGAGTGAAAATACTGATACTTTACTATATTTTGTAACCTAAGTGGACCATTTATATGTATGGAGGCTTTGAGGTGGAAAACATCATGGGCAACGTTTGCATTCAAATTTTTCACGGGACATAGATGGAAGTTCTGCAATGGCAGACCAACATTAAGTACTTCAGATCTTGTTTCATGTCAGCTTAGCCTGCAGTGGTAAAATCTGAATTTAACAAAATAGCAACCAAGGATTTAAAGGGGGTGTCTCACTACATTGATTCATCTTACCTCAGTCCTGTTTTCTCTGTGTTATTTCTGAATTCAGAGGGGTGATTACTGGCTTCTACTAGGCTGCAGTAGAAGCCAGGTCTGTATCTATAACAACTAGCGCTGGCAGCCTATCAGGAGAGAGTGAACAGGTCTGTAGCTATAGCCAGGGCTGTGGAGTCGGAGTCGTGGAGTCGGAGTCGTCATAAAGTGGACCGACTCCCAAAATATATAAGAAGTTGGTCCAGTTAGTTCAATGCAGTGCAAAGAGCAAGAGGAATTTGGTCCAGCCAGTACTACTGCTCCCATATCTTCAGTCTTATCACATGAGGAGTGTAACTGATGACATGGAGCAGGCAAAGCGCTGCCCCAGGGGGAAAGATTCCGCTCCAGGGCAAACAGATTTCAGCAAAATTTTTCACCTGTTTTCAAAGAAGTAGAAGATCAACCATTCATCAAAACTGACTGTGGCTGAGGCAATTCCTTTATACCCTGACATTGTTAGAAATGTTGCCCCTGTGGTTATCGTTTTGCCCCCAACCCAAGTTAGTGTAGAGAGGCCGTTCTCTAGCCTGGAAATGAGATCAGATGTGAGGTCATGTATGCAATACTATTTCTCACAACAAATACAGATACTCCACAAATGTTCCTGCATTTTTTTTTTTGCATAATTACAATTTTTTTGTGTCCTAAAATCATGTCCAATAAATATATTTTACACTGACAAGCAAAATGGTAACAATGGTTTGAACTTGTGACTTTCAGGCTCCATATCTCACCATCCACTACAGCTTTGTACATGAGGCGACTGTAATTTTATATACAGTCATCTTACCTATCTTATACAAAAATTTGACTTGCTAGTATTTAGCATCTGCTTAGTTATATAGTTTTGCTCCTAAAAATCAAAATGTTAATTTTTATTATTTTGTTAGTATTTGGGAAATCTGCCTTTGGTTTTCAATACTACCTGAATCCTTCTGGGCTCTGGATCAGATTCAAGCATATCTTGACCAAAAATCTGATCCCAGGTCTCTTCTACACATTCCCAATGTTGGTGCAGACTGGACTAGGTTACAAATACAGCTTTTTCTTCAACTCTACCCACAAGTGTTCAAAAGATCAAAACATTGTTACCCTTTTGCTTGTGTCTGTTCTTCCTAAATAGCTTGATTATTGTATCATAAGGTGATAAACAGCCTGATGTGACCATTTTACTACAGTAAAGTTATTACTTAAACATGCGCCATGTATGAGGGAGTCAGGAGTCGGTAGTCGGAGGTTTGGGAAATTGAGGAGTCGGAGTCAGGGCTTCAGATTGCCGACTCCACAGCCCTGTCTATAGTGACCTGAGGAGCAGATGCAGCCCATACAAGAGGGGAGATCTAGGAATAGGTAGGACATTGTTAATGAACACATATTGCAAGTGACTTGTTGTTGCAAGATCTTTTACATAAAAAGCAATCCTTGGAGTGAGACAACCTCTTTAAAGCTAGGCTAAAGTTTTAATGTTCAGACCAGAGAATGTTAAAAAGTGTGAAGTGTTTTTAACATAGTGAAGACATGTGAAGTAATGTCTGAAAGCATACCCTTCTGTATGCTATTGCTATAGAGTTCACTTGCGTAAACATTTCATATACCATGATAGATGTTTGCAAGCTGCAGTTTACATGGTTTGCTTATGGTTAAACAAGGTGTTAAAGCCGGTCTACAGGGCAAGGATTTATCTTTGTTTTTTTTTTTACGTGGAATCAGATTTTCAAAACCGTAAAAAAACGACTGTCAAACCATTCCCGCAGACCTCAAAACAAAATCTGAGTTGTAGTCTACGTGGCTTGGATTTCAAAACCGTCATTTTTGCAAAAAAAAAAAAATTAAAACATTCCCTCTTCCGCCAAATTTCTATTTGAAAATGGTCGAAAATTTACTATTGAAGTCAATGGGATTGCTTGAAAACCAGCTTTGTGCACGGATTTTGGTTCTATGATGCAAAAACGATTGAGAAACTGAATTCTTAAACTGCGTCAAAATATGCAGCAAAATGTATGGCAAAAAACTAAAACAGAGTTAAAAATCCATGTTTTTTGTGTAAAATACTGTTCAAATACTTGCCGGACTAAGCAGTTTTAGTTTTTAACATGTTCTGTCTTCCGCCGGATTCTTGTATAGTCAATGTACCGGGCTGGCGGTACATCCAAAAACTGACCGTGGGTTTTTTGCACAAACCCATGCCAAAAAACGATGTTAAAATGCTGTAAAATTTTGGATGCCATTTTAACATTTGCTATGTAGACAAAGCCTTAGGGTGCGTTCCCACGGTAGAGGACAAATACCGGCCGGTATTTGTCCTGTCTTGCGGCCGTCCCCCTTCACATTCACAAGCACAGATTCTGTCCGAAAACCGGACGTATGTTGTGCTTGTAGAATGTTTTGCGGGCGGAAAAACTGCCGGACGGAAAACCCGTGCAGTGGGGACATGCCCTTATTGTGTGGACGCAACCTTAGGGTGACTGACCAGATTGTAAGATAGATTCAAGAAAAATAATCATGCACAAACTAGATAAGAACAGCTAGGCAGATCTAAATACAAAAAAAACTCACAATAACGCTTACAAATCCTAGCAGAAAATGAAAGCTTGCATTTCTGTCAATGTTGCAGTGGATTTGTTTTGTGCTTGTAAGTTATTTTCTATGTCACTGCCTGTAAATAACAACGAAAAGGTAGAATACTACAGGAGTGTGGTTTAAATCATTTAAAAAAACTTAGCCCTTTACTCTCTTACCCTTAGCTTTGGCTAGCTATAGGGTCAGAGAGTAAAAAAAGACAGGTCCGGACAGGCTCGGACTGGCCCACAGGGAAATAGGGCAAACCCCCGGTGGGCCCCTGAGCTTGGCAGACCCACATTTTTTTTAACTGCATATACATCCTCAAAAGAGGTAATAAAGCAAAGAAAGAGAGGCAGAAAACAAGAAGCAGAGCAAAAGGAGGCAGGTGCAGTCATTTACAGTAGTTGCAGGGTGGGCCCTTAAAATAAACCCCACCGGTGGGCCCAGAAGCAGCTCAACTGGTGGGCCCCTAGAGTCAGCTCCACCTGTGGGCCCTAGGCATCACAGTCCGACACTGGGTCCAGAATGTCCTAAACCTGAATTATTTCACAACTTAGGATGAACCGAACAACACTCGTCTTGAAATGTAAAACACCTCTTTAAAAAAACAAAAAAAAAAAACACACCTTGTGGTTTGACTTCTGTATGGAACAGAGCATAGAGCTTAGGTGCAATACCAGGGACAATCCCATGGACAGGTGTGGTGTTATTTCTGAAAGAAAGCAACCATGCTTTTCAAATCCTCAAAAATCCCTTTAAGTACCTTCAGTATTAATATACAACAGATATCAGCCCCAACAAGGTGGCCCACCCCTAGGGAGACACAGAGGAACAAGGTGGACAAAGAGTGTCTGTGAGCTGCCAGGATGATAGGTGATGACGTTAACTCATAGTTTACTGCAAGTCAGCCACAGAGGCGAGACGGACCTCCTATCTACACATAGAACATGCATTGGACTGGTGGCCAGACTGCCCATAATGAAAGGAGTCAAAATGTATGGATGCAACTGAGCCAGGATGAAACAAAACTGCTAGAATATTGCTGGACATAGAGCATATGTACAAAACCTGCTGGAGCGCTATTTTAATACTGCCTTTTAAATTTGCTTTCATAAAAATGAATGCCGCAAACGAAACTAAATCATACAAAGTGGATTAGAATTAATGCCAAAGCACTTCTGCAATAAATCCGAAAAATGTTGAAACAAATCTTTCACAGCAGGCAAGCAGACACAGGTCGCTGACACAAAAGGCAAAGAGAGGTCCTGCACAGGCTATAAAACTTCTCCTCAGAGATAGTGGTATAAAGGTCTCCCAAGGTTTAAACCACAAAAGATGTTACATGTATTGTTGTGTGTATATTATATATATATATATATATATATATATTATATATAAATAAAATATATAATATATTATATATATACGTATATACTCAGTACAAAAAATGTGCTGAAAAATCCCCCCTCGGCTTATACTCGAGTCACTGTCGGCGCTCGGGCGCTGCGATGGCCCGTGCGCCGACAGGGACGCTTCAGTATAATGCGGCTCCTCAGGGAGCGCATATAACTGAATCCCGAGTCAGCTGACAGCGTCCGGGCGCTGCGGTGGCCCAGGCGCTGTCAGCTATCTCTTGCCCTGCATGCGACTCCTCCGGAGCGCACACAGGAGAAGAGATACCCCTGTGGTGCAGAGAGCGAGCGCTCCGTGCTCCGCAGTGGACTCCGGGCGGCAGCAAACTCGCGGCCGTCCGGAGATTCCGGCACAGGCAGCGCGTGTCATCACACTGCTTGCGCGGCCTGATGACATCACCCGCCTGTGCCGAGAAGACCGAGGAGCGCGCCCGGGAGACGGAGCAAGGGGGAGCCAGGTAAGTGGTTGTTTTTTGTTTTAAAACGATGCCTATACCTGCCTAGTACTGCCTATACCCGGCCTATACCTGCCCTATACCTGCCTAGTACTGCCTATACCTGCCTAGTACTATCTATACCTGCCCTATACCTGCCTAGTACTATCTGTACCTGCCTATAGCCTGCCTATACCTGCCTAGTACTGCCTATACCTGCCTAGTACTGCCTATAGCCTGCCTATACCTGCCTAGTAATGCCTATACCTGCCTAGTACTGCCTATACCTGCCTAGGGGACCTATACCTGCCTATAGCCTGTCTAGGGGGACCTATGCCAGCCTATACCCTGCATATACCTGCCTATAGCCTGCCTAGGTGACCTATATCTGCCTATAGCCTGTCTAGGGGGACCTATACCTGCCTATACCAGCCTATAACGACCTATACCTGCCTATACCCTGCCTATGAGGACCTATACCTGCCTATGGGGGCAATTGCCTGCCTATAGCCTGCCTAGGGGGACATATAGCTGCCTATACCAGCCTATGGGATACATTAAACTGCCTATACATGCCTATAACCTGCCTATGGGGGACATTAAACTGCCTATATTACCTAGCTCTATCACTATCTGCCTATGGGGACATTAAACTGCCTGTATATCTGCCTATGGGGGACATTAAACTGCCTATGTAATTTTATTGGTATCTATTTTTATTTTTAAAATTCACCAGTAGCCGCTGCATTTTCCACCCTAGGCTTATACTCGAGTCAATAAGCTTTCCCGGTTTTTTGTGGCAAAAGTAGGTGCCTCGGCTTATACTCGGGTCGGCTCCACACAGAGGCTATATTATTTCCTTATACACTACTAATGATAGAGGGAATAAAAATAGTATAACAGCGTTTCTGCACATGAGACATAAACTTCTAAAACAACTTTTGTGTTTAAACTTGGGACTTCAAAAGAAAATTGAGGATTTTTATATATAAATAAGAGCTGTGGTTATCACCCCTTTCGAATAATGCCTGTTGTTGAGTATGCAGATGACATAATAAGGCGAAAAAAGGGAAACAATAATACTTACAACCGTTCCGTCTCGGTGTTCTTCATTGAAAGATTCTCCATTTCCAATTTTTATTTTAAACCTTGTAATTCATACTGTTATAAGTCCACACCATCCATGGGTTTCGAGATTTTACTTAAATTATTGATATCAATTATCTTTTCATTGATCATGTAATTTTTCGAGATGCACCTGTGTATATATATATATATATATATATATATATATATATTATATATATAATATACACAGACACACATACATATATATATATACAAAGAACCTTCTTCTGCACCAATACAAATAAGGGTTCCCAGCTTATAAGCGCTTTCAACCTAAATGGAAATCATGATAGTGCTAAGACAGCACGCAAAATTGGAGGCATAGAATGGTGCTTAGACTCAAGAGACAATTACAGGACTGGAGATGTATTACATATAAATTTACAGGTTGTTTTAGCACTGATTTCCAACTCCCCAATCTGTTTGCGGAGGAGCAGTGGAGGAGAGGTGGCAGCTGTGACTACAAACCCTGGATAAAAAGTGCAAAATGCTTTGATGAGGATTGCTATTTATTATTATTTATTTTAGATCGCCATTAATTCCATGGCGTTGTACACTCGAGGGGGGTTTCATACAAAACATACACCAAACAAGTACAATGGGACTATAAATGACTGACAGAGGGAGAGAGGACCCTGCCTGCGAAGGCTTACAATCCACAATAGAGGAAAGAGTGGGGGTGGAGACATCTGATACTGGGTCAGTTTGTATCATGGTCTATCATGGTTATGGGTCAACAAACTTTGCTGAAGAAATAAGTTTAGCAGGTTTGTCTGAAAAACTGAAAATGGTAGAAACAAGGTTAATGATCCGGGGCAGTGATTTGCACAGATTGCGTGCAGCACAAGCGAAGTCACGCAGATGGGAGTGAGTTGATGTATAAAGGGAGCACGACATTTAGGCTATGTTCACACGGGTTAACCGCGAGACGTAATTACGCCCCGCAGTTACGCCGTGTGGCCGGGGGCGGGAGAGTGAGCGGGGGACGGCACTTCGCCGGCCCATAGACAATCATTGCTAGCGGCGCGCATATGCCGCTAGCAAGTGACCTGTCAATTATCTCCCCCCGCGGCGGATTCGCCGAGCAGGGAGAGGAGACGTAATCCATAGTTCTCTATGAGAACTGTGGATTACCGTAATGAATGGGCCGTTTTCAGCCCGTAATTTGCACACTCCAGCGCGTAATTACAGACCAAAATACGGCCCATTTTAAGCCGTGTGAACATGGCATTATCGGTTATTGACTTAGCACAGAGAACACATGAGTTTGCAAACAGAGAAGTCTCTATATTTACTATTTTGCCATAGGCAAACTAAAAAACTCTATCAGTTCTCTATCTATAAAACACTAAAACTTAAATTTTATTATGTATAACTCTTAACCTCTATACACACTATTTAAAAACCTGATTTCTAACCTCACCATTTAACCCTTTCTACTTCTGAAGGAAGGAATAGCTCCTTTTCTATTATCAAGTCTGATGGAACCCCACGTACCAACAGGAAAGTCTTATATATACAGCAATTTACTAACTCCAGTGAGGGATCCCAAGCCTCCTACTTGGGCAGTCGTCCCTCTAATGGACACAAGACAAATAAGGCTCCTTTTTGACACCCTCTGTTCTCTTGTGAGATTCCTTTTTTTTGGGAGACTATTTGTAAACAGAGAAGATCACGGACATGTATGACGGTAAAGCACTGTGAAGAGATTCGAAGACTATAGAGTTTGTAATTCAATTCTACAAGAGACAGGTAACCAAAGTAATGGAGCAGAAGCTAGAGGAAGATTAACCTTAATGCTGTGTTCTTGATAGATGTAAAACTAGTAGTGGAATGCCGGTTTGTAGCAAATTATATTACTCATGGTGAGGAATGATTAGGGATTTTGGTTGTAGCAGTAGCACCAAAAAGTCAGGCATGACCAGAGATGGTTTTAAGCTGAAGGCAACAAATAAATTGAAGACACATTATTTTGCTTTAAGGTGATGGAACTTGCTGCACAGAAGTCATTAAAGGGGTTTTTGAATTCAAGGATGTGTTTACTGGCTTCTATTGGCTACTACTGGTCTGCAGTGATGAGCTACCGAGGACAACAGGTCTGTAACTATAGCAACCAGCCTATCAGGAGAGATCGAACAGGTCTGTAGCTATAGTGACCTGAGGAGCTGATGCAGCCCATACAAGAGGGAATATCTAGGGATAGATAGGACACTGTTAAAGAACACATATTGCAAAATGACTTGTTTTTGCAAGATCTTTAATATGAAAAGCAGCAATCCTTGTAGTGAGACAACCCCTTTAATGCTCTGATAAGAGGCTGATTAAGGGAGTTTTGCCATCACAAACATTCATGGCATATTGAAAGGATATGCCATAAATGGCAGAAAAATGCGGGTCCCACCTTTGGGATCGGCACCTTTCACCAGAGCGGGTCCTCGAAACTCCCAAGTGGCCATGCTTGCCAGATCACTCTCTATTCATTTCAATGGGAGATCTGAATAAAACGAGCAGTTGCATTTGGCTGTATTGAGAACTCCTACTGAAATGAAAGGAGAGTAACCGAACAAATACAACCCTGTTCTATCGTACATTGATGACATATTTTATTGCTATGTCATCAGTGTTTGAGATGGAAAAACCTCTTTTATACCTAAAATTTACGGCTATCACCACACGCTTAAAGAAGGTGGGATAAACCAGCCAAACCATTTACACAAAGCTTCCAAGTCAGTAAAATTAGGTAACAAATAATATATGTATACATTTATTTCTATAATTAAAAATATCTCTAACACAAAAAGTTGTTGCTTTTGTGACTGGCACTTTTTCAGTGTGCTATGTGTGTCAGTTATATCTGTAAGGGTGACACCACGGTTTGAAAGGGTTAGTAATCGGGAGCAGGGCCGCCCTTTTTGGGGCAAAGACCCTGTTTATTTTTGTAGGACAGTAGCAGGGATTTAATAGGGGCAGAGACAACTATCTGTCTCTCTATTCTAGGAAGTTGTAAATCACCAGAACAACGGTACCATGAGTAAAAGAATTATTATATGTTGTAAGATTGTATACTCTCTGTTGATAACCTGTACCTACATGCTACTGTATTTTATTGAATGATGGCTCCCTGTTTTCTGTCTATTTATCTTTTATGAATGTGGTTATCATATATCATATAGGGTTTTTTGTTAGAGATATTTTTAGTCATAGAAATATAGGTATATGTTTTAATAGGGTTTTTTTACTGTAATTTTTTTGCTGATTACCCTTATGCTAGATTCATCCTTGATTTGTGACTTAACACGTAATATATTAAGGGGGTTTTGCCACGATCTCATTTCATACCTCCTGCATCCAGCTCTTCAGCTCTGTGTGCTCAGAAGGAGGCGTGTGTGATTTGTTTGAATTGCATATCATGTGACCCTACAGGTTTGCATCACCATGTATTTTCTCATTGTGGTAAAAGATAGGTCTATTTATGTAAAACATTGTGAGTAGCTCAGAGGCAAAGCTTTTTGCCTCTCAGTACAAGGGTCCTAGGTTCAAATCCCTGCAGGAACCAAACCTGTGGATTTTATTCCTCTTTATCAGTGCACATACCTGATTGAGGTTTCTTTTTATTTATTTGCACTGTTTGACTAATTACTAAGGAGTACAGAGGGTGGGAGTAGAGTGACAGCACCTGGGGTTTGAACACTCAGTAAGGAGAGGTGGTATCTGAGCATGTGCGACCAGGACTGAGAAGCTCACAGCCCTGGTCGTATCCCCTGGAGACAAGCTGTAAACAATGGATCACAAGCTTCACACAGCAATTTTACTTTGCGGCAAAACCCCTTTAAGCAAATATGTTAACTTGGAGATTGAGCATACAGTGTGACTCTGAGATTTCATCAGATTTTAGTACAAACATTCATTATTCCAAGTGACAACTTTTAGGGCGATATGTCTGAAAAGTGGCGTATCTATGCCAGTTTTAGGCGGATTAAATCAGTGTAAAGTGCGCCTGAAAGTCCGATACTTTCTAAAAATTGGCGTCAGGTATACCTTGCATAGATTACTTAATGCGCCTAAATTGCCACATCGTATCCAAAAAAGGGCGCATTGCATCAAAAAAGGGGGCATCGCATCAAAAAAGGGCGCATCTTATCAAAAAAGGGCGCATCGTATCAAAAAAGGGCGCATTGTATCAAAAAAGGGCGCATCGTATCAAAAAAGGGCGCATTGCATCAAAAAAGGGCGCATTGCTCAACACTCGGCACATAGCATATCATTGGTAGTATGTGGTATGCGTCTATCGGGGCTCATTGCCCGATGGGGGCACATCACATATGTAAGACGCCTCAATGCGATGGGGGCGCACAGTGCACCACCTTTAGGCGCATTACAAAGTGTCGTTCCCGGCACATAATGCGCCTAGTTTTGGTGAACGACAGTCCATTTGCAACAAGAATATGGCGTAAAAAGTGGGTTTGCCGCAAAATAGAATAAAAAAACTGGCGTTGGCGTGTTGGGACATGTCGCCCTATGTCTTTAATTCTGGATGTCTCTGGTGTTGAATGTATACAATCCATTTTATATTGCTATGTGGAAAGTATTGGCTGTCATTTCTAAAAAGTGTTCATGTTCTTTCATCTATAGCTGTTGTGAGACAGAAATTAAGCAGTATTTCTAAGAGGTTGGGAAACATGCTTTTAATCATACGCCAGATCTGCATTGACCTGGCTTGTGAAATTATATTCGATAAGGCGGAACACAGGCACTGACAATGTAATGAAATGTTCAGCACGTGACTGATCTAGTTAGGATATGCTCTACCAAAACATTCTGTCCATCTTTAACATTGTCCATTGTTAACCTTTGTGAGGATGTCTAAAAAGTGCTAAACACTGTGTGTAAAACCTGACCTTGGCACACAGGAAAGTTTGCATCCAATCTCTGTGTGAACTACATGACTAATGACTGCGTTATTCTATCCAAAAATGACGGAACATGACAAAACTATACACAGACCAGGAGTTGAATCCGTGCCCAATTACACACTTTGAATAACGAAAACATTACAAAACAAAAAGTCTTAAGGGAGAAATTTTGATCTCATAAGTAGCTTTGTTCCAAAATAGAGACATCTTCAGCCATCTGTGTATTCACAGAATCGAAAGACTGCATGAATCGCAGATCAGTCCAATGGATAGAAGTAAATGTGCACAACATATGGACAAGCGCTAGCTTGAACCAGGTCACATGTTGTTCATACATTTTATAAATTAAGGCTATGTTCCCACGGTTTAAACTGGGACGTATATCGCCCCGTATTTCATGCTGTACTGCGCTAAATACGGGGCGAGATATGGCCCAGTCATTACGATAATCCACAGTTCTCATGGAAAACGAGCGATACGTCTCTCCCCCGCTCGCACCCTATACGCCGAGCGGGGAGAGAAGTGATATGTCAATTACTAGCGTCGAATATGCGCCGTGAAATAGTAACGACTATGCGGCCGCCCCCCCCCCCCCCCCCACACACACACACACGCGTAATTGCGGGCGAAATACGTCCCGCAATTAGTGCCGTGTGAACCCTGCCAAACCACTATAGAACATGTCTTCATGATATTGATCTGGATAAATATACACACAAACTCCACAAACACCTTGTTTTAAGGTCCACTTCAGGTGACTAGAAGACAGCTTGCCATAAGCCAGCTCCATGGTTAGGATCAAGGTTCTACTGGACTTAAATTCTACTTAGGGTTGAATAGTGATTTAAAAATAATTCAGGATCCCAGACTGCCTATCATCTATATCCTCCTGCTTCTCCTCCCGTCTTCTAAAACTTAATGTAGAGAAAACTGAATTCATTATCTTTCCACCGTCCCACTCCATCCCCACCCCTGATCTCTCTATCATAGTTAATGGCTCTACACTCTAACCGGTGCCGCAAGTCCGCTGCCTTGGGATAACACTCGACTCTGCCTTGTCTTTCAAACCCCAAATCCAAACCCTCACCTCCACCTGCCGGCTCCACCTGAAAAACATCTCTCGCATCCGCTCATTCCTTAACCCTGTCACTACAAAAATGCTTGTCCACGCCCTTGTCATCTCCCGCCTCGACTACTGCAACATCCTTCTCTGTGGCGTCCCATCCAGCACTCTCGCTCCCCTCCAATCCATTCTCAACTCTGCTGCCCGTCTTATCCACCTCTCGCCTCGCTACTCCTCTGCCTCTACCCTCTGCCAATCCCTACACTGGCTACCCATTGCCCAGCACATTAATTTTAAGTTACTAACCCTGACCTACAAGGCTCTCCCTGACCTCTCCCCTCCATACATCTCTGCTCTAATCTCCAGATACTCCCCCTCACGCAACCTCCGCTCCTCACAGGATCTTCTTCTCCACTCTCCTCTTGTCTCCTCCTCACACAACCGTCTCCAAAATTTCTCTCGTGCCTCCCCCATACTCTGGAACTCGCTACCCCAACACCTCAGACTCTCCACAACTTTCACCAGCTTCAAAAGCAATCTGAAAACCCACCTCTTCAGGATTGCCTATGACCTAGAATAATACCGCTATCACTACACCCCACAAACATATCTGCCTCTCACCTTCTGTCTCTTTCCCCCTTCCTTGTAGATTGTAAGCCTTCGCGGGCAGGGCCCTCTCTCCCTCTGTACCTGTTGTTAGTCAAAGATTGTCACTATTGTAAATGTTTGACTTATGTTATGTTTGTAACCCCCTGAATGTACAGCGCCCTGGAATCAATGGCGCTATAAAATAAATAATTATAGATGAATTATATGCAAATTGAGGGTGATGACCGCAGTACAGACCCCATAATATAGCCAAACTGAAATAGATTTTAAAGAGGTATTCCCATCTAGGGAAATGTAAAATTAAGGGCATGTCCCCACTGCACGGGTTTTCGGCCCGGTGGTTTATCAAAACATTGCACTTGCACAATCTTCCGTCCAGTTTTGGACAGAATCTGTGCAAGCCAATGTGAAGGGGGAGGGCTTTTCTCCGCTCATCGTGGAGAAAATCCGTCCTCCCGCGGCCGTGTGCACAGCACACAAACAGGACAAATATCGATCGGATAAACCGACCGGTATTTGTCCCTTGCCGTGGGGACGCAGCCTAAGAGGTGGCTGAGCGGAATGCACTTGCTTGGCTGTACTTGAAACTACTATAGAAGTTACATAGTTTGCAAGGCTCAGCCTATTGTATTATAGTGTTGATCCAGAGCGGTTATGGCACATAACCCCCATGAGGTAGATGCCAATTTTCCTCATTTAAGTAGAAAATTCTTTACAACTCCCATCTGCCAATCAGAATATATCCCTTGATAAGTGACCCTTCTCCAGAATCCCGGTCACTATAACTTATTAAATCATTACACTCCAGAAACGTATCCAGACCTTCTTTTAACTCATTTAGTAAATTCACCATAACAGGTTCCTCTGGTAGAGAGTTCCACAGTCTCACTGCTCTTACAGTAAAGAATCCCCTCCTTTGTCTATGTGAAAATCTTCTCTCCTCTAGACATAGAGGAAAGAGCTGCACATGCGCAGCCACCTCTCCGTTCTCCACAGCCTTGGATGAAAGCTGATTAATCCTGTTACCTCAGATAGGAACACCCCCTTATTGTAAGCAAATTTTTAAGTTAGAAGTTTCTCCTACCGTGAATGCAAAAAAAATGAATTAATAATCTGTCTGGTTTTCAGTTACGTTAGTGTATTCTGTGATTTCAGATGACAATTACATTTTGAGGTATTGTATTTGACAGAGAAGCAGAGTTGTTGTTTACAAGGGCAGTCAGTAAAATTGGTGACCTTTGCATTTTAAAAAATTTTTTTTGCATTGCATGCAAAATGTTGACTGTTTTGCTTCTTCAGCCGGCATGCAATGCAACACATTGCAAGTTATCCAATGCTGTTCAGTGTCAGCTGGTGTCGCAGTCTTTTCCTTACAACTTGTCTACGTTCATATCTAATTTAATTTGATTTTTTTTTATCAGAATCCCATCGTAAATGGTACATACAACCAATCAATGTTTGTTCTTACATGATACATGCAATACAATAAAAAAGAAAAGCCTTTGCACTGATGTAATCACTAGAACCTTACCCAAGAAAACATTAATATCGGAGAACCTATAGTAAAATGTTCTTAAAGGGGTTGTCCATTTGTTTAAAATTAGGTTGAAGTGACTTAAAAAAAACCCCAAAAAACACTTTAACACATATGAAACGCGCTCCGTTCCAGGTCTACAGCAGGGATTACTGCTGGTGATGTCATACTCATGGCAGTGTCGGACTGGGGTGCCTAGGTCCCACAGGTAAAGTTGATTCTAGGGGCCCTCCAGTTGAGCTGTTTCTGGGCTTACCGGTGTAATTTATTTTAGGGGCCCACCCTACAGCTACTGTAAATGACTGTACATGCCTTCTATACTCTACCTCTTGCTTTTTGCCTCTCTTTCTATCCTTTTTGCTTCTACTCCAGGTCTACCATGCTCAGGGGCCCACCGGGGATTTCCCCTATTCCCCTATGGGCCAGTCTGAGCCTGCTCACTATTCAAACTGCAGCCAATCACAGATCTTTGACTGACTTTGGTGCCACGTCACCAATAATGTATTATCGTCAACATGGAGCACCAGTGGCAGCAGCGGTGCTGGAATAAAACTCAAAGGTAAGTTTAAAAGGTGTACTTATCTCAGACATTTTGGGGCCGTTTACACGGCGTAGGACAAATACCGGTCGATTTATCCGAAAAGTATTTGTCCTGTTTTCGTGTCGTGCACACGGCCGTGGGGGAGGGGGAGGCTTGGCTTTTCTCTGCGGTTCAGATTCTGTCCGAAAACCGGACGGAAGAATGAACATTTTCTATGTTTTTCGGACCGCTGCTCGGATTTTCCATTAAGATCCGTGTAAAAGTATTTCAGCTGGTATGCAAGCTGGTTTTCAAAACAGAGAACCGTCTGAGAAACCGGCTGAAAAACTTATAGTAAATCCATAGGATATACCAAAAATGTCTGATAGGTTCAGGTACCACCTCTGGGACCTCCACCTATCTTAGGAATGGGAACCTGAAAGTCTCTGTCCAGAATATAGAGAAAGATCAGCACAGGCTGTTTTTGGACAACCCCTTTAATAAAATGTAGATTTCTTGTTAAATCATTATCGTGAAATTCCCAGGGTCAGTCCAGGTGTGCTATGTGTAAAGATGTCGCGGATCAAGATAGACAGAATAGCTCATTTTTGCTCCTTGAAACTTCTCTCAAACATTTCTGAATAATCAGAATTTAACCACCACTAGAGTTTTTGAGGTAAAACCAAGATTACATCATTTATCCACAGGTATAATCAGCAGAATTTGACATTTCTATTACCTGGCTTGTTTGCGGGCTGGACGGGTCATAAGAAGGAACATAGTTCTTCAGGGCATCCTGAGGGTTCAGGTGTGGAGGATATCGAATCGTCGGATGAGAAAAGTAGGAGCTTGGGGCCGGAGGAAGAATAGCTTGGGTTGCAAATGGCAGAGGGGAAGGTGAAGTCCTGGTTGAGATGACTGTCAACACGGAAGAAGAAGAAAAAAAAGTTGACGGTTTGTTAGCATTTTGTTTTTCATCTCTAGAACTGTGAGAGTCTGACCCACCTGAACTTGTGAAAACACTCCCCCAAACACTCGTAATCCATCTTCTAAAACATGGACTTGATTATTTTCCCGGCTGTACTAGCAATTCAAATGAAGCCCAAATACCAGACATCCCTGGAGAGCTAACAGCCAAAGTTTCCCAGATCAAGCTGCTCAAAGTCTTGTTTAGCTTTCAGGAATTACACCATTCTCTGATTTAGCATTGCTTGAAATAAAAGCATTATTCCCAGAAAGAAAACATTTTTCACTGGTTAAGTATTTTCTCCAGAGTCTTTAAAGATAACAAAACTCACATTTTTTGTTTTCCTTAACATCACACTGGGAAATAAGTCATCATCAACTCCTAATAACACTTGGCTGCAGTGGACCACTACATACCTGTAAGACTTATGGGATATTATTTGCTTACAACATGGACCATCATTTTTTCAGTTTTTCAAGAGCATGCAAGGATGAAGGAGATCGGTCCCTGCGTTATGTACAAACATTCGAATCCTAAGCGCATGTTCTCACCTCGGCTTTTTCCAATGTGTAATGACCTCGGATTTCTGCCAAGGATTTCATCCCTGCATGGGCAGTTTCCACCTCTTATTTGGACAGAGATTAGCTCCATATCAATGGGGCTCACCCACATGACGCCTACAGAAGCAGGATCCAAAGAGGATCCGCTTTAAAGAATGGGCACGTCCATTTTTTTTTTCTCTGCACCACGGATTTGAAATTCCATGGTGTGGGAAATCCGCGCTGTAGTTAACAGTGTGAATAGGAGTTGACTAGCACAAGGATGTTAAAGGGAATGTGTCATCAAAGAATTAGTCATTGTTTAAGTCCCGTTTTTATGTTAAACACATTTTTTAGGAATGTTTGGTTGTGTTTTTTTTTTTATTTTTCATATCACTTTCAATATTGTTTAATAACTCTTAAGTCTTGCAGTTTTCACTTTGGCCACTAGGCCTTGTTTGCACTGCTTTAACAGCAGTCAGAGATATGCTTTACAGTAGCTTCATGCACATTGGAGACTTAAAGGGGTTTTGCCACAAAGTAATGTTGACGTAGGATCCTCCAAAATGGGTATTTAATCACTTTTCTAAATATATGTGATTACTAAAAGTGAAGCCTGTGAGAGCTACAGCATTGCACAGTCCCTCTTAGTTTCCTGAAAGTTTACATTAGACACGTCCAGTACACTGACAGGAGCTTGCGTGTTTGCACATCTGATGACAGGGAACATGAATGAGCTTGCAAGGGACTGTGGAGAAAGTGCAGTGTATGAGGCTTTTGGCTGTATAGACAATCCACTGGTTGTAATGTTATTATTTGAGTAAACATTGCAGACGCTCCCTTCTTTCTCACTCTCTGCTCACCCCCTCCCTCTCACCACTGCAGCGTTCATGATTTGTTTATCTTTTCTCCTGAGCCAGATAAGAGGTAAGCAACTCACTTTGTGGCAAAACCCCTTTAAGACTGACTCACTTCTATAGGAGAGTTTTCTAGTCATGCTCTGTGACCTAGGAAGAAATCAGTGTGCGGGGAGGTGAAAGGGTGAACTGTGACTATCTCCTCTTGTGACTGGTGGATCCTGTGTTATCTATTCACACTGGTGTCTCCTTTCAGCTGGACTCTGCTTGTGTTAATAATGAGCAGACAACTGAGAATCTTTCTCTACAGAACAGGAAGTGTCAGACTATTATTAGGCTTAGAGGCCAAAGTGAAAACTGCAGGACTTAAGAATTATTAAAAAATATTGAAAGTGATGTGGAAAATAAAAAAAAAATAATAACAAAAAATTCTTTAAAAATGTGTTGAACATAAAAATGTGAGTTAAACAATAAGTCATTTTTGATGACATATTCCCTTTAACATAGAATCCGCTTTCAGTTCCAAATTAAAATCCATCGTTTGCACATACTCTAAAAGAAGATTTGACATTGCATGCTTTCTTAGACTATCTGATCCCCTCCACATCACTGACATGCAAGGCAAAAAAAAGCTTTCCACTGCCCAAAAGAATTGAATTATCAATTTCAGCAGAGCAGTCTGTCTATTTTCATAGTGCAGATAGGGCAACTGTTTTTTTTTTTTTTTTTTTGCTACGTCAATATTTATTTAATTAATTTGGTTTAAACATTTTCTTCACAGAAATGAACAGGACTTGCCGGCAGATTGTGTTTTATTAAAAGAGAATCAATATAGGGAAGAATGAAACAAATCGTATTCTAATCAAACCAAACATTTGTCCCTGATCCTTTCTAAGCATATAAGTTGATTTGCTTTGCCTGATAACGATGATTTCCATATTTCAGCTCCGCTGCCGTTTTTAAAACAGCGCTATGTTAATGGGTTCATCTAAGAGCTTGATAACAGTGTCAAGCTGTCACTCAGCAGTAGGCTCAGCATCTGTGATACTCAGCCGAAAATAAGATCACGAAAACGAAGCGTTGCCTATGCTCTGTGGAATCTTCATTCCTGCCCTCCTACATAAGAGCCCATAAGAGTCGCTGTATCAATATCATACAGAAAATATACAATGTACTTCATGGTTTTAAACCATAAAAAACTGCAAAGTATGAAAGCAAAATAAAAGTAAATAGTCGTAAAGCAAAAAAGCATACGAATGCCTTCTTACTTTCTAACCATTTTTCATATAAATAACAAAAATACTGCAGTAAATATAAAGTGTTATTCACCTTAAAGGAAATGTGTCATCAAAAATGACTTCTTGTTTAACTCACGTTTTTATGTTAAACCTATTTTTTAAGAATTTTTATTTATTTTTTTTTTTATAATTTTCCATATCACTTTCAATATTTTGTAATAGTTCTTTAGTCCTGCAGTTTTCACTTTGGCCACTAGGCCTAATAATTGTCTCACACTTCCTGTTCTGTAGAGAAAGATTCTCAGTTGTCTGCTCACTATCAGGGTCAAACTGAAAGGAGACATCAGTGTGAATAGATAACACAGGATCCACCAGTCACACGAGGAGATAGTCACGGTTCACCCTTTCACCTCTCTGCACACTGACTTCTTCCCAGGTCACAGAGCATGCCTAGAAAACTCTGCTATGGAAGTCAATGGGACTGAGTCAGTCTTAAGACTCCTATGTGCATGAAGCTACTGTAAAGCATCTCTCTGACTGCTGCTAAAGCAGTGCAAACAAGGCCTAGTGGCCAAAGTGAAAACTGCAAGACTTAAGAGTTATTAAAAAATATTGAAGCTGATATGAAAAATTAAAAAAAAAAAAAACAACCAAAAATTCCTAAAAATGTGCTTAACATAAAAACGGGACTTAAATAATGAGTCATATTTTGATGACACATTCCCTTTAAAGGGAATATATCACCTTTAATTACTAATTAAAAGCAGATACTGATGCATATTCTCTTCTCATCTGTTTTTATTTTCTCATTATACATTTTTTTCATTTTATATTCCGCACTTGATTATGAGGTAGGTATCTTGTCTGAGCTGCTTCTAACAGCATTTAGAGACACACTTTACAGCAGACATGCAGACCATAGGAGCCTGTGCACAGAAAGTGATTCATAGATGTCATATTATTTTTCTTGTTTGATTTTTTTTATATTCTAATAGATTTTCCTTAATCGATTTAATCCACAAGATTGTGATTGCAGCAATTTTACCAGAGCTGCTTTTAACAGCATTCAAAAGAATGCTTTACAGCAGCTCCATAGAACATAGGAGCCTGTGAACAGAAGCTGACTCATAGATCTCTATGGGAGAGTGTTGTGGGTATGGCCTTTGATCTGGGCAGATGTTATCCTGCAAGGTAGAGAAAGGAAGCTGCGACTATCACCTATTAACTTGTATTGGAGAGTGTTGTAGGCATGCTCTGTGACCTGTGCTTAGGTCATTGTGTAGGTTAGAGGAGGAGATGTGATCATCCCAACGTCGTCAAATATAACTTTTAATAGAAGTTAAAAGTATGTGACAAAGAACTAAATCTAAGCTGATCCCAATAGAATACAGGTATACAGAAAGGATCAATACATATGGGGACAAAGTCCTTCTATATATGAACTGCTCCTACATACTTATCCCCATCAGGATAGACCATCCTACTTAACTACCACCACCAGGTATTCCCCACTGATAAATCTGTAGTCTGGAAGGAAACGTGTCTGGGGTGTAATGATACTTTGTTTATTCTATGCAGCCATATAGATATTATGGTTCCGTTTTACACGGTCAATTGTCTGTGCCTTTTGCTACATTTCATTACTTGCAACTTATTTGCATTTTTGATTTGAGGTGGTATATTTGTTGAGAGGGACATTTATTATTAGTGTGTGTAATATTATCGTTACTTAGACATTTATTATTCCCTATAAAATTATTTAGGGACAGTTTTCTAGGGTATTCTAGTTTTGCGGGGCCGCCCTTTATCGGGTCGATTACCCCGCTAAGGATGAATTTAGATTTAGCACTTTGTCACATGCTTTTTTTTAACGTCTATTAAAAGTTATTTTGGATTCTTGGTTTCTTTGCATTTTTCTTGGCCTTCATTTTGGACCTTTCTAGATTTTGAGCTGTGATCATCACCTATTATCTTTTATGGCAGAGTGTTATAGACAATCTATGTGACCTGTGCAAAGTTCCTTGTGCAGGGTAGAGAAGGAGAGTTGTGAAGATCAAGAATTTACTTTTATTGGAGAGTGTTGTAGGCATGCTCTATGACCTGTGCAGCTGTCAATGTGTAGGGTAGAGGGGGAGAGGAGCTTAGACCATCATTTATTAACTTTTATGGGAGAGTGTTGTAGGCATCTGACCATCCCCTATTGACTTTTATGGGAGAGTGTTGTGGACATGCTCTGTGACCTGTGCAGAGGTCAGTGTGCAGGGTGGAGAAGGATGAGAGCTGTGACACTCCCACATTGTGAATGGTTGATCTCGTGATAACTATACATTGGTGTCAACTATCATTGCAATCCTGTCCACGATGATAATGATAAAGAGAAGAATGCAGAGAAGTGATCTCTAAAGAACAGCAAATGGTATTCTATTTTAAAGCTTAAAGGGGTTGTCTCACTACATTGATTCATCTCACCTCAGTCCTGTTTTCTTGGTTTCATTTTGAATTCAGGAGCGTATTTACTGGCTTCCACTAGGCTGCGGTAGAAGCCAGGTCTGTAGCTATAGCAACCAGTGCTGACAGCCTATCAGGAGAGATCAAACAGGTCTGTAGCTATAGCGACCTGAGGAGCTGATGCAGCCCATATAAGAGGGGATAGGACACTGTTAATGGACACATATTGCAAAGTGACTTGTTTTTGCAAGATCTTTAACATAAAAAGCAATCCTTGTAGTGAGACAACTCCTTTAATGGTTTAGGTGCAAACTGTAAGATTTCAGGATTTAAAAAAATATATTTAATAATGTATACAAGGCCCCCCCCCCAAAAAAAAAAATCACTCAAAAATCCTAAAACCAATATGGTTACTATAAAAACTCTGGGCAACATGTATAAACTTGCCGCCAACTTGTCAGTTCAGCTTTTTCTGTGTAGAATGCGCCCAAATGTATGAAATTATCGCATGTGGGTTCTTTACTCTTGCGCGTGGTATGACTTGCATAGAACATTTTGGCGCATTTTTGCTGCATTCAAAAGTGTCTGGCGCAGAAGTGTCTGGCGCCAAGTTTTGACGTACGACTGTTCATACGTCCAAAGAACAGGGCTACGACAGGCTTTTTTGCTCAAAGCACACCAGAAAACTGGCAACGTCCCGCTCCTACATGTCACTCTTTGTTTTTAAACATTTACAAATTTAAACAATAGGTAATTTTCTGATGACACATTCCCTTAAGAAACCCTATCCTTTTGCTACATGAGCAACAACAATTGTGGGAACCAACTAAACGAACAAATATAATCCCGATCTTTCTACAACCTACAGTTTATTCCCATTTTCATCGCACCTGCTGCCTTTTAAAATCATCTGACAAATAACATTGGAATTCAAGGAATACTGTAGAGGTTCTTAAGTGATCTGAGCAATGGCCTTGGCAGGTTCCAGAGATAATCACTGAACACAGGTGAACGCCCCAAGTTACAAGTGAATGCGATATCCGCTGGTTAGCCAAAATTCCATTTGGCTCAGAGCCTTGAAAGGAAAACGAATTTAACCTAATGAAGAAAACTGAGCAAAGATATTCCCATACTCATTAAACAGAAACATATGTGCAACTTAATTTCACCCACTGTACCTGAAATAACTCCAGCTAATGTACATTGTGCTGTACTGACCTCAAAAAGTTACTGATTCACATTTCGAATAACATTTTTAGGCTGCATGTGCATCACAGTCAATAACCTTGATGAAATATGGCCGCTTACTCCGAGCACATATGTAAAATAAAGAAATGGGTCCTGCCTTGAAATATATCACTGTAAAGGCTTGTTCACATGGCAGACGCGGCACAAAGACGTAGCCTGGAATCTATGTCTATTCCTAATGGGAACCAAGGTATATACGGAATGGATTTTGCCACTGGCAGAATAATAATCTGCGTCGTGGGAAAATAATGAGTAAGGCTATGTTCACACGGCTTAAAATGGGACGTATTTCAGTCCGTAATTACGCGCCGTACTGCGCGAATTACGGCTGGAATACGTCCCAGTCATTACGGTAATCCACAGTTCTCATAGAGAACTATGGATTACGTCTCCTCTCCCTGCTCGGCGAATCCACCGCGGGGGGAGATAAGTGTCATGTGAATTACCAGCAGCGTATACACGCCGCTAGTAATGATAGTCTATGGGCCGGCGGGGTGCCGCCCCCTCCCCCGCTCCTGCCCCCGTCCACACGGCGTAATTGCGGGGCGTAATTACACCCCGCAAATAAGCCGTGTGAACCCAGCCTAACCAAATTTACAGATGCAGTCTCCCTATAGATATTGTGCGAAAACCACTTGAGCAGACAGAAAGTGAATAATCTACATTCAGATCCACAGCAGAAATCCAAAGGTTTTGCCTCCGATTTCTACTGTGGATCCGGTATATATCAATATGCTCTAAAATTCTACTTATACATCGTTATTATTTTTAATATCTCTTCACTTAAAGGGGATGTCTGGCTATAAGGACTGCTTTTTATGTTAAATATCTTGCAAAAACAAGTCACTTTGCAATATATGTCCATTAGCAGTGTCCTACCTATTCTGAGACCCCCTCTTTATCCGCACAGCCCTCGGGGCGCTATGCAAGACCTGTTGAATCTCTCATGATAGGCGCCAGCTTTGGTTGTTAGCTAAGACCTGTTAAATCTCTCCTGATGGGCTGTCAGCACTGGTTTGTATAGCTAAGACTGTTTTTACCCTGATAGGCTGTCAGCACTTTTGCTATGCTACAGACCGGGTTCTACTTCAGCCTATAAATCCAGTAAACACGCCCTGAATTAAAAATGAAACCATGAAAACGGGACTGAGGAAAAATAAATCATTGTGGAGACAACCCCTTTAAGGTCTTTATGACCCACAAACATAAAATATAAAATCTGTTGTTTTCAGACATCGGGGCCCTCATGTTGAAAACTGTCTAGGTCAAAAGATTTCTTTGTTCCCCAAAACAGGCGCCCCTTTCTTTTTCCAAAAGCACTAATGAAATAAAGGGGAGCTCTGATTGGGTTGTATGGGCAAAAAAAAAGTCTTAACTTATTTTTTTATCATGCCCCCCCCCATATGTTTTAAAGGAATTTTTTCCCATGTATGAAGGAGAAAAAAGATAATGCAAATTGCAGTGACTTTTGATGATTTTTTTGTTTCCCTGTTGTATAAACGAAATTTTGACTCTCTAGTTATACAATGATTTAAAAGATTTTAAAAGGAATATTTTAGAGGTACACATTTAATTTATTTAGGAAGAGGATGACCAAGCACAGTGCTCCTCAACTCCGGTCCTTAAGGCCCACCAACAGGTTGTGTTTTAAAGTTTTATAAGTAAGCCGGATGATATAATTATTCTAAGGGATATTCTGAAAATATGACCCGTTGGTGGGCCTTGAGGATCGAAATTGAGAAACACTGCTCTAGAAGAACTTAAAGGGCTTTTCCATGTGGGGTTTTCCCAGAATAGTCTCCCCCCCCATTCGGCTCCCTTTTCCCTGTGCAGATAGTGGGGGGTTTCTCACACGTCGACATTTCAGTTTTGCTGTCCTATCGTCCCTTTAGGGCGCGATCACCGGTAGGACAAATACCGGCCGGGTGCCACCCGGTATTTGCCCCTTTTTGCACCCGTCCCCAGGGGGGCCCCGGGGGGGGGGGGGGGAAAACCCCCTTTTCTCTGTGATGAGCGGAAGAAAAGCCCTCCCCCCTCCTTTGAGAAGCACATTTTCCCGTCCGAAAACCGGATGGAAGAGGTGCTTGCTCAATGTTTTGCCCGGGGCCGCAAAACCGGGGCGGAAAACCCCGTGCAGGGGGGGGCGCTGCAGGGTTTTTCCTTAGAGTACAATTGTGCTCATTTTCGGCGGTTTTTTTCAGGGGTCTAAAAACCGCAAAGGCAAAAAAAACCATCCGAAAACCCGTGCCGTGAGGACATGCCCTTAGAAGGAGATCGGTGATGGAAAGGTTGTAAAAAACAATAACACCCCCCAAGCAGGATGTCTGGCTATGAGTGTGAGAGCTAGCAAAGCTGTATTTGCCATGAAAAAATGCTTCTAGTGAGAAGAAAAACAAGCTTTAAAAACTCACTGTTAGCGGTTATGTGTTCTGCACACCTGACAGGATGGCACAATGGCTTCTCTCTGGTCCCCTAATAAGTAACGCTAACATTTTTTTTCAGTAGTTGGATAAGATGAGACTGAGCAGCTCTTAACTGCTGATAAGACACAGCAAGGAGTAATGTCACAAGCCTGACCACTGCTAAAGCAGAGAGAGGTGTAATCCAGGGAAAGCTTGTGTAAACAAGCAGGAAATACAAAATACACTAACTCTGAAATTAAGCAAAATTGAAACAGCAAAGTATTTGGTTACAGTTTTAATTATTTTCCATTGCCTGTTAAAAGCTAATCAATGAGATAGGAATACCCATTTAATTGATAAAGAGCTACCAACGTAAAAAGTCATTATAATGTTCCCAATCTACCACAGATCAAAATTCTCACAGGGGTTTTACACCATGCAAGAGACGACTTAACAATCCAATGCCAACATACATCTCTACCATTGATAGTTGCTCTGTCCTGCATCACATACAAGCGTTAAGAACAAATTTAAAGGCAATAATGCTAGCTTCAGTAATTTGTCATTACTAAGACCCCTTCGAGCAATACACATAGCATGGGGAGGGAAAACTAAGACTATAAGACATTATTGTTGCCCTTACCACTATGTCCTCTCTGGAATCCCCCGGTGGTTTTTTCTGGGGAAAAGTTTTTGAGTTCGAAGAATCCTGCGGAGATGTTGGACTAAACAATGGCTTTTCAGGCTTCTTCATTGTTGGGGAGGACATATCTGTTTAAAGTAATACAACAATGGTGTCAGGATCCAAGCAGGTAAGGGGAGGGTTTTCGTCACGATCAATTAGTACGTTTTTTTTGTTAGGCTAAGTTTTTTCCCGAAGAATGTTTTCCCCTAGCCCTATCCAAAGTCCTGCTATCCCCCTTTACTCAGTAGTTCATATTTTTAAGCACTTTTTGCTAGTCACAGCCATGTGCC
This sequence comes from Phyllomedusa bahiana, assembly GCA_025379985.1. Classification (NCBI taxonomy): domain Eukaryota; kingdom Metazoa; phylum Chordata; class Amphibia; order Anura; family Hylidae; genus Phyllomedusa; species Phyllomedusa bahiana. Next base: position 201,053 of record JAODAL010001146.1, read on the forward strand.
CTTCTTAGTTTGTCATCAACTTAATGGAAGGCGGAACAAGCACAAATAACTGGCCTCTAGACGAGGACTTCAATAACAGTTTGCTTGTCTTCAGCCTATTAAACCCCAAAACACATTCCTTTTATCCCGCAGGATACATTGGAGTAAGTCATGTATCCATTATTTCTCAGATTCTCTGAAATTTCATAAAATTTTTTCGCATCTTTTCATAGCCACAAATACGATCTCCTCCATAACAACTATAGGGCACCTTTCACAATCTATCAATAAAACATGTTTCTAGGTCTATTTTTTTTTTAAATTTTATTCGAGCAAGAAATTGGGTTTTAGCATTTAAATATTCAAGGCAATAAGAAACATGTAGCCTCATTTATCCTATTGAGTCATACCAATATCAAATAATCACATATTCGGTATAAAGGGTGATAGACATTTGCATATTAAAAAAGAGATAAAAAACATACAAGCTTTTTATGATTTTGATAGTACACAGAGACACAATCGGTTTTGTTGCAAGGTACTTAAATATACAAAGCCATCATGCAAGGATTGGAGCGGTGGAGAGCCCCGACACAATGAAGTCTTTGTATGCAGCGCTGTCTGAATTTCCATCAGGTCCTGAGTTCTGCCAACTGCCCATCTAAAAGTTGGTTTATCAGTGGCTGTTAATCAAAAAACCTGGATTAATGAGAACTTCTTTAGGGGCCCTTATGGAATTTTTTTCAGTGCAAAAAAATAGTTGTGTTTAGTCAGACTGTAACCATGCTTAGAAAAACGGAAAAAAAAAACCTAGCAAAACATACAATAAAAACTATTGGAAAATCTGTGAAAAAATGGTGCCTTCAAATGGTAAATGTCCATAAAATTGCTTTCTTGTTTTACCTGGATTACTTTGGGGTATACCCAAAAAAATGGTGCCATTCGACTGGGTACAATGTCCATATAATGTGCTATTCATTGCATACCTGAGCATTACATTGGGTGTAGGCCTAAAAAATAAACTTTACAGCCATAATATTGTACAGTATCTACAGGATTGTAGAGGCAGGATGATTTTTTCGTAGCACAAAACAAATTACAAAAAGAAACTTTTTTAAGGGAATTTGACAGCAAATACCAAAACCCGTGGGCAAATGCCCTTTTAAACTCTATTACTGCATATTATCACTGCAAAATAAATTTTCCCTGCTAAAATATAACTTTTAATAGATAATTTAAAATATACACATTATACACAGTATTTATTTATATATAAATACTATAAGGTGTCCAACCTATACAGATACCAAAGAGGAAATGACTGAGGCAGATATATACTCTAAACCCGCCTCTCTAAACCTTGTCTATCAGCGGAGTAATCGCCCCGAAAAGGGCGGCTCCACTTTATAAGGCAGAATTAATTCCTCTATAAATGCCAAATTGACGAAAAAGTCCCCAGCACTATGCTGGGGACTTTTTTTGTCAATTTGGCATTTATAGACAAGGTTTAGATGAAGTTTAGAGAGACAGGTTTAGAGTATATCCCAAACTCAGTCATTTACTATTTGGTATCTGTATAGGTTGGACACCTTATAGTATTTATATATAGGGGATAAATGTGTATATTTTAAATGATCTATTAAAAGTTATGTTTTAGCAGGGAAAACTTATTTTGCTGTGATAATTTGGTTTACTTTCCCTTATTTCAATCGCATTTGTTGGTATTCTTCTATTCAATGCATACTTGAACACTACATTGAGGTATATGCCTAAAAAATTAAAATGTTCCCCATGAGTTTGTACAGCATTTATAGGATTCTAGGGGCAGGATGATTTTTTTGGAGACACAAAACACACATACCTTAAGTAACACTTTTTATTGGGGAGTTAATAGCAGAAATAGTCAATTAATAATGAACTTGTTTGCAATATTCTAATAATAATTATATGATATAATAAGAAGTAAAAAAAAACAAACAACCCAAAAACTTAAGCCAACCCTTAAAAAATGGCTGCCATTCTTGTGTCTTTTAAGTGTATTTTCCCATAGACCAAAATCCAGTGAATAGACAAGGGATTATCTTAATCTTGATGCACTTTCCGAGTAAAACATTTTAAAGGGAAATCTACTCTATTTATAAGTTAGGTTTCCGTTTCTTCCATTGTTGGACACTTTCTGAGCTTTACAATGGTACATGTTATTTGTCTAAGATAACTTTGTTTCTCTATGAATTTTCAGCTATTAACTTGAGTGGGAGATATTGTTCTAGATGCCCAGCTAACAAAAACGGCAACAATTATCAGCAGACTTCCCCCGATGACCAAAATCCTCCCAGCTATGTAAAAATAATTCATCACTGTGCTTCCCTATTTTGAACCTCAGATTTCTGCATACATTTCCCCTCCTCTGATTTACAGAATATTTTACATGGTGGATCAACAGTTTGAATCTGGAATTGAAAAGAGTGGTCCTGGACAAGGAGGGGTTACCTAATAAAAAAAAAAAAATACTTGTAATAGTTACCTTCTAAAGAGCATTGAGTCAGGGATGTTTGCCCGGTTTGCATGGACTTGGAATGGGCAGTTTGTCAACAGTTGTCGAGAAGCTACATGGAAAGTGACAACAAAAATGGCTGCGCTTTTTGCTGACACTATTGATAAACATTATCCCTGTGAGTAAAATTCATGTAATAATCAAGCTTCTGCTCTCAATATAACTTTTTATCTACCAGTATATGGGTTTCGGTTCAAATTCTTTTTAACACAACATTTTTGGTATGATATTTCACATAGGAAATAAGCTAAATGTAAACTGAAATAAGACATTTTATCAGTTTGCATCAGATTTTAATTGTTATCTGGAGAACTGTTGCTTAAAGGGGTTGTCCAACTTATAGCAGAATAAAATAAAAAGAGCAGCCGTTAATGCAAAGAGCCAAAAACTCCTCTACTCATCACTTCAGTCCCTCAGCAAAGCTCCGGTGTTCACTCCATGTTTATACGTGACAGCTGCAGTCAATCAATGGCTTCAGTGGTCACGTGCCATTGCAATTATGGTTCCCAACCCCGATCAGTGATGACAATGGAATGACATGACCACTGAGACCACTTGTTGGCTGTAGTGGTCACATGTCAACTGCTTCTAAACAAAGATCAGAGCAATTGGAGCTTACATGGCGGATCACCAAGAGATTAAACTGAGAGTACAGGTTTTTTGTGTGTTTTTTTACTATTGGCTGCTTTTTAAAAAAAAAAAATTCTATAAATTTAACAACCCCTTTAACGTGATCTAAATAAATGACTTCGCCTTGGTCCACGTCCTGAAATTTTAGATCCAGGTTTGTTATTTTGCAATTTATTTTATTTTTTTTAAATATTGACCCATTAAAAATGTTTTCCATTAGAGCTTTTATGAAGACAATTTGCCATGAAGCCTTTAGCAGCACTCGATAGTTGTCGTACCAGAGCTCCGAGCAACAAAAACCCAACTTTTACATATAAAAGTATACACAGAAATCATAATTTAGTCAACAGTGAACTACTTAAAAGCCAATGGGGCAAACAGTGCATGTTTAAGCAAATATTTGCCTTAAGTGCTGTCTAACCTCTCTTGGTGTGTTGTCTACTATCGTTACAACATCCAGCCATTATTGTCTGTAGATATGGACAAGCGCACTAATGTCCTATATACGCTGCCTCTGAAAGCCATATTGTGCCTGTCTTGGGTAGTCACAAGATTGTCGGTAACATAATACGTTCACACGGCACAATTGCTCTATTCTGCTCTTCACAGGCCATCACAAAAGGCACAATCTATGAAAGATTGAATGTCATTCTTATACAAGAAGAAAGATGTCCCAGATAACATGCGGACAGTCGAGGACTACTGGCTGTCTTTGAAGTAAATGTGTTACTTCATTTGTTTTTACTAATTAAAACTAGATAACAATATCCATTTTTAATCAGTTTTTTTTCAAGTTGTAGATTATCATCTTATTTGATGCATGATTATGGAGTGGCCGTCTTTTCGGAGCAGTTTTTAACAGCATTTAGGAACAGTAGCATGGAGTGTAGGAATCTGAGACTCATTGAGTTCTATGGGAGAGTGTTGTAGGCATGCTCTGTGACCCATTAAGGGCATGTCCCTACGGCACGGGTTTTCGGCCGGTTTTTCAGCCGGTTTGCGGTTTTTCAGACCGCCTGAAAAACCGGCCGAAAATGAGCACAATGGTGCTCTATGGAAAACCCGTGCAGTAGTCCCCACTGCACGGGTTTTCCGTCCGGTGTTTTTTCCGCCCACAGTCCGGCCGCAAAACATTATAGAAGCACAATCTTCCGTCCAGTTTTCAGACAGAATCTGTGCTTCTCAATGTGAAGGGGAGGGCTTTTCTACGCTCATTGCGGAGAAAAGCTGCACCCCCCGCAGCCGTGGGGATGGCCGCAAAACAGGACACATGTCAGCTGGAAAACCAGCCGGTATTTGTCCTGTGTCATGGGAACGCACCCTAAAAGGTCTTTGTTCTGGGATTGGAAAGAAGTAGCTGTGACCATTACTTTGACCATTACTTTTGTGAATGGTGCATTTTATGAATGGAAGCATGGTTTAAATTTTTTTTAAGAGTCTAGGTATGGGTGTTAAGCATATTGTGGCCGGTTTGTGGTGATGGTAAACAAAGGAAAGGGAGTTCCTCTTCACTATATGAGAACTTTTAGGGCCCGTTTACAAGGCACAGGACAAATAGCAGGCGGTCTATCCGGTTTTTGTGCCGTGAACAAGGCCACAGGAGGCTGGCTTTTTTCCACGATGAGCCCTCCCCTTCCCCATTCACCTTTGTTCAAATTTCCCTTTCCCAAAACCGGATGGGAAAAATTTAACATGTAAGTCCCATGTCCCCCCCCCGGCACGTTTGGGGGTCGTTTTTTTAGACGGCTTGCGGTTTTGGCAAACCGTCCCGAAAACCGCGGCAAACTTTTAAAAACAGGCCGCTAAGCAAAAAAACCCCTGCCCGTATGCCCACTGCACGGGTTTTTTTTTTTTACCCAAAAACATTGTAAATTGTTTCATTTCTTCTGTCTGGGTTTTTTTTAAAGGAAAATGAACAAGGGGAATGGGGAAGGGGGGAAAGGGCTTTTCTCCCCCTTTTCCCCAAGGGGAAAAAACCGTCCTCCTTCGGCCCGTGCATGGCAACAAAAAAAAGGACAAATTGGGCCCTTGGGTTTTTTCGTGTAAAACAGGGCCCGTTTAATTTTCCTGGTGGCCGCGGTTCCCGAAAAAAATGCCTGGGGGGAAAATCTGTGGCAGTGGAGACTGCTGCCGGGGTTTTCCAAAAGCACCCCCCCTAAAATTTGCGGCCGGGTTTTTAAAAACCGTTTGCAAAGACGCAAACCCCTCTGAAAGAAACCCGCCGCAAACCCGTTCCGTTTGGGGGGATGGCCTTTCAATTCACAATTCAGCCCCAAAGGGAAAAAAACCCCGTAGTTTTTTGTACCTTTCATACCTACATTATTTTTTTTTAAACAAAACCACTATAACAAAACCTTAATGGACCGTAAGGGGTAAGGGTTGGGTAGATCTTTTCAGAAATTTTGTATCAAACAAATCCAGCAAATCTGTATGACTTTTGTTATGAAGGGTGGAATTTTAGAAGAATTTTTATTTTTTAAAATTCAATATAAATTCACATTCCGTCTTTTTTTTTCAAATTTCAAATAGGTTTCTTTGGGCATTTCAGTTAATTAGCCTTTAGGGTTGAGTCCTATTCAACGCCCCTTTATTTCACTATATAAAATACATAGGCTAAAATAAGTTTTGTGCAATATTTTTTTTTAAGGGGGATGTTTTCCCCCAAGGGGCAAACACCCCCAATTTTTCCGGCCCTTTTTTGGGCCCCGGTTTTTTGGGGGGGCCCGTCCCCCACAGGGCCCCGGGGGGGGGGGAAAAGGCTTTTCTTTCCCCCGCGATTAGCGGGGGGGAAAAGGCCTCCCCCCTCCCATTTATTGTTTATAAATTCCGTCCAGAAACCGGACAGAAGAATGAACAAAGCTAAAAGTTTTTTTGGGGCCGGGGGCGAAACCAGCCGGGTTGGGAAAAACCCGTGCAGGGGGGGACTTTTCTGCAACCGGGGGGTTTTTTTCCCTAGAGCACCATTTTGGCATTTTTCCCCCCCCTCCTTTTTTCAAACGGTCTGAAAAAAACCCCAAACCCCGGGGAAAAAAAACCCGGCCCCAAAAAACCCTGCAGTTGGGGACATGCCCTTAGTAAATTTTCACTGATGCATATATTTATGACCATCATACACCTTAAATACAATTTATCACTGAATAAACTTGTCAGCATGTTATCTTTCGTACAATCACATAGAACTTTACAATCAGAAATTGTGAGAGCTGATAGCTGGTGAGCACATAGGGCCCTTGCTGCTGGAGCAGGCCCCTGACTTTTTTTGGAATGTCCTCTTTGCCAGCATGCTACCCTTTTTAAAATTAAAGGGGTTTTTGAAGGTTTTTTTAAAAATATGCATCAAGAAAATTATTAAAAGGAAAAAAATATCGCACAAAAGTTAATTTAGGCCCCACTTGTTTTAAAAAAGTAGATTTTTTACACACCGTTACTTGGTTAAAATTTTTTAACTGTCATGCGGACATGTGGACTTTTCCGTCATGTGTACCTTTTGGTTTTTTTTTCCTTTTAGGGTGACAAAGGGCCAAAAGTGGCGTATCCCCCCAAATTTTTTAGGCGCATTAAATCACCGTAAAGTTTCGGGCCTTTTTAAATACAATACTTTTTTAAAAACTTGGGGTCAGGTAAAATTTTTGAAAAGAAAACTTTAAAAAACCTAAAAAGGCGCATTGCGTTTAAAAAAAGGCGCATTGCGCAACTCCCGGGTCATAGGGATATCATTTTTAGTAAATGTAATGCCCTATCAAAACGCATTTGCCCAACAGAGGCGTATAACATTTTAAATTAAAGGGGCACTGTGCGACGGGGGCCCCATTTCACCCTATTTTTAGGCGCAAATTTCAAAGTGTTGTGCCCGGGGTATAATGCGCTTATTTTTTTTTGTACAAAAAGTTCATTTTTCAACAAGAATATGGCGTCAAAATTTTGGTTTTTGGGGCAAAAAAAACCAAAGAACTTTCGTGGCATGTTTTTTTTACAAAGTCGCCCTTTCTTTTCTATTCAAAGGGTTTTTGTAAATTTTTTGGGATTAATGGTTATTTAAAATTTTTAGGGATTTGGCACTTAGAATTTTTTTTTTTTATTTTCTTAATTTAAAAAGTTAAGTTAAATTTTAAAATTTTATTAAAGTTATTGCTTTTTTAAATCAGGGGGTTTCTTTAAATTTGAAATTTTTAGTGTGGGTTTGTCACCAATTATTAAGGGCATCCTATTACATTGTCTGGTCTGATAAGCTAGTAAAAGCTTTGGCTGATGTATGTAGGGTGTATTTTACAGTACTGTCAATCACATGAAATTTACCAACAGAAGGGGGAGAGGGGAAAACACAAATTCCTTTTTTTAAAAAAAAAAAAAAAAAATAAAAAAAAAAAACAAAAAAAAAAAGGGAAATCATAACTGTAGTATATTTAAAACTTTTTTATTAACCAAACAGCACTTTACTTTTTTGGGGACTGTTTGGGGGAAAAGTCCCAGTGGGGCCCAAATTCACCATCAAACCGCAAGTAAGGGGGACAAAATCCACTCTAAGGCAAAAGCAAGCAAAAAATAAAAAAAATTTTTAATAGAGGACATTTTTGAGGGATGCCATTGAAAAAAAAAAGTATAAACCCGGCGGGAAAAAAAAAATTTTATTTTTTAATTCTAATTTTAGCACATTTGTTATTTGTGTCAATCAAAAGCGGGTGTTCAGTTCGGATAAGGGGGGCGGCACCTTTGGGGAATTTTACAATAAACTCATTGGGGTGCAGCTCTCCAAAATTTCCCCAAAATTTTTGAAAAGCACTTTTTTTTTTATAATTTTTGTAAAAGCATTTTGTATAAAGAAAACAAAAACAGAAAAAAATTGTGAAAACTTCTTTCTTAAGGGCCCTTTTTTGGCTTATTACAAAATTTTAAGCCCAAAAAAGTCAGATGCACCTTCTGATTCCAAAGGGACCAGGCTGACCACCCGGGGGGTGTCCAAACCAAAAAAGACTTATTGTTTAAAAGCACGTTTTTAAATTTTAAAAACAGTTTTTAAAATTTTTTTTTCAAATTTTTGTTTTTTTATTTTTTCCCTATCACTTTCAATTTCTTTTTTTAAAAATTCTTAAGTTTCCTTCAGGGTTTTTTCCTTTTGGCCACTAAGCAAAAAATTTTCTGACACTTCTTTTTTATGTAGAGAAAAAATTTTTTATTTTTTCAATTAACAGCACAAAGAGGGTCAAAATTTAAAGTAGGGCCCGTGTGAATAGATAACAAAAGGGGTTTCCAAACCGGGCACAAGAGGGGATAGTCACAAATTCCCCTCTCACCTCCCTGCACAGTTGGGCTTCTTCCCCGGTCACAGAAACATGACTAGAAAAAATTCCTATCGAAGTGAATTTTGGGCTGATCAAATCTTAAGTCTATGTGCATGAAACCCCCTTTTCTGTAAAGCTTCTCTCTGACTGGGTTTAAAAAAAAAAAAAAAAGTGCAAACAAGGCCTATTTTGGGGCCCAAAGTGAAAAATTTTTAAAAACTTAAGAATTAAAAAAAAATTTAAAGTGATATAAAAAATTCAAAAAAAAACCCCAAAAAAAATTTAAAAAAATGTTTTTAAAATAAAACAGGGCTTACCCAAGGAACTTTTTTGGGTGACACAATTCCCCTTTTAAATTTTTATGGGGCTTCATTTAACTCATGATAAGGTCCAAGGGTTTTTGTTTTTTTCATCTGTTAATTTCCGGTTGTTTTCAGGGAAATAAGGGCCACATGTATGAAAACGAATTGGGTCTAGTAAAACCCATTGGGGGAAAAAATTGAATTTTAGGCCCAAATAAAATTTTTTAAACATGTGGCCCTAATCTTTCCCCCAAACCCGGGTTTCCCAAACAGCCCGGGTTAGTTCCTTTCCCTTTTTAAAACCATGCACTTTTCCCCTGAGGGGGCGTTTTAAACCCAAAGCCCTGTTCCTTTTGAGGGGGGCGTCATTTATTTTTCTACCGGTTTTTAAAACCCAAAGCACATTCCGCTGAGGAGCGTGCATGTGTATGGGGTAAATGGGAAAGATAGCTGTCAGCTAAACGAAATGTTCTGCCGGGGAGCTATGTAAAAGTGAATAGTCATCATCCAGCAACCAATCCCACAAAAGTAAACCCTACTTTTTGCAAAATCCAGGGTGTGGGTTTTTTTAAATGCAAAGAGGTGACCCAGATAAAAATAAAAAGACATTCAGTTGGTCAGTAAGGAGGCAAATGAACGACCTTTTAAACCCGTCCTTTTAAAAAAAAAACCCAAAATCTCCAAGTTCTCACCTTTCCCTTTTCAAACTTAAGCCGCACGGTCGCAAAGCCCCGACTTCCTCCATTTTCCACTGCTTGTTTCTTGTTGACTGGCCTGTAAACGCTGTATGTGACGTCACAAAAAAGTGAATGGGGCTTAATGACTTTTTTTTATATGACACGGGTTAAATTTAAAAAAAAGGGCAGGGGTCTTTCCAAAAACGTTCCGCCCCATTTTTTCAATACTTTTACCCTATATAGTTTGGGTAAGTTGTGTTAAATTTCATAAGGTTTTATTAACCTTAAGTTTTGCAATAAAAAATTTTTCAGGTTTAAAAAGCATATTCTGGGGTGGCATTACTCCAGTAAAACGTAACAGGATACCTCAAACCTCAAATTTTAATGGGGCCTTTCATAATATTTAATATCAACTGAGCTTTGGGAATTATGAATTTCAATATTTTATATCTTCAAAAACCCTTTTTGGGGATATTGGGGGACACTTTTAAAAAAATCACCTGATAGATTTGTAGTTTTTTACTGCAGTTTATTCTTTCAGTTGTGGGGTCTACTCCCTATCACTAGACATACAATTGGATTTTAGGGCCCCATTCACACCCTTTTTTTTCCCCAAACCCCTTTCATTTAACCAAGCAGAGAAGCAAAAATTGAAAAAGGGGAGGAAAGTGTCTTTTCCTTTTTCTCCTCCTCCTGACTTCCTCCAGATCAGGGCAGTCAAAAAAAAAGGGTTTTTGTCAGCTGTAGCTGCTCTGGCAGGAGCTCAGGAGGAGGAGGCAAAGACGACTGACTGGCTACCCATGGAGAACTTTGATAATGTTTAAATTCCCCCTTTTATGAAATGTCTATGTTTTTGGGAACTGACTTTTTTAGGAGGGGAAATTTCATTATTGAGGGTTTTCCCCTATGGGTTTTCTTCTACAGTGGGGGTAAGTTGCTTTCCTTTTTTAACAAAAACGTAAAAACCTCCAGAAGCCCCTCAACCCCCAAACCCCTACGGAAGGGCCCTTAAAATATGTGAAATCCCCCCCTAAAAGCTACCAAATGCCACCAAAACAAAGGCTTTTTTTAAAAGGGGGCCCCTGTAAGAAACCATTTTTTTGGGCAAAAAATCCCTTTTTTTTTCCCAAAAGGTTTCCCAAAAAGGGAAAAGAGGGGAGTTTTTTGACCCAAAAAGTTTCATACATGGGGGGCCCTTTGAGGTTAAAAAATGTTTTTTCACTAAAAAATAAAAAATCTACCCCGTACATGTAAAATGCAATGCAAAACAAGTCTATGAACAGCAATTTTGGTGTCAGTTGTGGATGCCTATCAAGTGTTCCCAAAGGACCATATAGTATACAACACAGTATGTAAAACAGTAGCATCAGAATAAAACAATTCTCAAAACAAGGTAGTCAGGATAATAACAAGCACATATAGTCATAAGGGTTAAGACATTCTGTAAATGCAGGCAGGCAGAAATACAGGCAGTCCCCGACTTGCACTTTTCTGACTTATATCTGTCCCCTAGTTAAAAACAGAGACTTATGGGGAATGCCTGCACTTGTAGTTCTATGTTCCACAGCAGATAGAACTGTGGAACGACAAGTGTCAGCATGCCACAGCAGCATATGAGGTGAAACCTTCTAAACAGGGGCACAGACAGCAAAACAAATGTAAAAACCCTTCCCTGCACGATCCGAAACTAAAAAAAATATTTGCGCCGGAGGTACATTTAATAAATATACATTTTCCGACTTACATACAAATTCAACTTAAATACTAACCTACAGTCCCTATCCAGTTCGTAAGCCGGGGACTGCCTGTATAGTAATACAGAAAGCACCTGAAGCAACTTACAATTGACTAAAGATTAAACCCATAGTCAACAAGTCAAAGCGACCTTAGAATTCAGCAAAACGTGCTATATGATATGTATATGAAGTCGGATTTAACTACTTTGTTGCATAACCTGATCATTTTGGACCTGCATGACTTCAGCACGCTAAATTACTTCTATCTCCCTAAATTCATTCCCCAAAAGAAGATAAATTTGTGTTTTATATTGGCTACAAAAAATATTATAGCCCATTTTGAGCTACACCTACCATAATATGACACATATTATATATTATTAATCACCTCGGTTGCCTGTCATTGAGAAGCATTTCCCATTTTTATGAGCTCACATTACTAGTATGCAATGCACATCTGCGGACATCCTTGGGTCGTGCATGTCTTAAGATCCCATCAAAGTGATGATGCCTTATGTAAATATTCAAAAACTGATCCCTCGACACGACGCTATATGTGTAGACGAGGCAAAACTGGTGTGAGGCCTCGCGTATGTATTGACAGCTTGCACAAATGGAATGCCAGATGCATATCTGTTTGACTCAGCCCTGGGGCAACTCTGATGGACTCTGATGTGCTAAAATGCTGCAGGGGGAAAAGTGTAAGGGAACGTGTTTTACGGGAGCTCTTAATTAAACTGTTGTTCTCTTCCAAGAGGACCTTAGGAAACACTAATGAGACATGAGCTTGGGCAGTATACTCATCAAAGTGATAGAGAAAAGCCCCTCTTCCCGTGCCGGCAACCATCAGCCAACCCTGGTAGCTCCCTCGATAAACATCACATGGTCAGCCAAGTGCCTCCAGCCACCTGTTAGGGGGACGTCATGGCAGTCAACTGGTGATCTGGGGGGCAAGTTCAAACATCCACAGCAACACCTGCTCACTGCAGACACCTGCTTAGCTTCCTACAAGCAGAGAACCATATGTTCACTCTGCTGATGTTTACTGAGGTTGCAATTCTTAAAAAGGATTCCAACACTAGAGTTCTAGGAAAGAGAAAAAAAAAAAAAGGAAACTCCGATCTAGGAACTTAAACTGGAACTGGAACGAGAGCGCTTGGCTCTGCCACAGTGTCCAGATTAATGGGAATGTTTGTTTTACAGTTCAGACTGTCATTAGTGGCTTATCAGATTTAGACATGATATTCCAGATCTAGAGATCGCTGTACCAAATGTTATAGAGACTGCTCGACAATGGTGAAAATTGCTGGCATCTGTGGACTTCAAACCAAATAGAATAATAATTCAGTTTGTACATAATGTATTAAGTCTACTATTTGTGAAATTACAAGCAGGGAGGTAAACACTCATTTTTATGCAAATCAAGCAGATGGTGATTAAGACAGGATTTGGTACCTTTATTTATTCACAAAAAGTTCATGCTTCAAATTATTTGCAAGTAAAAAAAAAAAAAAAAACATGTACGCGACGGATAGGAAAAGCATTTTATCCAAGCTTCCCCGTCTACTTTAGACATACCAGAGATAATGAGGTTGAATTGCTGTATCTAAAGAAATGATTAAAATAGTTATTCGTCCATATGACAAGGCATATGGGCTTGATCCCGTAACAGTTGTTGAATGATGTCATTTCAACCACAAGTAATTAATCGCCAGAATGAAAAATAAGATACGTTTGCTTAGTTTCCCCTTGTCAGACAAATGGCCATTTGAAATGGATGTTTCAAGGTGTAGAGTAACAACAAGATAGACGTTAACCATTTACTCGAAGGAGAACTAAGCAAAGAACTTGAAGCCTCACTTTCTAGCACTTGTGGACATCTGCACTATTATTGATGAACAAAATTTTTTTGTCTTCGGTAATTTTTTGCATGACCACAAACTAAAATTCAGTGCAACGTCTGTCATTTGCAGATTGCCGAGTAGAATGAGGTAGGGAAGGGTTGAGATCGCACAGAATAGTCTATGCATGTGCAGTTCTTACAGTAAATTTGGAATTTGGTATTTTCTGCTAATGTAATTTAAGACTTACGACCTAATGTTGCTGTTTCGTAAATCATCAGAAAAATGTCTGCCCCCGGAGACTGCTGTATATAACAATCAGGGGCAAAAGTACAAATTATTAGGACAGAAAAAAAAAAAAAAGTTTGAAGTAGGGAAAATTTATGAGTAACATGACAGGAAGGGCTTCCATGTGTTAGTAAAAGTAAATGATACAATACTATAGCATATAAAATGCGGCTATTGTTGTTAATAATTAGATTTTCCCCAATGACTCATGAGTTCACGTCAAGGCCAAAATTTTCTCAACATTTGCAAAATATATAGGATGATTTCCATTCTGGCAAAGTGTTCCCCTGCTCTGTACTACAGGTGTGGAAGAGCGCTGAAGAAGTTCGTAAAACGGTTTTGACCTCTTGTCTCTGCAGTGTGAGCCACAGGGCAACAAATCTTATTTGAGGACATGCTTTAGCTTTACTGATGCCCAATGTTGCCAGAAACTGGTTTTGTGCATTGGTAAATTTGTACAGGAGCCAATCTTTAGGTTCATTGCAACTGTGCATACGCAAAGTAGATTTAAAGATGGGCACCTTTGTTATGGAGCAGAAGCAAGATCCTCAGTATTTCTCCAAGGACCGAGAGTAAAGGACAAGTATGATCGGAACTACCATTGGAACTTTCAGGTGCCCATCTAGCCAAAGCATCTAAGCCCCACTGCCCATTACTAGTTCCTATCTTGAACCTGATCATGCTCCCTGAGCTACTAACCCCACTGTGCCCCCTAACATTATCTATAACCTCCATTATGTCCTCTAAAATAGTGTATGTGTGATCAGGGCTACTATTGGGAATTTTAGAGCCCCATGTAGCCAAAGCCTCTGTGTTCTTCCTGCCCATTGCCAGTTCCTATCTTGCACCTTATTATGCTCCTTAAAATTATTATCCCCACTAACCTCCATTTTGCCCCCTAAAGTTATTTAAGATCCCTACTGCTCTCCAATGAAATTATTTATGACCCCCACTGTGCTCCCTGAAATTACAAATGACCTCCATTGTGCCCCTGTAAATAATAATGAACCCAGTGAGCATGCTAAATTTATGGATAATATAGTGCTCCTGCTTCTTTAGTAAATTATGACTCCTACTGTGCCCCCTGACATTCTGTTTCAAAGCTTCCCCTTCAAATGAATTATGAATTAAGTTTGGTAGAAACAACAGGACCTTCTGCACTGAAAAGAGGCTACTATTTTTGACAAACTTGTAAAGCTATAGTGTTTTGGGAATCACTTGCAATAGGCAGGAAAAGTGGCCGCTGGCCCATTTTTTGATTTTGGCCCCTGACTAGCAGTCCTGGCCTTGAATATGATTTCTTTATAGATCTCATAAATAATCTTCTAAATATATGAGGGTTTTATACCAAATCCTACAAGTGCTGGGATTTGTGGTTCAGCAACTGTGTTAATATGGGTCGTTTGATGCTGATAAAAGTGAGCAGTGGAAAGGGCTTTCCTGATCCTTTCTGCATATTTTCCGATTGGAGTCGTTTGCCAGGTAAGAGGATGTTTTTCTTTTCTACATGTTATACATGTTATACTGAGTGCCACTAGGCCGCATGAAGGCGATCCCTGGAGACACACACAGTCTAAAAATGTCTCTCAAGAGATTAAGAAATTATTGGCATATTAAAAACAAACACATTTTAGGAGCTACAAAGTTCAAGTCTCAGAGAACAAGAATAGACACAGAGTTGAGGATCTTCCTCTGGATAATAAATAGCAGAACCAGTTCTTTTTCTCTGTATTTAACCCATCTCTAACTTCTGCAGAGAAGCACTGAACATATTCAAGCTATCGCTTATCAAATATTTCATTTGAGTAATACTTTATTGACATGTCAATCCTAAGAAACCTTCAGCTCATAGATGCACAATTCCTGTCCACAATTCCTGGTTATGTTTGCCTAGGAAAAGTGCATAGATGTAGAAAAGTGCTGTGGATATTATTCATTATTCCTCTAGTTCTTCATATTTCCCCTACTTTATTTTGAAGACCAATAAACATATGTTGTGTTGTTCTGGTCATTAAAGGGGTTGTCTCACCATTCTGCTTTATAGAGCCAAAAGCAGCCTCAGGCTGTTCAGGCTGTCGGCTTTCTGTTCAGGCTGTCGGTAGTTCTGTAGCAGTGATTGGTAGATCAGCTCTGTTATTCCTAGCTGAGCCTGCTACAGTGACATGAGTGCAGGAGGTTTGTAAACTGTAGTTTAAAAAGCTACAGAGTAAAGCTTGTCAGTAAGTAATGTTAATTAGCTCATGTCTTTCAAGGTAAGGAGCACAGCATGAAGTGACATCACCACCCCGACCATTGCTGGAGCATGTTAGGGTATGCTCACATAGCGTAATTTTGGCGCGCATTTTGCGGCGTATTTGTGCTCTAATACGGGTGAGATGCGCACCGAAATTAAGGTAATCCATAGTTCTCATGGAGAACTATGGATTACGCCTCATCCCCCCCACGTGTACAATACGGTTGTGACATGTCAATTATTTGCGGCGAATACGTACCGCGAGTAATGAATGTCAATAGGGTTGGCGGGCTGTACACGCCGCAATAAATCGTGTGATCACCCTTAGACTATGTCCACACTGCACATGATTACGATCGTATCTCCGGCGCTTTTCGTTTTTTAAAAGCGCCGGAGATACGATCGTCAGTGTGGTGCCATAGACGGCAATATAAAAGTCGAGTTGCTGTCTACACAGCTCGTCTTTTCTCTGCCCGTCTTTCGGCAGCAGCGTATTATACATGTTGTATAATACGCCGATGCTTCTCGTCTTCTTGACGTCTTCCCGTACAATGCTATTGTATGGGGGGCGTCGGGAAAACGAGAAGCGGACGCGCGCTTTTGCACAAAGCGTGACAAAAGCCGCGGTCCTGCATCAGAGAGAAAACGGCCGCTTTAAGGGCCGTTTTTTCTCTGATGCAGTGTAGACATAGCCTTACAGCGGAGAGAGAGCAGGGAGAGGTGGCCGGCAACAAGTGAAACTTGTCTGCAAAAGTAGATTAGAACTGCTACCAAACTCTGAAGAGAAGCAAAATCAGAACAGCAATGTATTTGGTAATAGTCTTTATTTACCCATGCCTCATCGTTTAAACCTAATCATTGTGGTGAGAATATCCCTTTAAACTACCAATACCTTCTCGTCATACTACTGGTATGTATCTTCTAGGCATGTGCTTCTTGTTTTCTAGTGGTAGCTGTAAGTGGGCAGTTTTGGACAAGTGAATGAAAGAGGAATTCCCCTGACATCACTGTTCAGGAAGCTAGTACTGGTGTCAAGGGACTACTGAAGTCACTGGTTGGCTGCCATAGTCACTTTTTAATCACAGAAGAGGAAGTAAACAGAGATGGGGACTACAGCACTGGAATGGAAGGAAGTACAAAGCTATATATTATATATAAATAATTAAAAAAAATTTTTTTTTTTTTGCTTTATTAAACAATTGTCCTGTACTGAATGGTACTGACAATCTATTGGTTCCCAAAGCCCATGTGTAATGCTTCACTTTTCCTGTGGTGGCGCTGCAGTGAAATTGAGGATTTACTCCCGTAGATTACAGCTAATTGTAGGAATTGTCCAAAAAGCAGACCCCTTTTAATGCCAAACATGAAAAGCAAAAAAAAAGAAAGTACAAGAAGGGAAAATGAAAAGTAAGAATGAGGTGAAAATAGAGAGGGAGTTGTATGATTCTAAAACCGCTGAAAATCCGATTGTTTTCCTTGCCCATAGACTTTAGAAGAAAAAAACCACCTGTAGTCTACACGGGTCATTTTTTTCTGATCGTTTTCTGGCGCCGGTGGTTCTAGGAACATGTTGTAAAAACAATTGTACGGCCGACGAAAAAAAAGCTAAAACCGACCACAGTTTTTGTGCAAAACGTGACAAAAAACAGCTGTCATGTATCGGACTTACCGAGGAAACCCACCCCACCCACCACCCCACCCCACCCAACACCCAGAAGGGGTGTTTGAAGCCACACAAGTTGCCAGGTAACTTTAGGAGAGTGGGGATGTGGTGTACACAGGGGATAGGGGTCCATTTTGATTGGTGTGAGGCTCCTGAGATGGCAATTACACATTAGAATAGATTTCACATTGTGTATTTTGGTTCGCCTGACTCTTCCCTGTTGGCAAAGATCTCGGAGGAAGATGAGGACGTGCATGCTGGATTTGAATACTCTCGATTCTTCTTATCTTTGCGTGATAACAGGGGTCTGTGGTGTATCTTAATACCCATCTTCCCAGGTTGAAAATATGCTTGTATATTTTGGGGGTTTAGTCAGGTTTATGGGGGAGTCTGGAAAAAACAGTCCAAGGGGTCTGATATTTAATGGGCTATTCACCATCTCAGACATTTATGGCACCACACCAGAGCTGGAACGCGCACCTGTCAGATCCCTTTAATGGCACCTTAACCTCTTGTCTTTGAATCATTAGGAAATTGAAGAATTTCCACTTTCTTCCCGTACCTCCGACCTCTCAGAGGGAAGGAAAAAAATAATAATGGAGAAATCAAATTCTATTATCTTCCCTGGATATGTCACTTGAAGGTGTCTGGAAGCCACTCACATCCTTCAGTCTTCACGCGTTAGCTAGCTTTTTTGGGCTATCGGTTAAACCATAGCAACTAACATCTTATGATGTAAGGATGGTAGAGAGGGTCACAGCCTCGATGTTTTTTTTTTTGTCTTTTTGGCAAAAGTAAGGTCTAATTCTACTATATTATTTACTGCTGAATGTTAAAGGGATACTAACATGTCTGAAACTCAGTATTGATGAATAACTTTTCTTTAAAAAAAATTCGCTATTGTTTACATTTCCCCTTTATATGCAAGTCAAGGTGTATACGACATATCGTTTTCTATCTTGAAACAACTCTTGGAAAATTTTGATGACTTTGATGGAACCTTGAACTAACTAGGAATTTCTTAGTGGAGAGGGGGGGAGTTCTTTTTCCTTACTGTTTTCGTTTTTTTGCTGTCTGCTTTTATTCTTTTATTGTTATGTTTCTATTTTTTTTTATTTTTTTTCTGTTTTTTTATTTTTTTTTTTATTTTTTTTTTTGACTTTTTCTTTCTGTTATTCTCTATGTAAGCTGGCACCTCCAAACACCATTCCAAAAGAAATTGGATGGAAAATAGGGTCAACTTACTATAGTCGACCTTTGATGAGGTTAACATAAGATAAGGATAAAGAAGTTCCATGTAGACTCACCCACAAATGTCATCATGTAGTATATCATAACCTTAGAACAGACCTGCACAACATACGACCCAACAAAGAGTTTCTGGTTGTCCACATTAGGGGCATGGCCTGTGCTAACCTGAACCAAAATGGGAAAATAGAATCCAGTTTGGCTGTAGTACCACACGGTTTGAGGCTTGGGTGTCTAGGGGCAGCCCTAGGACAGTTTTACCCCACCACATACGTGCCATGTTGTGGAGGCCTGCCGCAGAGACCATAAGCCCATGTCTAGTGTAGACTTTAAAGTCATCAGTGATCAATCTATCTTGGTTTTATCTAAAAGATCCTGAAGGAATCCTCTATGATTTTCAAAAATGTAATGCAAACCATAAGGGCTCCTCAAGCCAAAAAGATACATTCATCTAGAACCACTTCATTTTGCTAGCTTCTTTCTGCACTAATAACAGCTTTAACTTGGTAAATTAGGTGTGTTCCAGTGAACTTTGATTTCAGAAAAAGACCTAAATTGGTCTATCTTCCACGTTATGGTAAAATGTTGCTCCTTTGAAGGGCCAATCCTGACCATCAGACTGATGGGCAGGTGGTAAGAAATGGACCGTACACCATTCCTGGGTCAGGGAAAGCTAACTCTTCACCTACCCATAACTGTATCAGTATGCTTGCGGTCTTCCATAATATGAGTGAATTCATTGGTCCAATAGGGTCTTTGAGTCTATGAAAGACTATGAAAATCTCAACAGCATAATACAGTCAAACTACTTTACAAAACTGACATTCTGAATAGGTCTACCCATGTTCATTAAAAGGCGCGATTCTCCATTCTGTTTTAAAGGAGTTACCTCGGGTTCAGTTGAGTGGGTGGGGTTTGGTACTGGCTGTTCAACAAGTCCCATAGAACAGAATGGTGAGTGAATCTGTCTCTCATTCTGAAGCCCATCCCAGATGTGTGACCCCTCACCTACTAGAGTTTGATGGCTATATCCTAGCAATATGCTATAAAAAATATATGGTGCGGAACACCCTTTTTAAATTCAGCTGCGGCTAAAATTCCATTTGTTAAGGCAATCTTGTGGGATTTTCATGATAACTTCGTCATTGGGCCAGTTTATGAAGGTTGTAAGGTTAAAATTGTTGGATGTCCAATGAAATGGTCAAATAAGAGAAAAACTTGCATTGACAGGAAAATGTTTGTCTAAAAAAATTTCTATCTGAAAAAATATGTTTATGTATGTAAAAGATCTAGACACGATAGAAAAATAGTGCCTGGTCCATAAGTGAACGTGTCTAAAAGTGTAGCTCAAAACACTCTAGTCAACTCACATATAAGACTGTAAAATCACACACAAAGGAGGAAGTGTTGAAGCGAGCAGCCAATGTTTTTTCTTTTCCTTTACATCCCCTTTCAACCCATGGGTCGAATTCTCCAGTGCGACGACAATTCACACGGTTTTAATTGCATTTTTCAATCTCGTGTGAGAACCAGACCCAATAGCATGTTGGATTTGTTCTCCTAATAAGGCACCAAACGTTAATTGCTCCGCTATGGTCAACTTACCCTATTTCTGCTTATCTTACACCTTTTTGGCAGCTTGTGGCTTAATACAGATACAAACAGAGAACATCATCAGAATTTAAATTATGGTAAACAGAAAGACAGACTGTCGCTGTCAATTTCTGCTGACTCCGGCCTTTGCTAGGGGGGGAGAACAGCTGAAGACTGTTAAACCTTTTCCGCTCTGGGTTATACAGTGCCTCTATCATAGTCTGGTGCTACATGGACTAGTCTGATTGTAATATGGGCAATTTATGCTCTGGGAAAAAGGGTTAAAAACATACAGGATAGTGAATGAGAATTTTTTTGCTTGTTTCCATTGTGTGAGTTCATTTGTTCCTTTTGAAGAAAAATTTCTCCTCTACAGATTTTAAACAGTCTGATCTATTCCATTGGAACAGGGAAGTTACATTGAATAGGTAGGTCTATTTACCATTTGAGGGGTAGCATCATCATGACATCCCATTTAGAACGTCTTCGTAATCACCTGGCTTCAGAAACCTCCAGCAATCAGTGGAGATAGTATAACATGTAAACTGTCCAACTACATGTCCTTCCATGAAATACACAGCCAGTTCGCTTCTGTGATGTCTATTTGTCCTTATAGGATGGTTCTTTTAAGGATTCTGGGAAGATTGGGTTGGCACATGTGCATCAGCTATTAAGGTGTCAGAAGTAGGACGTTTTCAGAGCTAAATTCAACACTTAGGTCCTCATCAGAAGACAACAAGTGGAGGTGGTGTCCATACCAGCCAATTAACTCCCAGTATGGACAACTACTAAACTTTTTGTCCGTTTATGCAGCCTTATATGTTCTAATAACAGTTATATTTGGGGATAACCAATACTCAATGACTCTTCTATGTCAACTACACCAAGGTCAAATTCTGACACCACCATAATCAGTGTGAGACTCCAGTATTAATCGCCACTCTGGTGATCTACCTTCTGTTATTTGCCTATTATTTCCACGTGGGTCCTGCTGTGTTTTTGTATCGATGATGTCTGTTCAAATGTAAGAAAAATGAAATAAATAAAAAAGCAAAATAGAACAACTGAACCTATGGTAATGGGGAATGTAAAGACAACATGATACTTGTAAAATTAAAGCTTTCTGGAGTCTTATAGTTGGGTTGGGAAACCAACTCTTGAGGCGATTGTGGATGTATACTGTAATGGGTTTTTTTGTTGGCTAATGCTGGCCTTCTGTGCTGATCATGGGATGTTGTGTGTGTTTGTTTGGTCTATAAAGATGCAGCCATGGGTAACCATTAAACCATTAAAACTGAATATAGTGACTTGATATGAAATACTACCGAAAAGAGGCAAGCGTTACCACAAAGATGTAAACCGGGGGTGTCTGGTAGGTTCCTTGAGTATTTTTTCTATTTTATGTTTTTTTCTTTTTATATTAATTTACTCATATTTTATCCAACATTTGATAAAAAAAAATAAAAAGTCCGTTACTCATCATTAAATCTGGAGCACTAGACCAACTTACAGGTTTCACAAAAATAGCTACATTCTTTGAACACCACTACGTTTTATTATAATTAGTGTTGCATTTTTCATCAAAGTCAAGTTTATCCCACATCTAAGCAACTTGATACAACTTGGCCTGAACCTGAATATTTTCACAAGTTCAGTCTAACCAGTGTCTAACAGAACAGGGACAGGTTGGACTATAATTAGTGTTGCGCTTCAGATTTGGATCAAAGTCAAATTCGACCCAAATCTTAAGCAACTTGATTCAGTTTGGCCGGAACTCAATTTTTTTTCCAGTCCAGTCAAAACAGTGTCAAACCAAACAGGGCCATTAGCAATGCTAATTATATATATAGCAACACTAATTATATATTTTTTTTTTAATTGATAAAACAAGGAAAAAACAACATTTCAGATAAAATAGGAAGATTGTTTTTAGGGTCACCCACAAATGTTTGTAAAAATACATAAAAAGAGGTGAAGCTAGCACTAAGGACACTTCCACCAAACTAATCTATCTCGGCCAGGATAGCTAGAAACATGGCTGAATTTTTGCCTCAGGCTATATGTATGTATAATACTGTTTTTCTTTGTTTATGGTACTTTCTAAGATTCATCTAAGGAGATGAACACTGTCCTTCTGCTCTATTACGACATGTAATTTAATAGATGAGAGTCTCCGATTTTGGATTTGCTCTCAAGTCAAAGACTATCACTTAGGAGAACATAGGATGGCCACATAGCTTATATAGCCAGAAGTTGTTCCTTCTAGCATCCCATAAACATCCATATTCAGTTCGGTCAAGCATATTGTATAATCAGCAGAGAAGGAGAGCATAAACCTCTATCAGGATACTTTAGTCACTACTTATCTCAGGTGTTAAAATTCAACATGGATGATCCTTCCTTAGTCTACCTTATTTGGCGCTGGCAAGGTGGCACACCCCATATAGATTAGATAGTCAGTGGGCATATATTTACATAGCCACCTATTAATTTCAGTGAGAGATTCAGCTACCATGAGTGGTCTACCCATTCCCCTATATTAGTTAAAATAGGGCTCCATCACAAAAAGCTCACACACTGTAAGTTCTGGGTAGGCTAGGAGTTGATTGGATACTAAACAAGACGAGAGGTATATAAAGTGACCTTCCCACACCTTGGATAGACAATTCTCTGTGAGCTTCTACCAAAGATCCCATCTTTGTTAAGCTGGCCATATATGTTCAATACCTGTTGACCCATAGCTCTCTCTCCCGATCCACATGCAATACTCGGCAGAGCATCTGTCTATGCGGAATGGGTAAATCGTAAGAATGGGTAAATGGGGTAAGCCGGGGTGTTGGCTTATATCTCTTAAGAACCAAAAGATTGGCCATGTTGAAATCTGCTCTATCTTCTTCATCGCCAACATTTGTGCAGAGGGTCAAAGCATCCCCATACACATTTGATGGACAGCTGGTCCACCATAATCTAGCGTTGGAGAACATAATCTAGCGTTGGAGAGTTGGCACACCCCAGCTAGATTAGATAGTCAGTGGGTATATTTTTACATAACTACCTATTCATTTTCAATGGGTGAGTCTGTTACAATGAGTGGTCTATCCATTCCCCTATGTTAGTTAAAATAGGGCTCTGTGACAAAAAGCTCACCCATTGAAAATACTTAGTAGCATAGGAGTTGATTGGATACTAAACAAGCCGAGATAGATATAAAGTGACCTTCTCACACCTTGGATAGACAATTCTCTGGCCATACTTGTTGAATATCTGTTTACCCATAGCTATCTCTTCCGAACCACATGCATATTCGGCAGAGCATCTGTCTATGTGGAATGGGTAAATGGCGTAAGCCACTGCCCAGCTCCTCTGGTGTTGGCTTATATCTCTTAAGAGGCTTATCTACAGGTTATCAGTGAGTGCGATATTGCCTCTGCAGATATATGTCCTATATCAATGGACTCTCCAAGGATCACCTGATGAACCCTTGCGGACTTTGAGAGGGGGAAACACGTCAGGAAGGGCAGTAAGATTTATTTATTCTCAGATTTATCCAGATAATATATGATCTAGAGGATATTTATATTATGCTATTTCAGTGCAGAGGAGGTTGCTGAGATTTAGTATAGAGACGTTACAGGGTGAACAAACAATAGGCGGGGCCGCCCTTTTCAGGGCGATACCTCCACCTTGAGTCATGGTATAACAGAGTACAGCATAGGGGAGCGTACATATGAATATAAGTAACCCCGCTATACTTGCCTCTTCACACTGGTAAAACATCATATTTGTATGTATTACTTCTTGAATATCATAACAATTATTGCACTTTAACAAGAGATTCATAAGATATGGATGTTTTTAATAAGTATGAGGTAAAAGTTATATTATAGATTTGGGTTATTATTTTTGGCTGTGATTTATTGATACATTAGCTCCGAGTAGAAAAAGTATTGCTTCTGTGACTCTTATATCTCTTAAGAACCAAAGGATTGGCCATGTTGAAATCTTACTGCTCTATCCTTTTCACCTCCAACATTTGTGGGGAGGGTAAAAGCATCTGCATACACATTCGATGGACAGCCAGTCCACCACTATCTAGTGTGTATAGCCAGATTTAGTTATCTCAGTAGGGGGAACCATAATTTGGGTCGAGCGTCAACCCCCCCCCCCCCTCCACCTCACCATTGACTGATGAAATCATTAATGTCAAAATCCTTGAAAAATAATATTACATTATTACTTCTCACTGGAACATGGATCATCCTTGAGTCACTGATTAAAAACGTTGTTTTTTCTCAGTTGCCTGATTTAGTCACTGAGTAATCAGCCTTATGGTACAGTATATCATAATAACAGTGACTCATAAAAATATATGTATATTCTACCCCAAAGACTAGAGAGGTGTCATTACAGTAATAAACAGAATAGAAGCCAGGTATGGCCTCATTATCACTGAGTAATAATCAGCCCATTATACTTTTATATTTCCTCACCATGATGAGCTCCACAAAAATTTTATGTTTTCACAATATTTTAGTTTCATTTTGTCACAATTTCTTAATTTATCTTTATAGCAGTCGGAGCAGTTTTTCTGATACTGATTTCCAAATCCCATGCATAGAAATAATAATATTCTGTCTGCCTGCAACCACCACTAGAGGGAGCTTAGGAGCTTACTGTATACATTGACCTCAATTCTAAAATAGTATGCATTAGTCTCCTAAGCTTCCTTGGCGGTAGCTACAGGTGGCTTCTATATTTTAGACGGGAGATTCAGACCCATACCTCCATAATGAGCTTCAACATTCCAGACATCCAAAATTCTGCACACGGATTCATTTCTTAACATCTCTTTGTAGCAGCAATAGCAGTTTTTTCTGGTACAGAGCTACAAATTTCACACATAGAAATTATCAAGTTCTGTCTGCCTCCAACCACCACTAAAGGGAGCTTAGGATCTTACTTTATACATTGGCCTCAATGCTTAAATGGGTTTTCTCACTACAAAGATTAGCTTTTAACATGGACAGTTAAATGAAGACTTTTTCTAAATACATTTGTCAGTAGATTTTACTTTAGTCATGCAATAAGAGACATTTTTTATGTTCTGAGTTCACACAGGCTTCTATACCATACCTTAACTCTGTTATCTGGTTATAGAAGAAAACTGAGAGCAAGGAGTGAGGTCACCATGGATGGATGGGCTGAGCTCCAGAGCAAACTATCTCTAAAATGATTACAGTTTAGCAATTGTTTTCAGTCATCACAGCACACACACCTTTTTTGTTTTACTAAAGAGATAATATCTCCTGCACTTGTCAGTGCTGCTACTAAGCTAAGCTAAATATGCTAATCACTACTATAGAACCACCCACAGCCCGAGGAGACAGAGTGGAAAACTGCTTGTGACTCAGTGAAACAGCCTTGTGAAGACATCCTTTTAAATAGTATGCAGTAGACTCTTAAACTCTTATGGTGGTGTTTATAGGTGACTTCTCTATGTTAGGCAGGGGATTTGGACCCATAACTACACACTTTACAAATGTAAAAAAATTTGATGTCTTCACAATATTTTCGTATGGTTTTGTAAGGACACCCAGCATTCCGATTCATTTCTTAATATCTCTTCATAGCAGGAGGGGCAGTTCTTCTAGCATAAAGCTCCAAATCCTGTGCATAGAAAGGATAAAATTCTGTCTGCCTCCAACCACCACTAGAGGGAGCTTAGGAGCTTACCGTATACCTTGAGCTCTATAGTTAGACAGTATGCAGTAGGCTTCTAATCTCCTTTAGTGGTGGCTGCTAGTGGCTACTCTATGCTAGATGAGGGATTCAAACCCCAAATTTTTGTTTGATTCTGTAAAGAAGTTTTGCGTTTATTCATTTCTTAACATATTTTTATAGCAGTTCTTCTGATATAGGGTTTCAAATCCCATGCATAGAAATGATAACATTCTCTCATCCTGCATACTATACACGTTAAGCTTAATGCTGAAATAGTATGCAGTAGGCTCCTAAGCTCCCTTGGGAGGTGGCTGTTCTATGTTAGGCAGGGGATCCACAGCTCCCACAATGAGCTCCACACTTAACAAAAGGCAAAAACGTATGTATTTACAAAATGTTTGATTTTGTACAGAGGTCCAACATTCTGCACTTATTAATTTCTTAGTACTGCCAGTTATCGGGTTACGAACAGAATAGGAACTATAGGATTGTTCTTAAAGAGAACCTGTCACATAGGTTATGCCCCCCTGGCTGAGGACAGAACAAGCTAGTGTCAGACCTGCTGTTTCCAGCGCTGTGTCCCTTATTCTGTAAGATGCTGGAGTTTTCGTGTATTTAATGCTCAAATCTGAAGTTTTCAGCCAGAAGAGTCATTCAAAGAGTCAGTTTTTTTCAAACCCCGCCCACCTGAGGCTAGCCACCCCCACCTCAATTGATAAACCTATTACTTTGAATAGGTAGAAACATGTGAATAACTGTCAGTGGGCGGGGCTAGCGTTTGGTGGGTGGAGCTAACACCTGCTCATGAATAAGATTTATGGGTCAAATGCTCTAAAACTGCTGCATCTCACAAAAGAAGGGGCACAGGTCTGACACTAGCTTGTGCTGCCCTCAGCAAGGGGGGCACAACCTATGTGACAGGTTCCCTTTAAGTTGAATTTGTATGTAACGCAGAACAGGTATATTTATTAAATGTAACTCCAGAACATACAGGTTTTTTTAGTTTTGGGTCGTGCAGGGAAGGGTTTTTACATTTGTTTTGCTGTCTTTGCCTCTGTTAAGAAGATTTCACCTCATTTTCACCTCAGTGTGCTGCTGTGGCATGCTGAAGCTTGTCGTTTCACAGCTCTATCTGCCAGCAATCGCCATAAGTCTCCGTTTGTAAGTAGGGGACAGGTGTAAATCAGAACGGTGTATATCTTTATAGCAGTTCTTCTAATACAAAGCTCCAAATCCCATGTATAAAAATGATAAAATTCTGCAACCAACACTAGAGGGAGCTTACGAGTTTACTGTATACATTGGCCTCAATACTTCAATAGTGTCTAGTAGGCTCCTAAGCTGTCTTAGTGGTGGCTACAGGTGGCTTCTCTATGTTAGACAAGGTAGTCGGGCCCATAGCTCCGCAATGAGCTCCACACTTTACAAATGGCAAAAATTTTATGTATTCACAATATTTTTGATTAATTTTTTAAGACTTCCAACATTCTGTACTTATTCATTTCTTAGCACATCCTCATAGCGGTTTTTCTGATACTGAGCTACAAAGCTTGTGCATAGAAATGATAAAATTCTGTCTTCCTGCAACCACCACTAGGGGGAGCCTAGGAGTTTACTGTATATATTGGCCTCAATACTTCAATAGTGTCTAGTAGGATCCTAAGCTCCTTTAGTGGTGGCTACAGGTGGCTCCTGTATGTTAGACAAAGTATTCGGGCCCATAGCTTCACAATGAGCTCCACAATTTACAAATGTCAAAAATTTGATATATTCATAATATTTTTGATTAATTTTGTTAAGACTTCCAACATTCAGAACTGATTTATTTCTTAGCATATCTTTATAGAGGTTCTTCTGATACTGAGCTACAAAGCTTTTACGTAGAAATGATAAAAATCTGTCTTCCTGCAACCAACACTAGGGGGAGCTTAGGTGTTTACTGTATACATTGGCCTCAATACTTCAATAGTGTCTAGTAGGTTCCTAAGCTCCTTTAGTGGTGGCTACAGGTGGCTCCTGTATGTTAGACAAGGTATTCAGGCCCATAGCTTCACAATGAGCTCCACAATTTACAAACAGTAAAAAGTTTATATATTCATAATATTTTTGATTACTTTTGTTAAGACTTCCATCATTCAGAACTGATTTATTTCTTAGCATATCTTTATAGCGGTTCTTCTGATGCTGAGCTCCAAAGTTTGTGCATAGAAATGATAAAATTCTGTCTTCCTGCAAACACCACCAGGGGGAGCTTAGGAGTTTACTGTATGCATTGGCCTCAATACTTCAATAGTGGATACGGATTAGCGGCTGTGTGTATAAATTAAATGGCACTATTCTCCAATATGCGTAAAAAATATATATACGATGCAGTTCACAGTGTGAATTATGGCATGTATTCACATTGAAAGCAACGGGAATTTTAATATTTGCAGTTCTTATAGTATTCCAACACGGAATTGGCATGGGAATATAAGTAAAAATCATGGCAGGTAATCTTGGCCTTACTGTATTTGCAGCTCCCCCTAGAGTAATCTGCAGGGTGTTGCAGCTCAGGATGTCTAGTAACCATATGTTTTAGTGACTACCATTTTACTATATGTGATTGGAAGTGGTCTCAAGAAATTCTACCTGCCAGACAACGTATAGAATGTATAGGAGGCAGATGAATACAATAACTATACAGTATATAGGAAATAGTGAGCAGGGGCCAGAGACATGGTGAAAAGAGGGCGTGTGTTATTGATAAATACCCCACCCCTGAGGTTTTAGGGGAAGCACATTTTTCAATAATGGGAATAACATGGCTGCATCTTTCATGGAAGTAATGACTTCGAGGCAGCGGGACATCTGTTTAATCAATAATCAATCAATTTGTTGACAAGAAAAAAAAACAAAATTATTAAATTGTCAGTTGTGGAATGTAAACTGATTAAATGATCAACCAACGAATCTTAATAAAAAATGTTGTGCGTCTGCTGTGCTCTTTTTTGGGTTATATAGATAATGTATGCCACCGCATGGACTTCCCTTGGTTGGGATTATGCCCATTAGATTGCACAGGAGGGGAGACGTGGGCCAAGAACTAGTGAATTGGGCTGAGTTGCAGTACCAGACACAACCTGGGGATAAGGGTGGCGCTGTTACTTTAAATAAACAGTTGAGAAAATGCACAATGCACATCTTTTAACTCTAACCCCTATATCTATGAATATACTGTCTTTATGTTCATATAGTTCCTGTATAATTAGTGAACTTGGCTAGAGTGCT
Source organism: Phyllomedusa bahiana (assembly GCA_025379985.1). Lineage (NCBI taxonomy): Eukaryota > Metazoa > Chordata > Amphibia > Anura > Hylidae > Phyllomedusa > Phyllomedusa bahiana. The sequence goes on from JAODAL010001146.1 coordinate 230,067, forward strand.
CTTGCAGCGCCCATTTACTACAGACTATGTATAGGCATTATATACAGCAGCCAGCAAGTACCATATAACTCTGTCTATACTACCATACTGTCCACATACAGTCCCAAACAGTGCCAACATAGAGTCATACTGAGCCTAGAAGTAGCCATGTAGTGCTTGGTGGTGCCAAAAGTCATACAGTGCCCACATTAAACCACACTGAGCCTAGACTGAGCCAAAAGGACCCTTGTGGTGCCAAAAGATAGTCATACAGTGCCCACACAGAGATTTACTCGGCCTACACAGTACAAGTACCCATTTAGTGCTATACAGTTCCAACACTGAGCCATACAGTGTCAACAGAGATCCATACTAAACAGAGATAGAGACAAAAAGTTTCCATATCGTGCTAACAGAGCCATACAGTGCCCACGTGGAGCCATACTGAGACCACAGTGAGCCAACAAGTACCCATATGGTGCTAAACTATGCCAATATAGAGCCACAGAGTGCCCACACAGTGCTTTACTCAGCTTACATAGGACCAAAAAGTACCCATGTAGTGCTAAGTGGTGCCAAGAAACATCCAGGGTTCACAGAGATACAAACTGAGCCTAAACAGAGCCAAAAAGTACCCATTAAGTGGTGCCAAAAGAGAGCCATACAGCACCCACACCAAGAGAGCCATACAGCACCCACACAGAGCCTTACTGAGCCTACAGACGGCCAAAAAGTACTCACAGTGCTAAACTGTGCCAACAAAGGGCACTGTTCCTTCAATACAGCACTTTATTGAGGAGCCACAAAAACACTGAATTTCAGAAAAGCTAATTTTATTCTACTTTGAGAGGCCTCAAGCCGCATTGATTGGGACAAAGTGTTTAAAACTAAAAGAATAGATAATAAATGGGAAATCTTTAAAAACCTCTTAAGCGCCCACTGTGAGAGGTACATACCTTATGGAAATATGTAAAATAATGATAAAGACAGCGAAGCTGGAGAAAGAGAGACATATCGCCATAGAAAGTAAAACTAACCCCAAAATATTTTTGAATTATGTAAATAGTAAAAAGATTAAAACAGAATATGTTGGTCCTTTGAAAAGTAGTGAGGGAGATGTTGTAAAGGGCGATGGGGAGAAAGCAAATCTATTAAACTATTTTTTCTCCAGTGTATTTACCGAGGAGAATGAGCTTCCTGTTGATGAGTAGAGGGATGAGGTAAACTCCAACTTAAATGCTCCGCCTTAATAAAATTAAAATAGACAAATCCCCAGGTCCTGATGGTATACACCCTGTGTCCTAAGGGAAATAAGTAATGTGATAGATAGGCCCCTATTCTTAATATTTATGGACTTTCTAATAACGGGGTATGTCCCAAAGGATTGGCACATAGCTAATGTGGTGCCAATATTCAAAAAGGGGTCACAAAATGATCCTGGAAACTGTAGGCCGGTAAGTTCAACCTCTGTTGTGGGTAAAATGTTTGAAGGTTTTCTCAGATGCTATCCTGGAGTATCTCACTGAAAATAAATGTATAACGCCGTTCCAGATGGGTTTTATTAAGGGTCGTCTTAAAATTTAAATTATCAGCTTTTATGAGGAGGTCAGTTCTAGACTGAATCGGGGTGAGGCACTGGATGTTATATCTAGATTTTTCTAAAACATTTCATGAAAGGTTGGTAAGTAAAATAAGAATGCTTGGACTGGAGGAAAATGTTTGCAAGTGGGTAAGCAACTGGCTCAGTGATAGAAAACAAAGGGTGGTGATTAATGGTACATACTCAGACTGGTAACATACCCTGTTACTAGTAGGGTACCACAGGGTTCAGTATTGGGCCCTATCCTCTTTAATATTTTCATTAATGATCTTACACAAGGATTGCACAGTAGAATATCGATCTTTGCAGACGATACTAAGCTCTGTAAAGTAATCAACACAATAGATGATAATGTGTTATTACAAAGGGATCTGGATAAGTTGGAGGCCTGGGCACAGAAGTGGCAGATGAGGTTTAACACAGATAAATGCAAGGTTATGCACATGGGGAGGAAAAATCCATTACATGATTACATGTTAAATGGAAAAACACTGGGAAAAGGGGCATAGATGCACATGATGGGAACATTATTCTCCCATTATACAAGTCACTGGTTAGACCACACATGGGATATTGTGGACAGTTTTGGGCACCAGTGCACAGGAAAGACATTGTAGAGCTTGAACAGGTACAAAGACAGCAACTAAAATATATAAGGACTGGAAGGATTACAATACCCAGAAAGATCAGCAAGATTAGGGTTATTTAGTTTAGAGAAAAGACGGCTTCGGGGGGATATAATAAATATTTATAAATATATTAAAGATCAATATAAAAATCTCTCTGAAGATCTATTTATACTCAGGACTGTATCTAGAACAAGGGGCGTCCTCTATGCCAAGAGGAAAGAAAAAAAGGTTTATTAAACACAGAAAGGGATCTTTTGATGTTAAAGGAAAAGAGGGCGGGAGGTTTGGATAAATTTCTATGTATTTAAATTATGACAGGTTCGAAAAGGATCTGGATACATTTCTAGATGTAATAATATAATAGGTTATAATGACCAGGATTCTGGAGAAGGATCTGGATACATTTCTAGATGTAATAATATAATAGGTTATAATGACCAGGATTCTGGAGAAGAGTCTGGATACATTTCTAGATGTAATAATATAATAGGTTATAGTGACCAGGATTCTGGAGAAAGGTCGCTGATCCAGGGATTTATTCTGATGCAAGATTGGACTCGGGAAGGAATTTTTCCCTAAAATGAGGACAATTAGCTTCTACCTCATGGGGGTCTTTGCCTTCCTCTGGATCAGCACTTTAGCACAATAGGCTGAACTCTATGGACGCCTGTCTTTTTCTGGCCTAACAAACTATGTAACATACATTGTCCACTGAGTGCAATAATTTGTAAGGTCTTACACTGCCTATGAGTGATTTTATTATGCTCACAGAGGCACATGGGGCACATGTATGAAAACATGTGCCGCATTCGTCAGTATGTATGAAGGTGTCTCACTGCACTTTATAAATGTGTGCCGCTGTGAGCCGTTTATGCTCCAAAAAGTGTCTGCATCAAACTTCGTCTCGACCTCGCCACTTTAAAAATGGTATGGATCAATGCACTATTTTTGCAACACATTCTGTCTAATGCAACACATATGTCTAATCTTATGAATTTGACGCATCCCTAAGAACTGGTGCAGACAGAAGTGTCGAGGATGTCAGACACGCGCCCGTTTCGTACATGCCCCCCATAGTGCCAAACAGTACCCTTAGAGAGAGCAGCCACCACTCACCACCGCCTCAGACCTGCCCCGAGACTGATCAGTGCAGGAGAGCCATGCTGCCCTCTGCTGGCCGCAGCTGGCAGGGCTGGGATTGTATCACAGATTATGCCGACTCTACTATAGGGACACATAGTGACCTATAGGGAGAGGATTCAATAGGAAAAGACCCAACACCCGGGACTGTATGCTGGATCTGGGACACATAGAAGTGCGGAATAGTGCGGATGTCTGCGGGTACTGTTTAGCAGCACTATGTGTCTTTAAAGCATTGAATGGGCACCGTAAGACCTTTCAGACAAATGATTGCACTCTGTGGGCAGTGAGAAGATGTGGGCACTGTATGGGTCTTTGTTGGCAGCGTTTAACGCTATATGAGTACATTTTGGCTTTATGTAGGGTTATTATTACTTTGAGTGAACACTGTGGCTCTGTTGTGGCACCAGCATTAATGAGTACTTTTATGCCCTGCCTGTGTTCATATGGCTCTATATTAGCACTATATTAACACTATATGGGCACTATATGGCTCTATATTGGCACAATATGGGTATTTTTTACCCTGTAAAGGCTCATTGAGGCTCTGTGGACAATACATGGCTCTTTCTTTGTACCTATATGGGTACTTATTGGCTCTGTATAGGCTTAGTATGGATCTCTGTGGGCACTGTATGTCTATGTTGGCATTGTTTAGCACTATATGGATACTTTTTGGTTCTGTCTAGGCTCAGTAAGGATCTTTGTGGGAAATGTGTGTCTCTATGTTGGCATTGTTTAGCACTATATGGGAACTTGTAGGATGAGTAAGATCTGTGTGGGCACCGTATGACTCTCTTTTGGCACCACTTAGCACCAAAATGGTACTTTTTGGCTCTGTCTATGGCAGGCCTGGTATGGATCTCGGTGGGAATGGTATGGCTCTGTGCTTTCATTGTTTAGCACTATAGTTGAAAACAGAAGTTTCCATCCACTGTATAAAAAGCCCCATCTGCAGGTTTTTCTCACTCTGACATGAAATCAGAATAAACCTTCCCCGTTTTAGGTCAATTAGGAACCAAAATTATTTATTTTTGCCAAATGCCAGAATAATGAGAGAGGGAATTTGTTAAGGCATTTTTATTACTTTCTGCAAAGTCAATTGTTCCATACACTAGGATTACTCTGTCTTTACACAATTTGGGACACATATGATGGTGTCATGTCTGTGGAGGCTGCTGCTTTAATGGTTTATTGGCAACCTCTGAGTTAGAGACACACCTGTGGATGTATTTTTAAACACACCAGAAACACACTGCTTCTGTGTGTAACATCCTGGGAAAGTCTAAAGAAATCAGCCAAGATATCAGGAAGAGAATTGTGGACTTGCACAAGTCTGGATCATCCTTGGGTACAATTTCCAGATACCTGAAGGTGCCTCGTTCATCTGTACAAACAATTATACACAAATACAAACAAGATGGGAATGTCCAGCCATCATACCGCTAAAGAAGGAGACAGGTTCTGTGTTTTAGAGATGAACGTGCTTTGGTTCGACATGTGCATATCAACCCAAGAACAAAAGCAAAAGACATTGTGAAGTTGCTGGTGGAAGCGGGTAAGATTGTGTCATTATCCACAGTGAAGTGAGACCTGTATCAACATGAGCTGAAAGACCACTCAGCCAGAAAGAAACCATTACGCCAAAAGAAACATATACAAGCCAGATTAATGTTTGCAAATGCACAGCAACAAAGACCTACATTTTTGGAGACATGTCCTGTGGTCTGATGAAACTAAAATTGAACTATTTGGCCATAGGAACCATCGTTATGTTTGGAGGAAAAAGGGAGAAGCTTGGAAGCCTAAGAATACCATCCCAACTGTGAAACAGCATCATGTTGTGGGGTTGTTTTTTCTGCAGGAGGGACTGGTGCACTTCACAAAATAGATGGCATCATGAGGAACGAAGATTATGTGGCAATACTGAAGCGACATCTCAAAACATCAGCCAGAAAGTTAAAGCTTGGGCGGGGAATGGGTCTTCTAAATGGACAATGACCCGAAGCTACTGCCAAACTGGTTACAAAGTGGCTTAAGGAGAACCAAGTCAATGTTTTGGAGCGGCCATCACAAAGCCCTGATCTCAATCCTATTGAAAGTTTATGGGCAGAAAAGGCAGGTGCGAGCAAGGTGACCTACAAACATGGCTCAGTTACACCAGTTCTGTCAGGAGGAAGGGGCCAAAATTCCTACCAACTATTGTGAGAAGCTTGTGGAAGGATCCAAAATGTTTGATCCAAGTCCTACAGTTTAAGGGCAAATGCCACCAAATACTAATGAAATGGATGGAAACTTTTGACTTTGCAGAAAGTATGAAAAATGCCTTAAAACAATTCTCTCTCTCATTATTCTGGCATTTGGCAAATATAAATAATTTTGGTTCCTAATTGACCTAAAACAGGGAAGGTTTATTCTGATTTCATGTCAGATAGTGAGAAAAATCTGCAGATGGGTTTTTTTTATATAGTGGATGGAAACTTCTGGTTTCAACTGTATATGGGTACATTTTGTTCTAACATTTATAGAGAATTTCTAGTCTGAGAGGAATATTCTCATCTATCCTCAAAAGACGAGGGGGCGCTCCCTCCATCTGGAGAAAAAAAAAAAGATTCAGGGCGACATGCATGAAATTTGGCATGTGAACGTCAAGTTTCATGCGCATAATAAAGGCATAGAATGCGCCCGATTTATGAGCCAGTTAAACAGCAGGTCATAAATCAGGTGCATTCTAGCACTAACACGACATTTCTTGCTCAGGTAAACCACTTTGAAAGTGCTCTACCTGTTCCAGCTGTAATGTGCCTAGAAGTGCCGTAGCGAACCTATAAATCTATAGGTTTGTACGGTTCTAGTGTGCCCTGTCTCCAGCACGATTATAGGATTGGAGACCTAAAGGGATTTTACACTGAATTACTACACAAATACTTAAAGAACTCGTGTATCCTACAAGATAAAAGTGAACCTTTATTAAATAACAATTAAAAATATTATCTCAAAAAGGCTAAAACTGACCCAATTGTTGTCCTGACCAAGAAAAAATTGGACCAAGCGACTGCTCTTATCTCAAAAAACTCTTAAGTCAAGACGCTCTTAAAGGGGTTTTGTCACGAAGTAAAATTGACGTGGGAAGCTTGCAAATTAAATAATAAACATTTTCACAAATCATCATTATTAAAAATTCTGCACCGTTTTTGTTTTAGCTGCTCCTTTAGTGATCCATTGTTTACAGCTCGTCTCCAGCGGATACGACCAGGGCTGAGAGCTATTCAGTCCCGGTCGCACATGCTCAGACATCACCTCTCCTCTCAGGCAGCTACTGAGTGTTCAAACCCCGGGTGCTGTCATTCTACTCCTGTTCTCTGTGCTCCGTAGTAATGAGTCAAACAGTCCAAATAAATGAGAAAAAGAAACCTCAATCAGGTCTGTGCATTGATAAAGAGAGAAAAAATCTACTGGTTTAGTTCCTGCAGGGATTTGAACCTAGGACCCTTGTGCTGTGAAGCAAAAAGTTTACCTCTGAGCTACACTAGCACTCTGTGTAAACAGACCTTTTTTTGACTAGAGAGAGGAAAGGAATGGTGATGTCATCCTGCTGGGTCACATTATATGTAATTCAAACAAATCACACACGCCCCCCTTCTGACCACACAGAGCTGAAGAGCTGGATACAGGAGTTATGAAATTAGAAGGTGGCAAAACCCCTTTAAGTCAAGGTACCACTGTACTTGTTTAAACTTTGGGATCAGGAATGAAATGTTCACTTAGGGCAGATTGGTTCTTGTCTTATGGGATCCAACTCTTTATCAGTTGGGGAAACAATGCTTAAAAATTCCCTATCCGCCTCCCTTCATCTACATTTTTTTCCCACCGTTGGTTAAACTTGATGGACATTTGTCTTTTTTCAAGCGTACTATGTAACTATGTAATAGAGCATGGAAGCCGCCCCCTGCTCCTGCCACCCCACAGACGCAATCAGGCCATTGTAGATGGTAGCAGGTTTGCCATCAGTCTGTTGCTGTCACTGATATGGTCGTGTATGGGGCTCTGCTACATTGTGCGCACTATCAGCCTAAATGGAGCTTTATGTGGAATTGCACAGTTGTGATTGTGCGATAATTTCGTCTTATCTGATGAGTTGTTCTCTTCTACTTTTCGTCTCCATCTGGTCCAAACCTACATTACGTCTTCGATGATGAGTCGTACTCTTCCCTTTTTTTTTCTCTGTCCGGTCCACTACTCGTCCTTGTAGAATTTACTACAAAAACATCTTATAATCCTCTCTTTTCCAGCACTTCCCTATCAATTCCCACCTCTGTACAAACTCCCCATCTATAGTGATAGTGCTCCCTTTGGTGTCCACACAGTAATTGTACCCCAAACAGCAAAAGTGCCCTCAGCAAATTATGGGCTCCCCATCTGTGCCACCAGTAGTTAGGTCCACACCCCATAGAGTAGACAGGCACATAGGTAGATGCTCTTTTTATGTATGTTAGACTCTAAAAATTAGAAATAAATAAATAGGCCCCTACTAGGTAGCTATACAAGCCCCCCAGTAGGCAGGTAAGTATATAAATTCTAATTTTTTCCCTTTCACATAGGGTCAGTTCACACAATGTTGACGTAATGGCAGATGGTTTGCAGAGCAGATTACTTGTTTAAAATTCATGCATGGCTATAGATTAGGGGCTTTTGAGCAGGAGCTGCTTCAATGCACGTTTGATCTCCACTCTTAACTCACATATTTGCTCTTAACTCAAAGCATAAAAATGGACCAACATCTTCTCTTATCTCAGAAAAGTCAAGATGCTCTTAAGTCAAGGTACCACAGTATTTGCTTAAACTTTGGGATCAGGAATGTAATGTTAATTTAGGGCAGATTGGTTCTTGCCTTATGGGATCCAAGTCTTTATCATTTTGGGAAACAATGTTTAAAAATTCTCTATCCCCCTCCCTTCATCCTCATTTTTTTCCCACCCTTGGTTAAACTTGATGGACATTTGTCTTTTTTCAACCGCACTATGTAACGACATGGCAGCTGCCTCCTGCTCCCGCCGCCCCACAGATGCAATCAGACCATTGTAGATGGTAGCAGGTTTGCCATCAGTCTGTTGCTGTCACTGATATGGTCGTGTAAGGGGGTTTTCCTACATTGTGTGCACCCTCAGCCTAAATGGAGCTTTCTGTGAAATTGCACAGTTGTGATTGTGTGATAATTTCGTCTTATCTGGTGAGTTGTTCTCTTCTACTTTTCTTCTCCATCTGGCAAAAACCTCCATTACGTCTTCTCTGATGAGTCGTTCTCTTCCCTTTTTTTTCTCTGTCCGGTCCACTATTCGTGCCTGTAGAATTTTCTACAAAAACATCTTAGAATCCTCTCTTTTCCAGCACTTCCCTATCAATTCCCACCTCTGTACAAACTCCCCATCCATAGTAATAGTGTTCCCTTTGGTGCGCACACAGTAATTGTACCCCAAACAGCAAAAGTGCCCCCAGCCAATTATGGGCCCCCCATTTGTGCCACCAGTAGGTAGGTGCACACCCCATAGAGTAGACAGACATTAAGGTAGATGCTCTTTTTAGGTATGTTAGACCCTAAAAATTAGAAATAAATAAATAGGCCCCTATTAGGTAGCTATACAAGCCCCTCAGTAGGCAAGTAAGTATATAAATTCTCATTTTTTTTCTCCTTCACTTAGGGTGAGTTCACACAATGTTGCTTTAATGGCAGATGGTTTGCAGAGCAGATTACTTGTTTAAAATTCACGCATGGCTATAGATTAGGAGCTTTTGAGCAGTTACTGCTGCTATGCTCATCTGCTCTCCTTCACTCTTAACTCAACGCAAAAAATGGACCCCGCGACTGCTCTTATCTCAAAAAACTCTTAAGTCAAGACGCTCTTAAGTCAAGGTACCACTGTACTTGTTTAAACTTTGGGATCAGGAATGAAATGTTCATTTAGGGCAGATTGGTTCTTGCCTTATTGTATCCAAGTCTTTATCAGTTGGGGAAACAATGCTTAAAAACTCCCTATCCGCCTCCCTTCATCTACATCTTTCCCCTCCGTTGGTTGAACTTGATGGACACTTGTCTTTTTTCAACCGTACTATGTAACTATGTAATAGAGCATGGAAGCCGCCCCCTGCTCCTGCTTCTCCACAGACGCAATCAGGCCATTATAGCAGATTTGCCACCAGTCTGTTGCTGTCACTGATATGGTCGTGTTGGGAGCTCCTGCTACATTTGTGCGCACCTTCAGCTTAAATGGAGCTTTCTGTGGAATTGCACAGTTGTGATTGTGCGATAATTTCCCTTTTGTGACAGGTAAACAATAATGTGATATATACCTGGCCGTGTTCCTATGGAAACATTTACTGTCATTATTCGCAAGAAGAAGGAACGGGGAGCACACGTTATATAAATCAGCGCTAATTCATGCAAACTGCATATAAAACAAGCCATTGCCTCTGCTGCCATCACCTGACTTTGTGGAGCCTGACAAACCGGCCCCAAATAATCAGCCGGCTCCGCGCAATCTGCGACAAATAACAATACAATTAATAAGAATGTCTTCCCAACGTCGCTAATGTTTAATACTAGGGGAGATGACGCCGGCAAGAGCAATAAAATTTTTGTTTTATATAACTTAGCAGATTTTTTTTAGGGAGATATGCGAGGTTTCGGGGTTTTCACACTCATATAAATATACGTGCATACAATATCATTAATAGATCAATATCATTTCTGCCGGGACCGGAGTGCTTAGCATCTCAGCCTGGTCCACATCCACTTTTCTGCCAGGACCCGGGTGCTTAGCATTTCAGCCTTAACTTCATGCGGCCGCGCTTGTCGGGGGCTTAGGCGAGCGCGGACGGTGGTTGAACCCAGGACCCTTACACCACTCCGCACACCATCCACTTTTCTGCCAGGACCCGGGTGCTTAGCATTTCAGCCTGGTCCACATCCACTTTTCTGCCAGGACCTGGGTGCTTAGCATTTCAGCCTGGTTCATATCCACTTTTCTGCCAGGACCCGGGTGCTTAGAATTTCAGCCGGGTGGTGTGCCAAATTGAACCCAGTGAAGGCCTTAGGCAGATTTCAGGCACCCTCCTCCCCTTACAAATTATCTCCTAAAAGTTTTTAACTCTACCAACTAATAATTTTATTGCACAACATTAAATACTAACAATTATTAACATTATGAAATAAAACTGAAATATTTATCGCTATATCTGACAAATGCACATGAGGGGAGGCAGCACCAGTATTGCCTGTGAGGACCACTCAAGCAACTGATGTGTTCTCCTTGTCGAGATAATGCAACACATGAGGATAAATAGAATTAGGCGATAGATAGATTGATAGAAATGAGATTAGACTAGATAGATAGATAGATATTAGAATAGAATAGATAGATAGATAGATAAGGAGAGATAGATAGATAGTAGATTAGATAGATAGATAGATAGATAAGATAGTTAGATTATGAGGATTAGATAGATAGATGATTGATAGATAGATAAGGAGAGATAGAAAGATAGGATAGATAGATAGATAGGTTGAAAGAGAGAAGATAGAAATAGATATGAGATAGATAGATTATGCAGATAGATAGATATAGTTAGTAGATAGATTAGTTAGATAGGATAGATAGAATTGGTTGATAGAAGAGATAGAACAGATAGATCATGGAGAGATAGATAGATTTCGGGGGATTAGTATATGGAGATAGTTAGATAGATAGATAGATAGATATGAGATAGATAGATATGAGATAGAATAGATATGGGATAGATATTAGATAGATGATAGATAGATAGTAGATTAGATAGATAGGATAGATTGATAGATTAGATAGAATAGATAGAGATGTTAGAATGAGATAGATAGATAATAGATAGATGAAAAACTTCATATAATAAATAAGTTGCAGCTTAGAAAGGAGATAAAATGAGACAATAGAAATTAATAAATAGATAGTGGGAATAGCTATATGGATAGATTGACCAGATAGAAAAAATTTAAGAAAAAATTAAGAAACATTTTTCAGCACTCACTGATAGAACAAGTGAGAAAAGAGGAACTGTGCACTTAATTGATACAATATGAGTAGATAATATGAATAGAAGATGATAGAAAATAATAAAATATAGATAGAAAGATAATAGATAGATAGATAATATAGATAAAAAGATATGAGATATAAAGATTTTGATAGTTTGATAGATAGATAGATAATAGATAAAAATAATAGATGATATGAGAAGATAGAAAAATAGATAGGAAATAGTAAAAATAGATAATATGAAAAATAATAGATAGATGAGATATATGATAGAGATAATAAAAGATAGTTAGATGTAATAGATGAGAGATATGAGATAGATAATATGAGAAGATAGATAGATAGATAGAAGATAGATAATAGTTTATAGATAGTTTAGATATAATAAAAAGAAAAATTGATTGATTGATTGATTGATTTGATATGGGATGGATTTAGGTAGATAAACAGATAAAAAATGTACCAGAGTTCTTTTTTTCATGTAAATCAGACAGTTTGAAATAGATAATTGGAAAATAAAGAAATTTAAAAAAACCTTGAAATAAGCTATAAAGGGGACTTTGGGAAAAATAAATGTATAATTTATAATATAGATATAATAAAAAAAACTACAAAAGGGAATTACCCCTCTATTCGTGGAAAAAGGGACATTATCACCCCTTTATGTGGGGTTTGGTTTGGTTTCCCAAAACCCGCGAGTTACATCTGCTTTTTGGTTTGCTCTTGCTTCACTTCCCCTGCGTGTACATAGAATGAACCAAGAGTGATTTTTTTAATAGAAAGTCACATGTAAAAATCAGGAAATAAAGCAGTTTTGAAGACTTGAGTTTTGTGGGATCTGAAAGAATAAAGTGAAAAACAGCTCAATAATAGAATGAGATTTCAGTGGGGATGCCCGGGGGCAGCGACCCTAATGGAAGGGAGGGAAATAAGGGATGGAGCTAATTTTTGATTCAGGACCGATCCAAATGCTATGCTTTAAAATAACTTTTACTTTTCAATCGGGGAAAGGGGATTTCTCCTGATTTTCACCTGGAGTAAAGAATTCCTTGTTTTCATTTTTTGATCCTCTCAAGGACTTTGCTTGGGGAAAAATTCCGAGGTCTCAGTCTACAAAATAGTCACAGATTGCGGGCAGGAGCACCAAGATGAAAGTAATGTAATTAGGAATGTAGCTGAGAATTTTCACTATGAAAGTTGACAAGATGTGTCTTGAACTGCAGTTTCGATAAAGTAAAGCATAACAAATGTAATACTACATCCTATGTTCAAGAACATAACTACTACAATACTGCCCCTAAATCAAGAATATAACTACTAAATTTTGCCCCTTTTTACAAAAAAAAACTACTATAATACTGCCCCCTATGTACAAGAAATTTTAATACATAAATGCCTCTTGTACAAGAAATATAACATAAATTTTCTGCCCTCTAGTACAAGAATAAATTTCTTAATCTGCCCCCTGTACAAGAAATAACACTATAATACTGCCCCTTTTGTCAAGAATATAACTACTATAATACTGCCTCTATACAAGAATATAACTACTATAAAACTCCCCCTAGTACAAAAATAAACTATATACACTGCCTCTATGTACAAGAATATAACTACATAATACTGGCCCCCCATTTTAAGAACATAACTACTAAATAATGCCCCCCATAAAATATAACTTTTATAATACGCCCCCTATGTACAAGAATAAAACACATAATAGCCCTTTTGTACAAAAATTATAACTCAAATAGCCCCTGTGTACAAAAAAATTAATACTAAAATTTACTCCCCCCCTAGAAAAAAAATATAATACTTAAGCTGCCCCCTATGTACAAGAATAAAAAACTACTTTAATTCTGCTCCATGAAAAAATTAACTACTAAAATACTTCTCCTATGACAGAATATAACTACTATAATCTGCCCCTATGTACAAAATATAATTATATAATACGCCCCCTATGTACAAAATAAAAAACTTTTTAAAATACCCCCCCCCATTTACAAAATATAACTACTTAATACCCCCTATGTACAAGAATAAAACACTTTTACTGCCTCTATGTACAAAAATATATCTTAAACTGTCCTCTATGTACAAGAAAATAACTACTATAATATGCCCTATGTACAAGAAAATAACACATAATACGCCCCTTGACAGAATTAAAACTAAAAAACTGCCCCAAGTACAAGAATATAATACTTTAATACTCCCCCCCTATGTATAAGAAATAAAACAACTATAATACTGCCTTTTTCAAGAATATAAGACTAATACTGCTCCTAGTACAAAAATTATAACTACTTAATACTCCCTATGTACAAGAATATAACTACATAATACTGCCCTAGTACGTAAAAATAAAAACATAAACTGCTCCCTATGTAAAAAGAATATAACTACTAAATATTTTCTCCTTTTTACAGTAAATAACACTATTTGCCCCTTGTCAAAAATAAACTACTAAAAATACTCCCCCTATGTACAAGAATATAACTACTAAATTCTGCCCCCTATTTACAAAATAAATACTAAATATTCCTTTGTAGAAGAATAAAACTACAAAATACTGCCCCCTATGTTCAAGAACATAATACTATAATACCCCCCCTTGAAACAAGAAAATAAAAATTAATTGCCCCTATGTTCAAGAACATAACACTATAATACGCCCCCTTGTACAAGAAATTAACTACTAAAATAGTCCCCTCTATGTACAAAACATAACTACTATAATACTGCCCGCATGAAACAAGAATATACTACTATAAACTGCCCCCTTTTTCAAAAAAAACTACTATAATACTGCCCCCCTATTTACAAAATTAATACTATTACAGTACTGCAATCTAAAACATTTTTCCTGGTAAGGGGTAAGGTGTTAATGACTTTTCCCTTTATACTGTACATTTCTTATCTTTGTTTTTTCTTATTTTTGGTTCCGTTACCGGACTCACACACATAAATAGGAGCAATGATTTTTTTTTTTTTTTTTTCAGTCTCCAATCACGGCCACTGTATGTAAAAGTTGTACAAAGCACAATAAATAGTGTAAGAATATAAATATACATCTATATTTAAAATAAAAGTGAACAGGGCCCCGCCCCATAGTGAATTCACCCAAAAATGTACAAACGTCAAAAGACTTTGGGGGGCATTTTGAAGATCGGCCTTCGCTTTAAGGTTTTTTTTCCCTGAAAATACCCTATGTATGTCGGCCCCGAAGTGCGCCATACAAGCGGGGCAAATTCTTCGCCTCCGACAGACAAACCCAAATTTAACTAGGCTGCCCGTAGGAGCTCTAATGCTCCTACTTTCCGACCCTTCATACATGCTCGGAGATTTTTAAATGTGGGGGGTCCCCCCCCCAAAAACCCAAGGGAAAGCCCCCTTATTTAGAAGCTACAAAAGTGGCGAAGGGTTTCGCCTAACAGCGCATTACTTGGGTTTAACAGCGGAGCCGGCACAGTGAGGCGCATTTATACGCCTAAAACAGGGAAAAGCCCCCATCATCATGTCGCCCTTTATCTGTTTACGGAGTAGGCTCCATAAAGTACTGGCTGATCTTGCAGATGGGGCACCAAGTGATCAGCTGTATTCTGAGTTCACTATTCCCCCCCAACGCCACCAAAGGTGAAAAAGAGGATTACAAAGGGGTTCCATTGAAATCAATTTTTTGTTTTCTTTTTTTTTGCACGGAATGCTGGGGCCCCCATCTTTTTAGTCTTTTTGCCATTGATAGAGGTCCTAAATTCATTTTCAAAACTAGAAAATCCCTTTAATGTTTTTTGATGGTTGCGTAGTCTACAACTTCTGTGGTTTTTCTCTGGAGGGGTAAGTCACCCCCCTCCCGTCCAAGGGGGTCATGGAATATTCAACGTCATTTAACTGCATGATCTGCAAAATAGTAACAATAGAAGAAAAATAAAGAATGTTTAGTAGTTGTCACAAGCCATAACCAGTCCTGGTTGCCAAGGTTATGGACACATTGGGAAAAAGGGGAAAAAGGGTTGTCCCCCACTACATTTTTTTTTCTTTTTCTTGGGCGTTTTTTGACTTCTACAGGGGTGCATAGAAGCCCGGGGCTGTAGCTATAGCAACCATGTGGGGAGCCCAAGGGGAAATTAACAGGGCTGTAGCTATAGCAACCATCTGGCACCTTGCACCTATAAGGGGAGAGTGAACATCTCTGAGTATACAACCAGTGTTGGGAGATATCAGGAGAGATTGAACAGGTAGTACATAGCAACCCGTGCGCCCTTGGCAGCCCATAAAGAGAGTGAAAAATTTTTGTAGTTTGCAACCATGTTGGGAGCCATCAGGAGAGATTGACAGGTTGTAGCTATAGCGACCAGTGTGGGCTATCAGGAGAAATCAAACAGGTCGTAGCTATAAACCGTGCTGGCAGCCTACAGGGGAACTGAACATCTGTAGCTAAAGGGGACCTGAGGAGCTGATGCAGCCCATACACTCACACTTCCCGTTCAGGTGTTGGGTGATTCCATAGCTTCAGACTCCCACTTCCTGCTCAGGGGTATATCAGTGCATGCCCCCCTCCACCTTTCCCGTGCGGGGTTTGGTGTTTCTATAGCTTCAGGCTTCTCTTCCTGTTTATGCTTGGGTGTTTCTACACTTCCCCGGCCCACTTCCTGTTTTTAACATGGAAAATTTTTATAACTTCAGGCACCTACTTCCTGTTGAGGCTGTTGGCAGTTCTACAGCTTCAGACTCACACTTCCTGTTCAGGCTGCGGACAATTCTATAGCTTCAGGCTCTCACTTCCTGCTCTGGCTATTCAACAGCAATGACTGACATTTCATCCCTGTTATTCCTAGCTGATCCTGTTACAGGGACAATGATGATGGATGGGTCCACATAGCAGAGCAGAAGTCTACAGAGCTCCAAAGAGTTAAAAATGTGTCAGTAAGAAACATAAACAAGCTCCTGTGCTGTTGATAAGACACAGCAGGGAGTGACATCACCATCCCACCATCGCAGCTAAGAGAGGTGATTGTTAACCTTGTGCAAACAAGCAGGGGATAAGAACTGCTCTAATTCTGAAAGGAAGAAAATCAGAACAGCAATGTATTTGGAAATAATCCTTATTTACTTTTGCCTATGTGTTCAAAGCTAATCAGCGAAATGGAAATATCCCACAAAGGGGATACATAAAAATGAATTTTAGTAATTTTAGTACTTACTTCACTATTGCTGTAAATCACATAGTTGTCTTCAACATTCACATTCACCGTTGGCCTAAAAAATTATGACAAATTTTTTGTTCTTTCCCCGGT
>JAODAL010001147.1:0-246732 GCA_025379985.1 Phyllomedusa bahiana
GTTTTCCTTGACGGGGGCTGCGCAGCACCATGACATTATCACTAGGTGCGTGCTGTTCACGGGAATTAGACGCCCTCGGCCCGGGGTTTGGGTAAAATTTCCCGCCCTTGTTGTCCTTACCTTGTCCCCCTTTTTTCTCGGACGGTAATTTGTAAATTTATTACACACTGGTTATTTCGGGCATAACCTGTCATAAAGGGGTACTTTATGCAATTCTCCAAACAGACTCTTAACCTAACAAGGGCTGAATTATGTAAAAAATTTTTAAAAAAAATTTACACCCCTAGACGGGGCATCTTATTGCCGGGGTTTTAAAAGCTCTTGCAACTCTCTGATTTTATCTCCCCAACACCCACAGAAACCTCATGACAACGGGGTAACCACGAGGGGAAAATGTTCCATTTTGAGACCGAACTCTCTCCAGGGTACAGGCATAAATGAATATTTCATATATCACCCCTGCTGTGAGGGTAGCTCCCGGACCGTGGGGCCCCACATAAATTAAGGGGAAAATAAACCAGCCCCCCAATAGAGATGATCAAAAAAAGTTATTTTCATATCTTTACTCCAAGTCGATTAAAACATGGTCTTCATAAAAAGGATGCTCACTCGGCAGACCGGGGTTCGAGTGAAACCCACCCTTAGGGTTCTGCTCACTCCATTTACCCCCGATAATAACAAATGTGCACCAATGCAAACTCCTGCCATACATGGGCGAACCCTAATACAAAATCCGATTTTTCTGACATAAACGCACCTAGTTTTTAGAAGGAAAAAAAGGGAAAAAAAATTTGAAAAAACAAAAATACGGGGTGGGTATAGTTTATGAAAAAAGACGGAAACAAAACATGGGGCCCAAATCACGCAGTAAAGCTGAAGTAGCCTAAAAAACAGCACAGAGGCCAAAAACCCCCCATCTATTAAAAAAAAATACCCTGCAGCTAATGGGTATATCCCATACTCTCTCCACAGTGGGCAAAACTCACCTTAATTGACATCTATTCACATAGCATGCAAAAAAAACAAAAAAGCCACAGACCAACGTTGGGAAACATACAATACAAAAATACCCATAAGAAAACCCTCTCACAAACCCCCACGCATGGGGGGGGGGGGGCCGTGGTATTCACTTGCATCCATCCCCCCTACGTTGGGCAAAAAAACTATTTTTCATACGGAAAAACACAAATATGAGGTATTAGTTTTAAAATAAGGCCCTTAATTTTAACCTGCAAGCCCCGACGTCACGGCTCCTCATCTATTTCAGGGCCCCACACCCCTTTAAAAACACAAAAGTACAGAAAAAGGGGGAAAAAAACTCAAAAAAAGACGGGAAACAGAAACTGGCCCAAACCCCTGCATAAAGCGAAGACCAAACACAGCACAGAGCGACACCCCCCATGCTATTAAAGAAAAAAAACCCAGGTGCAGCAAAGGGGGGAAACCCATACATCTCTCCACTAGTAAGAAAGCGACCTAAATTGACATTATCACATACATGCAAAAAAGCAAAAACGCCACGTACCAAACGTTGGGGAAAATATACAATACAAAAATCCCCTAAACAACCGCTCTCACACCTTTCCCCCATGGGGGGGGGCCGCTGGATTCTACTTGCATCCAGTCCCCGTACTGTTGGCAAAAAAAAATTTTTTACAACTGAAAAAAAATCAAAAAGAGGTATTAGTTTTAACATAAACCATTTTTGTAAGCCTGCAAGCCGACGTCACGGCTCCTCTCTATTGCAGTCCCACACCCCTTAAAACACAAAAAGTACAAAAAAGGGGGAAAAAAACTCAAAAAAAGACGGGAAAAAAAACAGGGGCCCTACTCCCCTGCATAAAGCTTTAATGAGCCTAAACAAGCACAGACACACACGCCCCCCGCTATTAAAAAAAAACCCAGGTCAGCAATGGTAAATATCCCATAACTCTCCCTAGGGGGCAAAAGCTGCACCTTAAATTACATCTTTCACAAGCTTTTTCAAAAAAAGCAAAAAAACCCCCAGTACCATAAAGTTGGGAAAATATCAGATCAAAAAAACCCATAAACAACCGCTCTCAACCTTCCACCATGGGGGGGGGGCCGCTGTATTCTACTTGCATCCACCCCATACTGTTGGGGAAAAAAAAAAATTTTACATACTTGGAAAAACACAATATGAGGATTAGTTTTTTCATAAGGCCATTAATTTTAACCTGCAACCAGACGCACGGCTCCTCACATTGCAGGTCCCACACTCCCTTAAAATCACAAAATGTACAGAAAAAAAGGGGAAAAAAACTCAAGAAAAAACGGAAAAAAGAAAAATGGCCATACTCCTCAGTAAAACTAAGTGAGCCAAACACAGCACAAGGGCGCACACCCCCCATCTATTTAAAAAAAAATCCCAGGGCAGCAATGGGGAGTAACCCAATACATCTCCCCCCTGGTGGAAAAAGCCGCACCTTAAATTGACATCTTTCACATAGCATGCAAAAAAAAAAAAAACCCCAGTACCAACGTTTGGGGGAACTAACAGATACAAAAATACCCATAAAACAAAAACCCCTCTCACACCTTTCCACGCATGGGGGGGCGCCCTGTATTCTACTTGCATCCATCCCCAGTACGTTGGCAAAAAAATAACATACTGGAAAAAAAACAAATAGAGGAAAAGTTTAACATAAAAACCATTTTATTGAACCTCAAGCCAACGTCACGGCCCTCAAACTATTGCAGGGCCCTACACTCCCTTAAAAACAAAATGACAAAAAAGGGGAAAAAATACCAAGAAAAAAACGGAAACAAACAAGGCCAACCACGGGCTAGTAAAGCTGAATGAGCCTAAACACAGCACAGAGGCAGCACACGCCCCCATGCTTTAAAGAAAAATACCCGTGCAAACTAAAGGGTAGAAACCCTAATCTCTCCACTAGTGGGACAGAAACTGCACCTTAAAATTTACACTATTCACATACAACAAAAAAACAAAAACGCCCAGTACCATCTGGGGAAAATATACAGATACAAAAATGCTTTTTTGCATGCTAGTAATAGATTCAATTTAAGGGGCAGCTTCTGTCCACCAAGGGGAAGATGTAGGGGTACACCCTTTGCTCACCTGGGTATTTTTCTTTAAAGCATGGGGGCGGTTTCTGCCTCTGGGTGTTTAGGGTCACTTCACTTTACAGCAGTGGTAGGCCAAGTTTCTGTTCCCTTTTTTTTTAGATTTTTTCCCCTTTTTTTGTACTTTTGTGATTTTAAAGGGGTTAGGGACCTGCAATAGATGAGGACCTGCGTCTGGCTTTCAGCTTACAATATAATTGGGCCCTTAAGTTTAAAATAAAAACCCCATATTTTTTTATTTTTTTCCCTATGAAAAAAGTTTTTTTGCCCAACATTCTGGGGGCTGGGTGCAAATAAATACCGGGCCCCCCCCCAGCGGGGAAGGGGTGAGAGCGGGTTTTCTTATGGGGATTTTTGTATCTGTATAGTTTCCCAACGTATGTACTGTGCGTTTTTTTCTTTTTTGCAGCTATGTGAATAATGTCAATTTAAAAGTGCGCTTTTTGTCCACCAGTGGGGAATGTATGGGTACCCACCCATTAGCGCACCCCGGGATTTTCTTTAAAACATGGGGGGTGGCTGCCTCTGTGCGTGTTTAGGCTCCTTCAGCTTTACTACATAGTATGGGCCATGTTTCTTTTCCGCTTTTTCCTTATATTTTTTCCCCTTTTTTTTTGTACAATAGTTTTATTGGGACCATTTTTGGACACAGTACTTTTTTTCCCTTTTTATTCCATCTTTTGGGGATATGAAAATACAAGAAAACCCCCAAAATTTGCTTTGGAAATTTTTTTTTCTATGGGGTTCAGTGAAAAACAATTTGTTATATTTTAATAGATTTTGGACTTTATGGTTTCGCAACACCAAAAATTGGGGGAAATTTATTTTTTTTAAAACTCAAAATAGGGGGATTTATACTTTTAAATTCTTTTTTTTTATTTTTTTACCCAATACTTTGTTCCCCCCAGGGTATTTGACCACTAGGGGCACAATTCCTTTCCTATATACAGCATCTATTTTTCCCCCTGTACATAAGGGTTCATTCATTAACTATTACACTCTGTCAAGGGCCGGGGAAAAATAGTGAACAACATGGAAGCTGTGGAAGCCCCATGAGGCTCCCTGCTGCCCTACAATTGATGCCACCCACCCCTGTGATCGAAAAAGAGGACGCAGGGGGTGGAGCCGGCTCTACCCGCATACTACGGCTGTACTGACGCAAACGCCCGACTGTATTTAAAGGGCAGCCATGCAGCTGCTTCAACGCCCACTGCACCCATACTTCGGACTGTAATAACACACCTCTACTTTCCTCCCAAAGTTTGGGGAAAAAAAAGTGTGTCTTCTAGTCCGAAAAATACGGTATATAAATATTACGACATTTAGAAAAGTAACATATTTGCATTGTGTCAAATAAATTCTGAATATCAACCCCTTACTGATATTGGACATATGAGTCCTAATGCCGGGAATGGGGCTTATAGTGGGATCGTGCGATCCTGCTACATAGGCGGTGGGTGTCAGCTGCTAATTGCAGTAGACACCTGGTGCTTACAGCGCAGACACCTTCCTGCCCTGTTTAACCCTTTAGACGCTGCGGCAAATATGGCTGTGGCATCTACATGAATGAGAAATGGTGCCACACACTGTCCCTCACTCTGATTGAGATCCCCACGCGGGCTCCTGATCGCTTAACATGGCAGCTGGAAGCCTTTGGAAGACTTCCATCACAGCCATGTGTTTTGTTTCTTTACTTCCTGCCCTAAGGAAGTAGTGCAAAAAAAATACAACATCAGCAGCACTGTAAGGCACCAAAAACACCCAAAGAGGACATGGGAAACCCTTTTGGGAAAAAAGCATTTCTGTTTACTTTTGAAATATATGAAAAAAAACTTGAGGTTCCCCAGTGTCCCTTTTTTATAAAAAACTTTTAAAAGCTCACCTACCGGGGGGCAAGGTGCCCCCAACTCTACATGCTGCCTTTTTGTGTTTTTCCCAGACATCCACACTCAAGGTCGGGAAAAGGCCCCAAATGGCCAAACCTAAACTGATTAAAAGCCTGTGTAGGGGGGGGAAAGTGCATAAACCAAGTTTGGGGAAAATACCCACCTCCCCAAACAGTCAAAAAACAAAATCTGGTCAGCACATCCGCTTTAAAAATTAATTGTATAATTAAAGGTATAGGTGCACATTGTTGTGGCAGTAAAAGCTATGCAAAAACAATACAAAATCAGCAGCACTCTAAGGCACCAAGGAACGATCAAGGAGGACATAGGAATCTTTTGGGGAAAAGCATTTTGCTACTATGAAATATTTTGAAAAATCTGATTTTACGTTATACAATTATATGTTTAATTTTTAAAACGGATGTGCTGACCAAATTTTGCTTTTTTGACAGGAACTAATGAAAAATGCCATTTTTTACAAACCCCAATCCATTGCTTACAAAATATCAGGTTGTTTGAAATGAAAAGGGGCCCCCATTTGGGCAACCCAGGAAAAACTCAAAATGAAGTTAAAAAAAAATTTTTTAAAATGTTAAAAAAATAAATCTTAAAAGTTCCAAGCTCCCCCTTTTGCCATTTTACAAATAAAAAAAAAAATTAAAAAATTCCCAAATATTTGGTGTCACGGGTCCAAAACAGTCCCATCTATTAAAAAAATGGGCATCATTTGGGGTCCCTTTCATGTCCCCTAAAAACCCGAAAATTTTTAAAATTTTCTTTAAGAAAGTTGCATATTTCCGACTGTTTCCAATAAAAACTGCCCTTCCAACCCGGGTAAGGGTCCCCTGGGTGCGCCAGCACAGACCCATAGCTCTTTTAAAAAGTGGGGCCCTTTAAAAATTTTTTACCAAAAAAATTTTGGCAAAAAAGACTCTCAGTCCTTTCCCCAGCTTTTTCATAAGGATAGGGGGATTTGTCCCATGTGGCAGGGAGGGGACAATTAGGCGAGGGGATCGACTTGGGTTGACCCTTTAAAGAATAGGGGGAGGGCCCCGATTCCTTTTTTCAAGGGGGGGGGAAAGCCCAAAAAGCTTTTTTATCGCCTTAATTGGCCTTTTTGTTTTCCCCACGGGTTTGGGGGCATTTTTGGGGGCCTTTTGTTAGTGCGCTTTCCCGGGGGCTCTATTTTCACCCCCGCTACCATTCGGCTCCAAAATGCCACCTTCAATTGCTTTCAATAGAAAAGGGAAAGCCCGGGTTTCCCCCCTTTTTCCCCCACCTTTTTTCGCTTAGTATTGAGCCTCTGGTCCCGAATTTTGGTTTCATGATAATAAAAAAAGGGGTGCCGCTAAAAGGGCAGAATTTTTAAAGGGTTTTGTTATATTTCTGATGATTTTCCTCTTACACAACCCAATCTTATGGTCTCCCTCCCTAACCTACATGTTTGGGGCCCTGTCAGGTTATAAGATTAACACGTCCAAAACAGAAGCCTTGCCAATTAATATTCCTAGTGATCAGCTCTCTCTCCTAAAAGCCAACTTTAATTATAGGTGGCAGACTGAATGTTTGTGGTATCTGGGGGTTAATCTAACGCCAGCTTATGCCTCTCTTTTTAAAAATAATTTCCCTAAACTAATAAATGACATTAAGAGGTTGTTGGAAAGATGGAATAAATTGGCCCTATCCTTATTTGGACGAATAGCAGCGATTAAGATGACCATTCTCCCCAAGTTGCTGTATCTGTATGAGACACTGCCCATTCCTATCCCTATGACAGTTCTCCGTTCTTTGCAATCTGACTTGATTCACTTCATCTGGGGAAAAAAGAGGCATAGGATCTCACGGAGTGTTCTGTTGGCAAACAGGGTGGAGGGGGGCCTGGCGTTACCAGACCTTGTCAAATATTACTGGGCGGCTCAGCTACGAGCTATACCATCTGGGACAGCCCTATTTGCTTACTCTAGATGGATGGAGGTGGAAAAGTTGTGGCTAGCCCCCATTCACCCTAATTCTTTGCTATGGGCTACCACTTCCCAGAAATTTAATATTACTCTATTGCATTCTATGTCTCTTACTAGGGATATCTGGAGGAGGTGCCACAAACAATTTGAGTTATGCTCTGAGGCTTCCTCAATGACCTTGTTTATATTTCATCCTATGCTGTTGGATGGATGACCAGACGAGAGTCTGAAGCCTTGGTTTGACCATAAATTGTTCTACTTTGCGGATCTGGTGGGGCATCGTACATTGAAATTGATAACGTTTGATGTATTGCGGTCCGCTCATGATCTGCCCCTTTCTGCTACCTATTCCTACTTTCAGATTAGACATTTTGTCTCGTCGACGTTACAATCTACCACAGTGTCTGCTCCTACTGTATTTGAGAAGATATGTCGGGCTAGGAACTCCTCTAAAGGCTGATATCCTCTTATCTAGGATTTAATGCTTCTAAATCCTGATCCCATAGTTCACTGTATATGGTTTAAGTGGGAGGAGATCTGGGATCCCCTATTTCCAGAGACACCTGGCAAACGATATGGAAGCAGGCAGCCCACTCATCTCTCTCTGCCCAAATGAAAGAAAACCAGTGCAAAATATTAACACACTGGTATCACACACCTGCTCTCCTGCATAGACTGAAGCCTAGTATCCCGGACTGGTGCTGGAGAGGTGGGAATCCGGGGGCGAATTTAAATAATGGGTTTTGGGATTGGGGAGGGATACGGCGGTTCTGGTCAATGGTTAAGACCTTGGTCGGCGATATTATGCAGATTAGGGTCCCTCTTACCCCGCAAACCTTCCTCCTTAATATTCCTTATGCTCCTCTAGGTCGTAGGATAGGTAGACTCTTCCTATACATAGTGACAGCTTCTAAATGTCTTATTGCCAGATTTGTGGGGTGGAAACAAGCTTCTATTCCCAGCAGATGACCTTATGTCTCCATTTGCAAGAAGTTAGACGAATGGAATATCTCACTGCCCTATCTCACAACCAACTGGACTTATTTGATCTTATTTGGAAACCATGGGACGTTTACTATATCCTTCACGACTTGTAGTTCTCTACTTTGATATAATTGGATTGCAAATCTAGTGGTGGGAGCCTTGGTTCTTCCCTATGTGTCCTGTTTTTAGTCTTTCCTTCCCCCCCTCCCCATTGTTTTGTTAGTTTGTCTTCTTGTCTTGTAAATAACTTTGTCACTATAGCAGTCTGCTGGCCTATTTCTCACTGGCTTCAGAGGAGAGCGCTAATGAGTTGTAGACTAAAAATGTATTCTATTTAACCCATTGAGACATACTTGTACTATTTTGTACTTTTGTTTTTACCACTTTGATTGCACAGTATCTCTTTGATAGTTTTCTTACGGCTTTGATGATTTTATTTTTGTATTGAAAACCTTAATAAAAATTTACAGTTAAAAAAAAAAAAAGTGCCCTTCTGTCACAAAAGTTGCCCCTCACTCAGGTCCATAAGTGGAAGGACAAAAAAGTTATTGGTCACAGAAAATGGCGGCGGGGTGAAAATGTGAAAAATTTAAAATATTTGGATTTTTTTTTACAGTATCCAAACATAACGGAAACCCTACATGTTTGGTTTTGACGGATTCATCCCAAGCTGTTGGATGAATGACACCATTAGAAAGTCCATCATGTCCTACAAAATAAAGGCCTTCATGTGTCTATGAAGGTGGAAGAATTAAAAGGTTACCGGCTCCAGGGAAAGCCGAGGATGGGAAAAAAAAACGAAGTGATACCGCAAAAAACCAACGTCCTCTCGTCACGAGGGGTTTGATGTATTGAAAAACCCAGCGCTCCTAGTATTTATGTCCGGCTAGGTTGATGAATATATTGTTGGTCGGGGTTGTGACAAAATAAAGCTTGTGTATTGTAAAGGTATCGATATTCCAATCTGTGAACCACACACTCTGTGATAGAAGGTATATGCAGGATGATCGGGGGTGGCGGCATCACTGCTGTTTTATATATCAACTCATGTAGTAAAGGATCCTCTGGAACATGTGAACAACACTATGGACTATGGGCTTGGATGATGTGTCTTCCACCAAACCTAAAGAGTATGCACTGATGTGACAACACTATGACTATGAGGCTGAAGATGTGTCCTACCACCACATAAAGAGTAGCACTGACTGTGACAACACTATGACTATGGGCTGATGATGGTGCCTCCCACTGCCAATAGCGTATGCACTGACTGTGACAACAGTATGACTATGAGCTGAAGATGAAACCTCCCACTACCTACAGAGTATGCACTGACTGTGACATCACTATGACTATGGTTCTGAAGATGGGCCTTCACTACCTACAGAGAGAGTATGCACTGACTTTTACAACAGTATGACTATGAGCTGAAGATGAAACCTCTCCATACCTACGGTATGCATGACTGTGGACATCACTATGTCTATTGGTCTGAAGAATGGCGGCCTTCCACTACTACAGAGTATGCACTGACTGTGACAACACTAGTGACTATGGGCTGAAGATGGGGCTCACCACCTACAGAGTATGCACTGGATGTGACAACACTATGAATATGGGTGAAGATGAGACTCCCAGCTACCTACAGAGTATGCACTGACTGTGACATCACTATGACTATGGTCTGAAGATGGGGCCTTTCTCTACTACAGAGTATTGCACTGGACTGTGACAACACTATGGGATATGGGCTTAGAATGGGCACCTCCCACCACCTACAGAGTATGCACTGACGTGACATCACTATGACTAGGTCTGAAGATGGGGCCTTCCCACTACCTACAGGAGTATGCATATGACTGTGACAAAACACTATGGTCGATGGGTGAAGATGGGGGCCCCTCCACCACCTACACAGTAATGCCACTGACTGTGACAAACTTGGGCTGATAGATGGGGCCCCTCCCACTACCTATAGTAGTATACACTGACTGTGACAACACTATGACTATGGCTGAGATGGTGCCTCCCAATACCTAAAGAGGCATGCCTGACTGGGTCAAACAGTATTGATAAGAGTGATTATGAGACCTCCCATACTACTACAGGAGTATGCACATGGACTGTGACAACACTATGGACTATGGGGAAGGATGGAGCCTCCCACTACATACATGAATATGCACTGACTGTGACTACAACTATGAATACGGGCTGAAGATGGGTGGCCTCCCACTACTACGGGTATGCACTTGACGTGGGACAAACACTATGGAATATGGGCGGAAGATGGTGCCTCCCACTACCTACAGAAAATATGCACTGACTGTGACTACACTTTGACTACGGGTGAAGATGGGGCCTCCACTACATACGGAGTATCATCTGACTGTGACAACATTGCTAGGGTTGAAGATGGTGCCTCCCCACTACCTTACTGATATGCACTGACTGTGGACAACATATGACTTATGGGGCCTGAAGATGGGGCCTCCAATTACGTACAGGAGTCTGGCACTGACTGTGACACCACTATGAACTATGGGTGAAGATGGGGCCTCCCACCACTACAGAGTATGACTGACTGTGACTTCACTATGGACTATGGTCTGAAGATGGGGCTCCACTACCTACGGAGGTATGCACTGACTGTGACAAACAGTAGGACTATGGGCTGAAGATGGGTGCCTCCCACTACCTAAGGAGTATGCATGACTTGTGACTACACTATGGACTATGGGCTGAAGAGAGATGGGGGCCCTCCCAACTACCTATGGAGTATGCACCTTGACTGTGATAAAACACTTATGACTAATGGGCTGTTAGATGAGCGGCCCTCCCACTACCTGCAGAGTATGTGCTGACTGTGGACAAACACTATGATGTGGGTTGAAAGATGGTGCCTCTCCACTACCTAAAAGAGGTATGCACTGACCTGTGACAACACTTGACTATGGGCTGAGATGGGGCCTCCCATTACGTACAGAGTTCTGCACTGCTGTGAACAACACTATGACTATTGGGCTGAAGGATGGGGCTCCCACCTCCTACTGGTATGCACTGACGTGACAACACTATGACTATGGGCTGTAGATGGGGCCCCACCACCTACATGAGTTTTGCACCGACTGTGACACACTATGACTATGGGCTGAGATGGGGCCCTCCCTCACCTACAAGCATATGCACTCTGACTGTGACAACAGTATGACTATGGGCTGAAGATGGGGACTTCCACTACCTATGGAGTATGTACTGACTGTGACAACACTATGACTATGGGCTGAAAATGGGGCCTCCCACTACCTACAGAGTATGCACTGATTGTGACAACATTATGACTATGGGCTGAAGATGTGGCCTCCCACTACATACAAACTTATGCATGACTGTGACAACATATGCTATGGGCTGAAGATGGGGCTCCCACACTACAGAGTATGCACTGGACTGTGGGCAAACACTATGACTATGGGCTGAAGTGGGGCCCCCCACCCACCTACAGAGTTTGCACTGACTGTGACAACACTATACTATCAGGCTGAAGATGGGGCCCCTCACCTCCCACTTCTACAGCGTATGCACTGACCAGACAACATATGGACTTATGGGCGAAATATGGTGCTCCTTACTACCTTTGGAGTATGCACTGACTGTGACAACACTATGACTATGGGCTGAAGATGGAGCCTCCCACTACCTACAGAGTATGCTTGACTGTGACAACATTTATGATATGGGGCTGAATATGGGGCCTCCCATACCTACTGAGTATGCCACTGACTGTGACAAACATTATGACTATGGGTGAAGTGTGGGCCTCCCACCACCTACAGGTATGCACTGACTGTGACAAATACTTGACCTATGGGCTCTCAAGATGGGGCCTCCCCCCTCCCACTACTACAAGTACGTTGGCACTGGACTTGTAACAACACTTTGACTATGGGGCTGAAGATGGGCCTCCCACTACTTAGAGAGTATGCTCTGACTGTACAACACTATGAAGATGGGCTGATGATGTTGGTGACCCTCCCACTACCTACAGAGTGTGCACCGACTGTGACAACACTATGACTATGGGCTGAAGATGGGGGCCTCCCACTGACTACAGGTATGCAATGAACTGTGACAAAACACTATGACTATGGGCTGAAGATGGGGGCCTCCCACTATCCTACAGAGTATGCACTGCTCTGACAAACACTAATGACTTTGGGCCTGTCGATGGGGCTCCCACCACCTACAGAGTCTGCTCTGACTGTGACAACACTATGACTATGGGCTGATGATGGTGCCTCCCACTGCCAATAGTGTATGCACTGACTGTGACAACAGTATGATTATGGGCTGAATATGGCGCCTCCCACTACATACAGGAGTATGCACTGACTGTGACACTCTATGATATGGGCTGTAGGCTGGAGGCTCCATTACGTACGAGTCTGCATGACTGTGACAACACTGTGACTATGGGTGAAGATGGGGGCTCCCACCACCTACAGTGTATGCACTGACTGTGACAACACTATGACTAAGGGCTGAAGATGGGGCTCCCACCACCAACAGAGTATGCACTGATGTGGCTACACTATGTCTATGGGCTTGTAGATGGGGACTCCCTCACCCACCTAAGAGTATGCACTGACTGTGACAACACTATGACTATGGGCTGAAGATGGGGCACCCCCCACCAACAGAGTATGCACTGACTGTGACAACAGTATGACTATGGGCTGAAGATGGTGCCTTCACTACCTACAGAGTATGCACGGACTGTGACTAACACTCGTGACTATGGGCTGAAGATGGGGCCTACCACTACCTAAAGAGAATGCAATGACTGTGACAACCCACTATGACTATGGGCTGAAGATGGGGCTCCCACCACCTACAGAGTACTGCACTGACTGTGACAAACACTATGACTATGGGCTGAAGATGGGGCTCCACGCCACTTCAGAGTATGCTCTGACTGTGACAACAGTATGGACTATGGGATGAAGATGGTGCCTTCACTACCTACCAGAGTATGCACTGGAATGTGACAACACTTGACTATGGGCTGAAAGATGGGGCCTACCACTACCTCGGAGTATGCACTGACTGTGAAACAGTATGACTATGGGCTGAAGATGGGGCCTCCCACACCTACAGAGTTATGAGCACTGTCTGTGGACAACACCATGGACTATCGGCTGTAGATGGGGCTCCCACTACTTACAGAGTCTGCACTGACTGGACAACACTATGACTATGGGTGAAAAAGATGGGGTCCCACCACCTACAGAGTATGCCCTGACTTGTGACAAACACTATGACTTGGGCTGAATGATGGGGCTCCCACCACTACAGGGAGTATGCACTGACTGTGTCATCTATATGATTAATGGGCTGAAGATGGGGCTCCCAATACCTACGAGCGTTATGGCACTGATGTGACATCAGTATGATTACTCTCCACTTGCCCATTGATTGGGGTGGTAGCCAGAGGAGTAGTCTGTTCCACTTGCAGTAGCGAGCAGAGGCTCGGCCAAAATCTCGACGGACGAAGCTGGACTCCCCGCGTGTCCGAGGGACTATGTGTCAAGGGGTGAGCCCTATGCAGACGAAAAAAATGTGTTTCAAAAAAATATTGGCGAGCCGAGGCGCAGAAGAAGGCCCGGCGGGCGAAGGGAACAAAAATGATGCCATCTTGGAAAAAAACGGTCAGTGATCTACCCAAATGACCGTATTACCTCTGAAGGGGCGGTAAGTCAGTTATGAAAGTCCATGGGCAATATGGCTCCAAGACAGCTGGCACCGGCAGAGGTTGGAGTAGTCCCGCAGGTCTTTGGCGAGGTGACTTATTGCGGGCACAGGTGGTGCAGGCCCCACAAATCCTTTAATCGGTTAACTGAGACAGGGCCACAGAGAACCGGAGGGGAAAAATCAACGAACAAGACCTTCGAAACCCCAGGGATGCCGGCTATTGCGGGGGAAAGTTGAACCCCATTTCAGGAACTCAACCGAGCGCAGGGCGCACATACGTTCTTCCCTGGAAGGTTACCCCTTGGAAGGTTAGCGGGGTGAGAGCCACTGACATCAAGTCGTTTTCCGGTGGGTACATTATGTTGTGGGCCGCCTCTTCTCCCCACTAACATCGGAAAAGCACGGGGTAGAGCATCGGCCGCCTTGAGGTTTTTTTCTGCCTGGTCGGAAGTGGATGATGAGTTGTGAAACGGGCAAAAGAAAAGGGACCCATCTCGCTTGAGAGGATTCAGACGTTGTTGCTGTATGGAGATAGAGGAGGTTTTTGTGGGTCAGTGAAGATTTCACGGGGAAGGCAGAGCACCCTCCAGGAGGTGGCGCCATTTTCTAGGGCAGGCTTATTGGCTAAAAAGTTCCCCCGATCCCCGATGGTATAGTTTTCTCGCTGGTGAGATGTAAGGTCCTGGAAAAGATCCCGCCAGGTCCGAGTCTTGCCCGTCGGGCCCCTTTTGGGTGAGCAGTGCCTCGGTCCTACGGAAGAGGCGTCCACTCCAGAAAGAAGGGTTTCTGGATCTGGGCGGCGATAACACGGTGCGGGGAGGCGGAATGCGCCTTTAGATTGGAAAAGGCTTCTTCGGCGACCGGAGTGCTCACAGTTTCGGAGTTGGCATGTTTCTTTGTGATGGCCACAATAGGTGCTACCAACGGTTGAACAAGTGCAGGGGATGTATTGACGGTTAGTTAATTTGCGAAACCCCAGGAATCGTTGTTAGCCCGCAGGCCAAAACAGGTCGGGGCAACTGTAGGACGGCAGAGGCAGCACGAGTGAGAGAGTTTGGTGGGTCCATCCGCAGGACCCGTTTTATCAGAGAGTATGTATCCAAGAACGGTGGGGGCTGGACTGGTTGAACAGGCACTTTTCCAGTTTAGCATATAGATGGTTCTCGCGCAGGCGTCTCAGGACGGCGACATGTAAAAACTGGTGGGATCCCAGATCGGGTGAGAAACCAGGATGTCTACTAAGTAGACCACTACACAGGCATATAGGGAGGTCTCTGAACAATGTCCGTTGATCAAATTTCCTGGAGACGGCCCGGGGCGTTGCATAAGACGTAGGGCATTACCAGATACTCAAAGGCCCATTCACGAGTATTGAAGGGGCCGTCTTTCACTCATCGCCCTTCCGGATCCGGATGAGATTATATGCCCCGCAAGTCCAATTTGGAAAGACCTTGGCCCCCCGGAGACGGTTCAAAGAGTTCCGTTGATTAACGGCAGAGGGTACCGTTTCTTGTGGTGATTTTATTTAGTCCCACGGTAGTCATTAGGCACGGTCTCAGGGATCCATTCTTCTTCCCCTCAAAGAAAAATCCGGCACCCGCCGGAGGAAAGTAGATTTGCGGAATGAAACCCTTTCGTAGATTTTCTTCTACATAGGCGACTTTGCTTGAGTTTCGGGTACGGGGAGAGGGGGGTAGACCCTACCCCGGGGGAGGAATGTCCCGGGTAGCAGGTCTATGGGGCAATCATATGGGCGAAGAATGAGGAGGAAGTGTTCAGTTGCCTCTCGGAAAAAAACATCGGGAAGTCCTGATAAGTTGCGGTTAAAACTAGGTTGTGGCTTCAGAGAGGACTGTGGAGGGACTGGGGCGGGGCACCCGGCGGGGGGGGGGGCCGAAAAGACATCGAGACGGCAGTCCGGGGGCCCCTACGCTGAACTTCACCCGTCTTCCATCCAGCATAGGGGCTGTGCCGCTGTAGCAAGGATGCCCCAGTAGAAAGCCGGAGGAGGAAGAACGGGGGTAACAGAAGAAGAAAAAAAGAAACGGATCCTTTCCCTGTGCTAGGGCTCCTATTTGTAGGACCCACTGGTTCAGTCCGGTAGTGGATGGAGTGCTTAATAGTTCACCACTGACGGAGGTGGAATGACATGGGTAGGGTCTAGGCTGGACCACGAGAGACGATACTTGATCACCAACGTAGCATTACCATTAAAAGCTACCGCCGATCGGGAATCAGGAAGGGCCGGCACTCGGGAAACGGGATTCGGAGAATTTGGACGTAACAGGAGCTGGCAACAATGAGCCGTGGAGATGGGATTACTCACAATAGGGACGCCTCTCCCACGAAATCCTAGGTAGCGTGCGTTTTTCCCGGGCGTGGTGTCGGAAAGAAGTGGGAAACCCTACGGGGAATTGTCGGGGCTGCCGCAAGTAGAGACACAACCTACTCTCACGCGTCGGGCAAAGCTCTTGCGGAGACGGGGGTAGTTACTCTGTCTACTTGCATGGCCTCTTCCAAGGCTGGCTGGGTGGGAGGCACGGAGAGGACGCTGAAATACTGGCGCAAGACGGGGGTAGCCGACAGTGTTTGAGCTGGCTCGCTGTTCTGGGGGAGCTCCTCCCGTTTCTCGAGGAAAGAAAAACGGCATGTCAATGCGGTTAGCCAGATGGATGAGCTCTCACTTAATGTCGTCGGAGAGTCCCGTGGGTGGCGAGGGCATCCTTGATCTGGCCGGAAAGGCCCTTCTTGAACGTGGCGCACAAAGCAGCTTCATTCCACGCCAATTCAGAGGCTAAGGTGCGGGAAATTGCACGGCGTAGTCGCCATAGGAGGAGTTCCCTGTGTAGGTTTAATAAAGCGGGTTTCTCAGCATGACGAGGGCGGGCTGGCTCCTCGAAAGACTCCGCGGAAACTCATGCAAGAATGTCGCCAGATCCGCATGTGATAGGGATCGCCTCGTCCAAAGTGGCGTTCCGCCCAGGCCAGGGGCTTTCCGGATAGAGACGACCAACGAAGGCCACCTGGGTCTCTCTCGGACGGGAACAGACCAGCCATAAGTTCCACGTGGAGAGCACATGGGTGGTGATGAAACCCCCTGCAGCCTTGGGAGCACCCTCAAACTTCGTCGGGCATGGACACAGCGGAGTTTGAGGGCCAGCCGGATCTGATGTCCCCGGAACGACTGCGCTGCATGGGCACGACCGCCGTTTGCTGCTGCTTGAGTGGCCAGGAGCTGCTGCATCATAGTAAAAAGGGGGGGGGGTCAGTTGGTTCAGCTGTTGTCTTTGCGCTTGCTGCGCGATCTGATTAGTAGATTGCTGAGCCACGGTGGTAGTCGAGGTCGGAGACGCTCGGTAGAGGCACTTGGCGGGAACCATGGCCGAATGAACTGTTACGGATGTGGTAGTGGATCCACTGGACCACAACAATGCGATTGATGTAAGCCACGCCAGGGGGACGGAGGTCTATAGTTAGGTCCGGTTGTTCACCAGAAACCGCCGCAAAGCGGGATGGGTACTTGCTTGCGGCGGATTGCTACCAGGTCGCTACCCTGACGTGACTTGCTCTTTGCTTGGGGGTGGCAGCGAGGTGTTTGCGTGTTGGGTACAAAATTCGTTCATTTGAAGCGGCTCGTAGTCTGGGGACAGGCTGAAGGTCAGGAAGGACAGGCGGCAAAGGTTCGTGGTAATGGGACGGAGGCAGAAGGTTCGGTACACAGGTAATGGAACAAGACACTTAGGAACGTTCCTCTTCAGGCACAAGGGCACATCGATTCGGCAAGGTTGATGGGGGAAGAGGCGGGTAAAATAGGACCTGCCCGGTGAAAACCAATCACCGGAGCACTGTCCCTTTAAATTTCCCGGCAGTGCTGCGCTCTCGACTAGAGGGCGCTGGCGCGCACCGGCGGCTAAGCAGGAGCGCGCGCCCCAGGACGGGTCCTGGAGCGGTGTCGGTGTATGTGTACCCGTGAAAACGCTCGGGGTGTCCGCGGGCGGGCATCGGGGCCGCCGGCCACGGCCGCAGCGGGGATGCTGCGGCGTTGCGGGGTGTGCCTGCGACCCGACACGGGGTCCCCAGGGAAAACCCGCAACAGCTTCCTTCGGTGGGTGCCTATTAGTCACAACCAAAGCTCAAACCCAAGCTCCGACTTTTCAAAATAACCTCCCCCAAAAATGGAGTTGTTGTAAAACACCCTGGGGAAACAAGGGGCTGGCTTCAGGAATTTGGTGAACCACTTTTCGGGAAAAAAATTTTTCAAAATTGAAAACCCCGGGTGCGGGAAACAAAAAAAGGAAGAAATTTGAGCTTCAAAGGAAACCCTTCTGATATGCTTTAACGCTGGCTCAGATTCAAATGCACGCATGCCTCTCCCTGGGGAATTTTTAAACAGGGTTCCCACCCTTAAACCGAGGATTCTTGAACCAATGCCGAATTATTTCCAGATGCAGCCTCCCCCTTTCACCAGTGATAGGAAAAAGAGTGCTATTTATTATCAACTTCTAAAAGATGAAGCTTTTGCATGGGCCTCACCTTATGTGGAAAAGAACTGTGACCTTCTTAATGTTTTTCAGACTTTTTTCCACTGCTTAAAACCAAAAGGGGTTTGATGACCCAAATCGTTGTGCCACAGCTGAGGCCAAATTAAAATCTTCGGCAAGGGCGGCGCTCAGTTGTGAGTAACAGCGGGAATTTCGTCGCCGGGGTTTAGCTGACACCCAGGGAAATCCGCAGCCCAGAAGAGTCAATTTAGAGAGGATTTTCAGAACTGGGAAAGATGACCCTTGGGCCAGAGTTGGGGCCCCCTGAAAAATTTTGAGGATTTTGTTCGGGTTTGTGCATCAAAAATTTTGGGTTCAGGGCTTTGCTGAACGTAGAAGGGAAAGATGCAGGTTTTCGGAAAAAAAGCCCTACCTACCCCCTTTAGCCCAATCAGCATTGAAACCCCAAGAAAAAGGGCCTGAAACTCCCCCTGAACCTATCCCAGTTTGGGAATTTTTGTCCAAAAAACCCGCTTACGGGCAGCAAAAAAAAGAGAGGCGCCGTAAGAAAATTTGTGCCTCTATTGTGGGGGCTCTAGCATTATGCCATTAACGGGCCCCAACAAGTTTTCAGAGGTTTTTTAAACCCTTTGCACTTTGTCCCAAGGGACGGGAAAGGGCAATCTTGATCTTGCTGAACTGCCGATTCTGTTGTGCAGCCATCTCATCCGTGATGTAGAAAAAGAAAAATTACTATCCCCACCCCTTTTCATTTCATCACCCCTTTTTACAAGGGTTAATTTTTGGGAGCCTTTAAAATGCAATTTCACCCATGTTGGTTTGGTGAAAGGAGGAAATTTAAGGGAAATTCCCAAATTTGCACTTGTTTAATAACATTGCGACCCAGAAAAAAATCCCCCCCAATTTGTATGGAAACTGTTGATGGATCACCTTTATCATTGGACCTGTAACTCATGGGGACAACTAAACTTGGAATCCATTTTTGCACCAAATCATCATGGAAACTTAAGTTTTATCTCATTTCCTCCCAAGTTCCCAGAAAATTTTGGGGTTCCAGGGTTTTTGTATCCAAAACCCTTAAATTAAAATGGGAAATCAAAAAACCTGTTATTTTCCCCTTTCTTAGTACTGTAAAAACAATTGTCACCCAAAAAAGTCATTGTTAAAAAACAATTAAAAATTTTCCCAAAGTTTTTTCTCGGGCAGATTTGTGAAAATTTTTTACCACCTCAGTATCAACAGTTCAGGGGACGCGGGTATTTAAAAGGAAAGGATAAATTTTCCCCCTCACCGTCCTTATGTTTGTCCCATCGGTTGCTTCCTGGGGGCCACCATTCCTTTTGGGCGAAATTTAAAACCTCTGGAAACCCGGGGAATTAAAAGAAATCAGGGAAAAATTTTGATGGGTTTTTTAAAGAAAGGCTTCATTCGACCTTCCTCACCCCCAGTGGGGCCCCTTGTTCTTTGTAGAAAAAAAAGGGACTAAACCCTTTGCGGCCATGTTTTTTTTTTGGGGAAATTTTTCCCCAAAGGGGGAAAACTAAAAAAAATTTTACTTTTAAAAATTTTCGTTATCCTCTTCCCAAATTTAATTCCCGAGTTGCTGGAAAGACCCCTTCTGCCAAGATTTTT
This sequence comes from Phyllomedusa bahiana, assembly GCA_025379985.1. NCBI lineage: Eukaryota > Metazoa > Chordata > Amphibia > Anura > Hylidae > Phyllomedusa > Phyllomedusa bahiana. The sequence goes on from JAODAL010001147.1 coordinate 19,825, forward strand.
ACCAAACTGGATTTAAGAGGGGCCTACAACCCTCATACGCTTTCCCGCCCAGGAGATGGGGGAAGAACCTTTAAAAACCAGATATGGACATTTTAAATTACCTAGTTATGTCATTTGGCCTTTTGTAATGCCCCTTGCAATTTTCCAGCACTTCTTTTAATGATGTTTTTCGAGATTTCCCTAAAAAAAAATTTGTGGGGGGTTTGTACCTCGATGAAAATTTCTTATATTTTCAGACACCCTTGGGGGAAAACATGAAAAAAGGTTCAACCCAGCCCCTGGAACAAATAAGGTTTAATAATCTTTATATCAAACGGGAAAAAATGTGAGTTTAAACAAATTTAAAATTCAATTTTTTTGGATAATCTCTCCCAAAAGGGGACTAAGTATGGATCCCCAGTAAAATAAAACTGGGGTTTGGAAGGGGCCCACTCCAAGTTTTTTGGGAAGGATGTTCACCCGATTTTTTGGGGTTTTGCAAATTTTTACAGGAGTTTTTTTTAAAAGTTTTTCCCAAAGACCCCTCTTCCCCAAATTTCACCTTGCTCACAAAGAAAACAAAGGCGTTCTCTTGGTCCCCGAAGCAAAGGGGGGCCTTCAACAAATTAAAAAATTCCCTTTTCTTTCCCCCCCTTTCTTGTCCATCCAAATTTTTGAGTTACCTTTCTTTTTTGAGGTAGACGCCTCAGGGTCTGCTGTGGGAGCGGTCCTGTTCTCAAGAGTTTGGGGACAAAAAGCAACTTCATCCTTTTTGCATTTCTTTTCTTTCCATGTCATCTGAGAAAGGGAAAAATATTGACATTGGGAAAAAAGAAATGTTAGCCATTAAAGTTTCCCTTTTCCGAAATGGAGAAATTCTTTTGGAAAGGGGCCAATCCCTCCCATTTAAATTGGGACTTACCCGGAAAAACAAAAATTTTGGTTCAAAACCGTAAGCTAAAGGGGATTATCGGGAAGACAGGCACGGGGGGGCCCTTTTTTTTCTCCAGTTTTTAAATTTTATAAATTTTTTATCCCACCGGTTCAAGAAATGGCAAGGGTGATGCTTTGTCCCGGATTTTTTTGGTTTAACCAAAAAGAAGGTCTAAAACAGAGTTCACTATTTTTTCACCAAAAAAAATTTTTTAGGAAAAATCCAAAAAAACTTTCAAAAAAAGGGGAAAAGATGGTTACCAAAAATTTACCTTTTTCTTAAAAAAATTTCCCTTCTAAGGTGTGGAAACTTTTTTTCAAAAAATGGATTATGGGGCAGGAACATAGGTTATTTGTACCCGAATCCGCACGACTTGAAGTCCCCAAAATTTAAACCATGTTTGAAAAGGAAAGGGCATCTTGGAGTTCGAAAACTTTTGAATAATGCTTCGTTTATTTTTGGGGGCCTTTAATTGTAAAAAAGATGTTAAAAAGTAAAAGTCTCCTCTTGGTTTAAAAGTGCAGAAACAAAGGTTTCCTCGGGTCCCCTCCTCTAGGTTTTTTTTCAACCCCTTCCCCGTTCCCTCAGACCTGGGGATCAAAATTTTAAAGGATTTCATTTGGACTTCCCCCATTAAAGGGAAAAGGGCTAACCCTCCTTGTTGTTTTTGGGCCCCCCTTTTCTAAAATGGCCCATTTCATACCTACTAGAGGAATCCCTACTGCTGAAAAAACTGGGAGAATTTTATGGTCAAGGAAAATTTTTAGGCTGCTTGGTAAAATTCCCTTTTTTACAAAATTTTTTAGTTTTTAGGGGTAGGAAGGGGGTACAAATTTTTTAATCACGATTTTTTTTGGAAAAAATTCTGTACAGCCTTTGGAGTCACTGTAAATCTTTTTATACCGCTTTTCCTTTCCCCCAAACTAATGGCCCGACTGAAAGGACAAAAACAAACTTTGGGAAAAAATACCTGCGTTGTTTTTTTTTTCCTTCCCCAGGATTTGATGGGGTGGGATATTTGCCCAAATTTTGGGGTTTTCCTACAAAAATGCCAAACCCTAGCTCTACATCACAAAAACCCCTTTTATGCTAACTTTGGGTTACACCCCGTCCCTTTTTTCCTAATCTACCAATAAGTACACCTTTTTCCTTGGGTGTTTTCCCAAGATTAAAAATTGAAGAAAAATCAGGAAAAAAAATAAAAGAAGATCCTACAGGAAGCTCCCGAAGGATATAAAAAATCAGCAGATAAACATCGCAAAAGGTTCCCCAAACTTTAAAATTTTGGGGATAAGGTTTGGCTTTCTACTAAAAAATTTAAAAAAAATGTCCCCCTCTCCAAAAAATTGGGGGCCCGGAAAAATTTATGGGGCTTTCCAGATTTTTTCAAAATTTTAAAAAGTGGCTTTTCCGCCTAAAACTTCCTAAAAAAACTGAAAAACCATCCAGTGTTCCAAAGTTTTTCATTACCAAGCCTTCAAACCCAAAACCTTTTTCCCGGAAAAATTTAGCCACCTCCTGCAAAAGTTAAAATCCAAAAGGGGAGGGGAAAAAAACATGGTGGAAAAAAATTTTGGACTCTAGGGAAATTTTTAGAGGACAATTGCAATTTTTTGTGCAATTTGGGAAGGGGTATGGGAAACCCGAGGAAAATTTTATGGGAAAACCCGAAAAATAATTTTTCATTGGGTCTAGGTTACAAAAGGGCCCTTTTTTCAGAGGGCAAAACCCCGAAAAAAAAACCCCCTGAGAGTCCAGAGGCCCTCCTGAAAGGAGGGGACTAATGTCGGGATTCGATCTCCCGGACCCTTGAAACCCAGCCGTTTCCCCCGCTCCTGAGCTATCTGGTCCTTTGGACACTCCCGTGCTTTAACCTTTTTAGGTCCTTGTTTTTCCAAACCTTGCCCCGTGACTAAAGTTGTCCACCCCTGGGGCTTTTCCCTTTTTTAAACCCCCCGCCTTTAAAAAACCTCCATGTGAGGTTATTGTGCTTGCTATAAAACTTGTCCTGTCCAAATTTGTGGGCTAAGGGTTTTTGCCCATTGTGCTTTGACCTTTGCTTTCCTTACCGACTAAGCTTCTGCCTGCTCCCCGAGAATGACATCGCCCCGCACGTTACCGACCCCCTGGGTTAGCGACTACGCTTGCTGCCCGCTCCTCGAAGGGCTGACATCGCCCGCACCCTTACGGGAACCCCTGGCTTTTCGACTACGCTTTCCCGCCTGCTCCCCGAAGACTGCATCGCCCCTGTTACCCGGCCCCGGCTTGTCACTACGCTTCCTTTCAGGTGGGTGCCTATTAGTCACAAACCCAAGATCTAAACCCGCTCCAGATCGTGACATGCAGGGGTTGGGGTTTTTTAAATGGGTGTTTGGGAGGGTTCCCTTCTCTGTGACCTCCATCGATTTTCATGATAATTAATTTAAAAAAACTTTAGGGGGGCTGATAAAGGGAATTTACCATGTACACGCTTTGGGTAACCCGATCTTCTCTGTGCAGAGGAGGAACAGAGGGGGGACCAGACCCTGGGTTTTTGCAGTGAGGGGTTAGTATTGGGAAAACCCCCGAAAAAGGGGCATTTTTTTCACCTGTTGGGGGGAGTAGGTGATGTCAATTGTGACATTTAAGAAATCTTTTGGGCATTTGAGACTGGGTTTCCTTTGAAAAAGTTTGTAAAAAGGGGGGATGTGAAAAGCTTAAATTTTTTAAAAGGGTAAAAACGGGTTTTATTGGGACAATCTCTAATGCGGTGTGCATGATACGATGAAACTACATACATTTCAGAACACAATTTCAAGAACTTTAAAATTTAAAAAAAAAAATGTGGGAAATCCTTTTGGGGTAAAACTTTTCTAAACCCCGGGAAAACGGGTATTTTTAAAAGATTTAAAAGTCTTAATACTGTAAAATTATATTAGGAATGACAATGAGAACAATCTTCAAAAAGTTCACAATTTACTAACAGCTTTTTTGTGCCCGTTTAGTTCGTGACAAGTTGTTTTTAGTTGTGTTTGATTTAACCAATTGTATTGCTGGTGAACTTTGTATAATGGTACTTTTTATGTCCATCCAAAGGCTTGGAGGAGGGGAAATTTAAAAAAAAATGTTTGCAAGGGAAAAAGGGTTTTTTTCAGCCCCAATGTTAAGACTTTATTGGGGTTTTACTACAATTTTTGCTTTTTAATTAAAACACACAATTTTTGGAGATAATTTTCCAGAGATGGGACAAAATTCTGACTAAATGTGGCAAATAAGTGGGAAATGTGCCATATGTATCATATAACTTTTACTTCAATATTTTTTAAAAAGATGACCAAGACAAAAAATCTTTTAGAGTGAATTTAACTCAGCACGTACTTCTAAAGTGCTCTGTGCTGACCCCCCATTCACTTTTGTTTTTACCAGTGCATAAGCGTCGGGAAGATGTGATGTCACTTTTTCTACAAAGGGGCGTACTGTTTCCCCCCGTTAAATGTTGTTATCATAGCCCCTCAATGAGTGCTATGATTTTACCGCAATTACCTGCGTTGCTTCAGGTGTGTTACAGCGCAATTACATCTCAAAGCACGCCCCGCAAATATGCTGTGTGAAGATATCCATAGGGTTCTTTTAAGTTATACTTAAAACTGTGACAAAACTGCAGTGGAAAAATGCTAATTTGGCTTTTGTAGGTTAAACTTGTAAAATACATAGCACTAGTGAAAACAAGAACTATGAATTGCAGAAAACAAAGTTCTATGCAGATTTTGATGTAGTTTTGAATGTGGTTGTAAAATAAAAAAGCACAATTCAACTTTTAAACCCTGTGCGTTCCAAGACGATGATGATACATTGTTTATGTTCCCCGGAACTATTTACATGTTGCAGTGGTCTCTACCTTCACGTGACCATTGATCAGGTTGGCATCAGTGGGCACACAACGACGCCCCTGTAACAGAACAAGTTTAAAAGATGAGGTTTTTTTATTTTTCTGTTTTACAGCCTTTAGAACCAATACGTTTCTAGTGAAAATGGAAAACTCTTCTGACTGACAAGAAGGTGTGTAATTTCCCACAGGACGTAGCCTCCATTTCTCATCTTCGAAAATTTTACAGATCAAATTTTCGGTCCATGGAAAAACACTAAATCATAGGCAAACGGTTTTTTGCAATACGTTATCAAGGAAGGTGGTTGAGGCTTGCAGATTTCCCTCGGTTCAGAATTCAAGGAGTAGATCAAGACAGGCAAAAATTCTATTTAAAATGATGTACAACACTCAGGATCTACAGTTACATTAGTACAGTGAGGGCAAAGAACTGTATATAAGACAGCATCCTCTGCTTTGGTTGATTAATACTTTAATTTTAAAAAATTATTATGACGGTTTGGGGGGAAAAGAGGTGTAAATGGGATTGTGAATGTAAAATATATAGGTATAATTTTTAAATAATTATCACATTTAAAATTCTTTTGTGCTATGTAAGTTACTCAAACATAAAAATCCCCATGCTTAAAGAGTAATATCAACTCACTGCAAAAAAACAGAATGAGACATAAAAATGACACTTGATCACTGATCGGAAACTTGTACTTAAGTGCAAAAGATTTTTTTACAAAAACAAGACAAAATTCAAGCATATACGTGCAGGTAATAAAATGAAGCTGTTATATCAGGGGTGTGTAACATTTGCTGATCCAAGGGCCCCCTTTTCTAAGTACCCTCCCAGGGGGGCGTAAATCTTAGAGGGGTTTTATCTGTTGATTCTTTTGGTTTAATTGTAAATATCCAAAATGGCTGAGAGGTCTCAGTTCAACTTAAGGAACTGCTAGAGATCAGAATGGGGTGAGGGGGGCCCTTTGGGTTTTCGATGGGAGGTTTGAGGCACTATTTAAATTTTAGTGTTTTCACAATATAACAACACACTATAAAGGCCTCCTCTCCAATTCATCTCCTCCTCTTTGGAGTCTTGAACCTATCAAACACTTTTATAGTATACCTTGTGGATCTGCCATGGTTGTGTAAGAAATTAAAAGGAAAAAAAGTTTTTACTGGAAATTTCATTTAGGGTTCTAAAAAAAAACAATTTCAACCCTATAAATACCAGCCCTAACAGTGCAAACCTTAAGTGACCACCCATATCAGTGCCATTTTTCCTTTTTCAGTTTTTTCCCCCATAAGAGTGCCAGCCATACAGGGGCCCACCAAAAACATTGCCAGGGCATGCACGTCCAACATTTTAAATTTTTCAAACTCTACAGGCCCCCCCATAAAAGTGCCAGGCCCTACAGTGACCAAACCTATTTTAAATTTTCCCGCCATAAAAAGTGTCCATCATAACATGCAAGCTATAACCCTGCCCACCAAAAAGAGTTTCCATCAAATTTAATTTCAGCTGTTTAAATTTTTAAACCCCTAAATTTCTGAAATAAGAGGACAAAAACAAAAACCTTTTTGGCTGGGAGTGCTGGATAGTAGATCCCCGACCCAAAAGGTTAAAGGAAAACTTTGGGGTTTAGTTAGTGGCTAGGCAGCCTGAGGTTTTGTTTGATTTGTATTATTTTTGTACATTTAACCTGTGCTTGAATAATGCTGGCTGAGGCCAGTGTTAAAAATAAAGCCTTGCGCCAGTGAGACATGGGTTGGTGTGCCAACCATTCTACCAAATGATGGCGATCTATGAGCTGAATGACCCCCTAAGACTGTCCAAGATGGCGGCTGGACGAGTGTGAGTCTTACAATAGTAAAAAGATTAAAACTGAAAATGTTGGACCTTTGAAAAGTAGTGAGGGAGATAGTGTGGAGGGCGATGAGGAGAAAGCAAACCTATTCAAAGTTTTTTCTCCACTGTATTTACCAAGGAAAATTACATTCCTGTTCATGGGCAGAGGGATGAGGTAAACGCCAACTTAAATGTTTCCTGTTAACTCAGGAAGAAGTGCAGCTCTGCCTTAAGAAGATTAAAATAGACAAATCACTAGGTCCTGGTGGCATACACCCACGTGTCATAAGGGAAATAAGTAATGTGATAGATAGGCCCCTATTATTAATATTTATGGACTGTCTAATAACGGGGTATGTGCCAAAGGATTGGCGCATAGAAAATGTGGTAGCAATATTCAAAAAGGGGTCAAAAAGTGATCCTGGAAACTTAACGCTGGCCACCAGTGTCAAGCAGCAGCTGCCAAAGCAAATAGGATCATGGGTTGTATTAAAAGGGGCATAGATGCACATGATGGGAACATTATTCTCCCATTATACAAGTCACTGGTTAGACCACACATGGAATATCGTGTACAGTTTTGGGCACCAGTGCACAGGAAAGACATTGTAGAGCTTGAACAGGTACAAAGGCGGGCAACAAAAATAATAAAAGGACTGGGTGGACTGCAATACCCAGAAAGATTAGCAAGATTAGGGTTATTTAGTTTGGAGAAAAGACGCTTCTGAGGGGATATAATAAATATGTTTAAATATATTAAAGGTCAATATAAAGATCTCTCTCAAGATTTATACCCAGGACTGTATCTAGAACAAGGTGGCATCCTCTATGTCTTGAGGAAAGAAGCTTTCTACATAAACATAGAAAGGGATTCTTTACTGTAGAGCAGTGAGACTGTGGAAGTCTCTGCCAGAGGAACTTGACATGGTGAATTCACTAACATAATTCAAAAAGGGTCTGAATGCATTACTGGAGCATAATAATATAACAAGTTATATTGACTAGGACGCTGAAGAAGGGTCTTTGATCCAGCAATTTATTCTGATTGCCAGATTGGAGTAGGGAAGGAATTTTTTTTCCCTAAAATGAGGACAACTGGCTTCTACCTCATGGGGGTTTTTGTCTTCCTCTAGATCAACACTATAGCACAATAGACTGAACTGGATGGATGTCTGTTGTTTCTCGGCCTTACAAACTATATAACTATAGCTATAATTGGATGGATCATTGTCTGGGATATAGTATCTCGAAACCACATTCAACAAACAATGTCCCAAGAAAGAACATTGTATGTTGAAAATATTGTATCCTGAGGCCATTGCAACTTTAGAAACCACTGTACTCGGACCCTGTTAAACCCACATTCAACAATGGCACGATAGCAAGAAAACACAATGTTACTAAAATGCCATTCAAGCTCTGGAACTGTATAAATAAAGGGTTATAATTACATTTATTACTGTAATTCAAATTAAAATCAGTTGTACAGTTGGGAGCAAAAGCAGCAAATCATATTACTCTCTTCTTTAGCAATTCACAAGAATAATATATTAAAAGTGCTCTCAATTACAGAACTATTACAGGCACCTATTGCCAATTCTAAGTGCTATCCATCATGGTACAATGCGTAAAGGGACATCATATACTCATGACAACAACCAAACCCTGCACTTATATAACCATGAACCTTGTGTATATACAGCAAGTTAAATAAGTTTTGAACATTTCACCAATTTTCTACTCACAAAAAGTTAGGGATATTTGGCTTTTGGTTGAAATTTCAGGATGAACATGTAATTTCTTGAAATTATTTTTAAATTAACTAAATGAGGCCATCTGTTATCTTTAGAATGCACATGTCCAACTGTTCAGTGTTTCAGTACTTCTTGCACAACGTGCTGATCTCTAACAAGATGCTTAATGGCAAAATTCACAACAGGTGTTTGATCCCTGAATTGCCCAATACACTTAAGGGATCAATTTGAACTGGGATTTAAACAGTCCTCCTCATGTTGTTCATAATTTAACATCATGAGACCAAGACAACACCCTATAATTGATCAACAGTACCTCACCACTGCAAGACTTCAAGCAGGATGCTCTCAGACAGAAGTAACCATTTACATCAGGCTGGTCTTTGTGCTAGACGACCAGCACCGGACCTGGCTGATGCCTAGCGCTCTCCTTGACATCTACAGCATCATTGGCGGCCATCATTTCTGTTCTGAGTGAACACTGATTACTAGGGATGAGCGGTATTATCAGCAAAAGTTGAAATCGGCGCGGTTTTTAGGCTTATCGGAAATTTCCGTTCACGCGATAGTTTAGGTGACAATCTTACAGATAATCTATTACTATCGTGCCCTTTACAGCATTTCCTGTCATTTTGGCGGCCAGCCAATCAGCTCGAGAATAAAGGGGGTGAGGAAGGATGTACAACGTCACCACTTTTGCAGTGTATGGATTCATTGGCTGCAAAAATCACGTGACCCCGTTTTTTCTATGCAACTGCATTTCTGGTTGAGCTCATTCTCTATCACACTTCCCCAGCAGGGGTGTCTCTCTGCATTTTAAACCAATAGCTGTTGTAACAGCTTGATAGATTAGTCTCTTTAATACAACAAACCCTTCCCCTACAGTTAGAATAGAGTTAAATTAGAGAATTTCACTTCTTATTTTAGAGAAAATTTTAAGGATATTACTGGTTTTGGTGCAGCTGCGGGGGTGGGGGGGGAAAGGGTGTGGGGGGGGGGGGGGCAGGAGGAGAGGCATTTGAAAGGAAGAATTTTGCAACTCAGTGTGTTCTGTGATCTTCAAATTTAAAAAGATTGTTTTTTTACCACTTTTTCTGGCCAGCAGACCTCTGATAGGAGGTAAAATTGTCCTGTTTATCAGTCTATTGCAATCATGCGTGTCAGTGTTCCCAAAAAAAAACCGGCATAACTTATCCCCTTTAAATTTTAATAGTTTTATTGAAGTCCGTGCGTCTGTTTGCCGCAAAGAGCTCTTTTTGAAAGAAAATTTGTGTTATACATTTTTCCAGTAAATTGCCCGTAGCCCGTGGTGCAAGCCGCCTTTAATCCAATAAAATTAAATCCCTTTTATTGCAGTCCGTGCGTATATTTGTTAACATATTTTATATAAATTACGCCGTTGTCAGTGTGCGAAGCCGCCATTTTAACCATTTAACATTTAAATCTCTTTTGCAGTTGCGTCGTTTGGCTCATAGAGCTCATTGTAGCAAAATTGTGTTATACATATTTCCTAGTAAATTGCGCCTGTATCAGTGGTGCAAGGCCCCATATTAATCCATATAACTTTTAAATACCTTTAGCATCCGGCGTCTTTTTGCCAAAAAGAGTCAGTTGTACGCAAAATTGGGTAATAATATTTTAGTAAATTGCGCCTGTAGTCAGGGGGTGCAAGGCCCGCCATAAAATCCATATAACTTTAAAATACTCTAACACCTCGGTGCTCTCTTTTGGCGCTAATCAGCATTTTACATAGTTTGTTGAAAACTACAATGCTAGTCCTACTGGGCAGTTTTAAATCTCAGGACTGAAGGAAAAACACTGTGATTTTGTGTTAGGGTTCTTCCCAGACCGCATTTCACAGATATTTGATAGAAAACAATTCTGTTTCTAATCCTAGTTGTCTGTTGGAAATTAGAGGGGTTTAAGAATAGCTGTGATTTGCCGTCTTTCAATAACAGAGTGTCAAAAACTCTTCCATACCTTGTACATTTTTATTTTTCTGAACATGGAGCAAACTGCCGGTGGTAAGCGAGCAAAGAGGGGTGTAGGACATGGAGGTAGAGGTACGACAGGAGGTGCTCCTTTAATCTGTGGGTCATGCAGTTTTAAAGGGGTCATGCGCGGTCCAGGACAGGATGGTCAATGTCCTGTTCAACAAAATGGTGGTTGAAAGACTTCTTTTTCCGGCACTTTTTCAATCTGTGGGTCAAACGGGTTTTAAAGGGGTCAATGCTGCGTTCCAGGACAGGGATAGTCAATGTCCAGTTCAAGTAAAATGAAGGTTCAAATAATCCTGCCTTCTGGCACTTTTTAATTTGTGGGTCATGCAGGTCTAAGGGTCATGCTGTGGTACAAGACATGGATAGTGAATAGTCTGTGAGTTTTTTTCTGTGACTCTTGTTGCCTAATTGTCTTGCCTAAGATGTAGCACGTATCCATTTGACTGTTTGGATGTTAATTCCAGCTTCTCCAGCCCTGTTTTGGGGGTAAGAATGAAGCTGTTGTTCCTCTCCATAGACTTAATGGTCCATCGGCGATTATCTGTTTAATAACAACTATCGTCATGATAATCGCCGATATCGACTCGATAACGATAGTTGACACAATCGCTCATCACTACTGATTACAGGTAAGGTGCTAGACTTTATCATAAACTATGGGCGACCGATTATGCTTTGCTCAATGACTTATAAGTGGCTATATCGTTATATACTTATTACCTACTGTAATTGCTGCACAATACCTCCAAACCTAAAGAGAATCAAAACAGGATCAATCACAGACATTTAATTATGATGCAACAAATCACATACTTTATGTCATCCATATCACAGACACCAGAACTCATAGATAATGCATTCAGCAAAATTAACTTCCTCACCTTCTGTCTCCTTCTTCCTCCATTGTAGATTGTAAGAACTTGCGGGAAGGTTCCAACCTCCTTCTGTATCAGTTTGTTGTTTGCCACGAATAGCAATCGCAGCAGATAAGGAGTATGACAGAGGGAGAAAGCTCCCTCTGTCCTCGATCAGAACACCAGCAGTCGGTGGGGTTCCGGTGGTTGTCATGGCAACTCGGGGGTCAGACAATGACAGCCAGGTTGTCTATGACATCATCCTGCCAGGCTCTGCCCAGGGGTAGCCTGACAGGAAGATTGACAGTTGGTATAATACACTGAAGCATAAACATTCTGCAATGTATTACAAGAATGGAATAACAGTGATCTAATGATCGATGAGTATAGTCCCAGAGAGGGACAAGTGAAAAAAATAACTATATAAAAATTACTAATTTTTCTTTACTATTTTGTTGGGTATAACATCTATGAGTCTCAAAAAAACATATACAAAGGCAGCACTTCAAAAAAAGTGTGATTTATTCCATTTTTGCTGCTGGAAGTTCTATTGTTGAGCTATGAGTCTAGGACACAGAAATTTTTTAACTTTAAATTGCAAATTTTTCCAAATGTAAATTTTTTTATATTTTTCGCAAGTATTGTTTCAACAAAAAATAATTGTTAACTTAAAGTACAATGTATCACGAAAAACAATCTCAAATTCACTTGAATAGGTAAAACCATTAAAAAGCTATTCCCTGATAAAGTAACACGTCAGATTTGAAAAATCCTTAAGTCCAAAACAGGTTTAGACCTTAAAAGGTTAATAGCACTCAAAAATAAATAATAAGAAGAACTCGATATAAAATATATGATCTTTATTCAACAATAATCATAAACGTAATTTAAGGGAAGTAAAAATATTCTAGTAGGAGTCATTTTGCCACTGTTCCAAGATACCTGGCATATATCAGGTCCCTCTCCAGAATAAGGAACTGGAATGCAGTGTTGACATGTGAATTCCATAGGTGGGGACTGTGTCAGGGTAGAGGTGAGTGGTGGGGACTGTGGGGTAAAGCTTTCTCTGATGTGATGATCTTACTTAGCAAGTGAGTGTCAAGATCATCTGCTGATAGGAGATGGAGAGGAGGTCCAGGGGGATGGAGCATATAGTTCAAGGTGTTGAATAATTATCTAGGGTTGTGAGACAGGGAGAATATGATAGTGGTAAAGTAATCCTGTTTGGTCGAGGTGAGTGGAGATTTAAATGTGAGTAGTGATTTTGTATGAGGCGAGATCGTCGGTGGAGCGGGTTTCATTGGCATTCAGCAATTCTGAAAGCTCACGTCAGCTGTTTATTTTTTGCAATCACAGGTGCTTTGACTTAAAAAAGTTAGGGTGGTTTTTCATGTTGTATTTTTGCAAAAACGTATGCACAGATTTGCTTCTGAAAACAATGGTTTAATATAATAAACCAACAGGGAAATCGGTTCAAATTATCTCTGTTAGGCTATGTTCACACGGCTTAATTGCGGGACGTAATTACGCCCCGCAATTACGCCGTGTGGCCGGGGGGGGACGGGGGGAGTGACTGAGAGGCCCGGCACTTCGCCGGCCCATTGACTTACATTACCAGCGGCGCGCATATGCCGCTGGTAATTCACATGTCAATTATCTCCCCGCCCGGCGGATTCGCCGAGCAGGAAGTGGAGACGTTATCCATAGTTCTCTATGAGAACTGTGAATTACCGTAATGAATGGGCCGTTTTCAGCCCGTAATTGGCGCACTTCGGCGCGTAATTACGGACCGAAATACGGCCCATTTTAAGCCGTGTGAACATGGCCTTAAAGTAACTTTCCTCAGCAGTACATCATCAGGCAATAAACCGAAACATACAAGTGCTGATTTAAAGAAGTGTTTTCACCACAATGATTAACTTTAAAGATGTAGACAATGGTAAATAAAGATGATTACCAAATACATTGCTGTTCTGATTTTGCTTCTTTTCAGAGCTAGAGCAGTTCTTATCTCATGCATGTGTACACAGGCTTCCTAGATTACTGGCCACCTCTCCTTGCTCTCATTGCTCCAACTGCCTTGATAAGCCATGGTCTGGAAGGTTATGTCACTCTCTGCTGTGTATTATCAGCTGCACAGGAACTTATTTATCTTTCTTAGGCCTCGTTCACACGACGGATTTGGCCGCGGGTTCGGCCACGGCTTTCGCTGCGGTTCCCGCAGCCAAACCTCATCCTAACCACACCGCAAACTCGTGTCTCCCGACGTGGGTTTGCGGTGTGGGTGCTGGACGTGGTCGTGGCGCAAGTGGGGCGTTGTTTGGGGCGCGGATTGCGGCGAGGGTTTGCCCCCATGCAAATTAGAAGGCAGGGGGAAAACCGCGCCACCAGCCGTGGCCCAGCCGCGCACCAACCGCGGCGACGCCCGCGGCAACGCCACGCGGCCGCCGCACTGAGGACTCCCTGTCAAGAATTGACAGGAGAGTTCTCAAACACGTGCGGCAAGGCCGCGGCCAAACCTGCGGCGTGTGAATATTAACGCAGTTTCCCATAGGAAACCATGTTAATAAATTGGGCGCGATTTGGACGTGGTTTTGGCTGCGGAAACCGCGTCGGAGCCCGCGGCCATAACCACGTCCAAATCCGTCGTGTGAACAGGGCCTTACTGACAAACTTTAACCCTTTAGAACTCTGTAGCTTTCTGCCCTGCTATTAAAACAGCTCCATTCACCAATCTAGAGAACACACTAGTCGTAACATACATAGCCACTTGTGCTATGTCAGATTACTTTTACACAGGGTGGGCAAAATCCTTGGTGTGCTATGTGAGCAATCTTCCCACCCAGGCTTTTTGGTCACTTCTAAGTCTTGGACCTAAATTCCAAAAATAAAAGCAACTACTCAACCAGTAATCTATTGTTACTAATGTATAGCCGCAGAGCAATCAGAGTGCCAATGCTGACCTCTACCTTTAATGTGCATCATAAGGATTTAGCTATGGAAGAAGGGATGAATAAATCACATTTTCTTTTACATCACGCATTTGGTGTGTAAGCACTGCTTACTAGATGATAAGATGGCAACAGGATACATAATGGGAAGAAAACAAGCTAAGGAAGACACTGTGATGCTTATGGAAATGTTCTGCTGGGAAATAGTGGGTCTTTGTACTTCCCTTTGTGGCAACGGGAATTTCCAATTTAGAGGGGCCCTTTTAGAAGGTTTAATGAGGGCCAAATCAGGGGCACTGGGGGTAAAAAACAACAACAATCCCACAAATGCTTTTTTGTAAATTTTTCAAAGATTTTAAATTTACTCTTGGCCTCACTGTTTTAGAAGCAATGACTAAAAATAAAAACACTAATAAAAACATGTCAAAACTCAGTGTGTGAAATCAGCCTTAAAAATAAATCTTTTTTCCTGGGCTGTAATGACTACGTCAGCCACAGCCGAATTATGACTGGTAAGGAAACCGGGTTCCAAAGGGAAAGAAGTGGGGGCCCCTGAAAAATTTTTAAAGGGGTTTCTCCCTACCAAGGATTGCTTTTTATTTTAAAATCTTGCAAAAACAAGTCATTTTGCAAAATTGCCCATTAACAGTGCCCTTTACGTTTCTTGGATACCCCCTCTTGTAGGGGCCATTCAGTCCCAGGCGCTATAGTTACAGACCTGTTTGATCTTTTTTCTGCCTTTTGGGGCTGGTTGCTATAGCTACGGCCCTTTTGGTTTTCTACTCCCTCCCCTTTTAGAACCAAATTTAAACAGGCCCCGGGGATTTAAAAATTTTAAAAACCATGAAAACAAGACGAATAAAATGAAGTGAGAAAACCCCCCTTTAACTTTTTTTTCTGTATCGTTTTTTTTTTTTTATTTTTTTTTTTTTTTTTCCCTTTGTTCCGGGGGGGGAAAAATTTGGTTTCCCTTTTTGTTTGTCAAAAAGAGGCTTTAAATTTTAATGTTTCTAACTGGGATTTCATTTTTTTTTTTTCACTGGGATGTAGAAAATTTCAGGTGTTTTTAAAAAACATCATAAAAAAAATTTCTTTTTTTAAACCCAGTGGTTTTTTAATCAAGTCTTTAATTTTGGGAAAAAGGGGGTAAAATTTTTGGGATTTTGGAGTTTTTTTTGTTTCTTTTTTTTTGATGGGAGTTTGAAAAATACAACAAAAATGCAACATGTAAACATCTGATCACATTTTATTATCAGAAATCTAGTTAATCCTAAAAGGCTTAATTCTTTTTGCAAACTCTTCTCCTATATATTGTTTATTAAAGGATGTAAAAGGTTGTTAGGGATAGGATACCGGGTTGGGGGGAGGCTTGGGCACAGGTATCTGGAGCCATGCCGACTGCAGTGCAAACTACAGCTGCTGGAAGGTGCGTGGGGGAGGATTGATAGAGCGAAAATGATAATCAAGGCGGTCTCACAGATGCTCAATTGGGGTCTCTGCTGGGGAAATTGTGGAGCCAGGGTAGTACTTGGAAGTCTTGGTCATGCTTTTCCAACCAATGTTGGACATTTCTAGCTATGTGACTTGTTGCATTATTTTGGGCGGGAAAAAATCTCTTGCACTAAAAGGGAAAAGACAATTAGATAGGGGGTTTATTTTTGATCTCCAAGAAAAAAATTCCCAAAATGGGGTTAAGAGTGCCTTTTATATGGATAAGTAACCCAAAGAATTTCACGAAAATATTCTCCAGACCATAATACTGCCACCACTAGCTTCTGTTCTTTCAGCAAAGGCTGCAGGGTGTTTGTTCTATGTTGTTTCTTTTTGGGTTATGTAAATGTTCATCCTTTCAGTAAAGGCGAAAGTGGGGGACTTTTTGGGAAAAAAGGAAACCCATTTGCCAATCAGTGGATGTCCAATTTCAATACCGCCATGAAAACTGAAGTCTTTTCTGCCAATGCAACTTGGTAAGCAGAGGTGCATCCACCAGATTAAAGAGCCCCTTTATGGGGGTTAAGGGTTTGTGAACTGTTCCCTTTGAATAATCTGGTAATCCATGGTTAATTTGGGTTTAAAAAACTGCTCCTAAAGTTTTTTTGGTTTGCCCTTATGTCCCTTTTATAGCCCATTTGTTTTACCCTCTCAAACTTTTTTGGCCCCAAGGGGTTTCCCTCCGCTTTTCCATGATGCTTATTTAAAAGGGATATTTTTTGTTTTTTTCAAAAAACACTTTCACCATAGCAGAATGCAAACATTTCACAGGCTGGGCAGTTTTAGAAATATTGCCACCCTTGGCCCAAAAGGCAGCTCTGATAAATTGCTCTTTTTACCCATGACAGCAATGAGGGATATGGTGGACGCCCATCCACAACCTTTCCCCACCAAGTCATCTCACCACAAGTGACTTCCTTCATGCGAAATGGTCTAAAAGGACTTGCATGAATTTTAAAGTATACCAAACGAAGAGCATCATACGATAGCCCCGTCATAAACCCAAAATTTGGGGGAGGGGACTTCAATGTACCCAATTAAAATTGTAAAGAGTCTGTGTGGGGGGACAGGGTTTTACTTCACATATATTCCCTAGTAAAAACATAAATGGAGTATGGGGGGAAAAATACCCTCCTCAGGAGCTGGCTTATTGGTACTAGGCTAGAGGCTAGAGTACCTTATTTTCCCATTTCTATTTTCATGCCCCGGGGCAACACGAGGGTTTCGTTGTTTTCCACCAAAATTTCCCCCCCCTTTTGAACCTTTCCTTCCCCCACCAATTTTTTGGCTTGTGACCCTCTCCCAATAAAACCACAGAAAAACCAATTAAAAAAAATTTTGGCCCCACAACTTTTTATTAAACAAATAAAACATAAAAAACATTTGAAAAAAAACAAAAAAACAACATTACTTATTACATAACGTCCCTAATATTATTTATAACCAAATTTCACTCCCCAGCTAACTGCCCCCCAGTTACCCCGCCCCCAAAAACCATAGACCAATAACCATTGATAACCAATCCCCAAAATTACCCCGCCCCCCTCGGGGGCAGAGGCCCTTGGAGCCAAATCCGCCCGGGCGACCAAATCCCAAAGGGGAAAAAAACCACGTACCCCCCCCGCATTCCACTGGCTCGGGGGTCCAAAAGCCATACATATGGCTCACCAACGCCCCAGGGGCCACCCTGGAAGAGCCCCACCTTCGCAGGCCGTGTCCACCTTTTCCCACCCCCGAGGGGTTTTCCACCCCGAATGACCCCTCAGCAATCTCCTCCCCCAAAACCCCTGCCCCCAAAACCCGGCGCCATGACCACACCCAACAATCAAAAATTTCCTTCCTCACAACCACCAGGGAGGGCGGGTGGGATTCCTGCCTCGTGCCGTGCCAACTGCTCTCTGGATGGAAGGGGCGGGGCCTAAGCCCGGCCGTCACTTCCGCCTCCCTTCACCCCTCCTCCCCGCGAACAGGCCAAGACGTTGGCCCCAGCGTGGGGAATGCCGCGCCTCCCCTATTGGGGGTGGGGGCCGGTCCGGCGCGCTACTCTAGGATTCTACCAAGTCCAACACCTGCTATGGTCCCTGAAGACTTCCATGTGCCCTTATCTGCACAATTCTTCCCCTGTGTGTCTTCGGCAATTTGTACCATCACTAGCCACCATTGTGTCACTGAGACTTACCCTAATGTGAGGTCATAGCGTTGTGCTATTGCTGGCAGCACAGAGCCTCTTATGGCCTATTAAGCACAAAGATGTGGAGAACCAGGGTATGGTGGCAAGCTAGTCGAAGCCCGGGCCACAGGCAAATTGACAATGGACTATGGTGGCCAGACCTACACCAGGCATAGTCCCAGATTTTTTTTTCCTAGGGGCCTGGTGGGTGCTATTTTCAAATGTTTCCACATCCTCAGGAGGAAGATCCAGTTGAAAAATAAGGTGGAGCAGAGAACCAAGGGTTCCCTTACTTGTCTTTTTTCCCTGGGCGCCAAAGTTTGTTGAAATTGAATCAAGAACTCACAGTTTGGGCCCACCTTTTCTAACCCACTGACCTTAGGCCTAACCACCTTGGGGTCTATAAAGGATGAAAAAAAGGGGGAAAAGTTTTGGGAAAGAACTTGTGTAAGTGAGTTAGGTTTTAAAAAAGTATGTCTTTTTTTGGATAAAAGGGGCCCCTTTACCAAAAAAGGGGATACTCAAACGGGGAAATTGGCAAAAGGGGGGAGCAAAATTTAATAGGGGGGCCTATTACAGAGAGGCCCCAGAGTGATCTTTATTATTAAAGGCAGGACATATGTGGTATATTACTGAGAAAATGGCGCAGAGAGGGCATTAGTACTAAATTTATGTACAGGAGAGCAATGTTTTTGTGTGAGGGATACAAAAGGGGCATCCTTGCCAGGAGGCGCATGGGCGGCCACATAGTGCACAGAGGGGACATTATTACTTTATGGGGCCTAAAGGCGCATTGTCAATGAGCAGGAGCATAAAGGATGTACTACTACTCTAGAGGGTCTACAGGGGGAACAGAAGGGGGCAGCATTGCTGTGTCTGAGACCAAGTGGGCAGTCATTGTCATCTGGGTTACTAGTACTTTAAGGCGAGGTTAAAACAAGGATTTTGGCCGGGGTTTTCACGGATTCGTGTTTTGAATCACTAAAAAAACCAATGTACCAGCGTGTGTAATTTCAAGAAAGCCCCGCTGAGTTCTACAGCAGGATTTTTTTGCTGAGGTTCTCCCAAAACAAAAACCAACCGGCGGAATATAGAACATGTTGTATATTTCGCCAGATCACCGTCAGATTCCCGCAGCCCTAATGTACTGGGCCACCAGGAAATCCGACTGCCGCTTTTTGTGCAAAAACTGTGCAACAAAACGGCAGAGTGTTTAAAAAAATGTGGTTGGATTTTGGGTGGCATTTTTAAATTGCTGTGTAGACCTAGCCTGAGGGGTACTATTTCCATGTAAGGCACTATGAGTTTTTTATAGAAGTGGGGTCTTGAAAGAGCCTAATATGTCTGTGTGGCATGTCTTGGAGAGGCGAGTTATGGCGGGAAGAATTCAGCACAATGGACTGAGCTGGATAAAGAAGAAAATAAATACAGCAGGTGAAATAATTATTGAACACGTCACCAATTTTCTAAGTAAAAATATTTCTAAAGGGGCTACTGGCATAAATTCGTAAAAACCCCCCCCAATCCCACAGGGAAAAAATCAAACCATAGATGTCCAAAATTAAGTAATAATGAGAAAAAGACACAAGGAAAAAGTATTGAACATGTTACGAATGTATTGAATATTTGGGACAAACCTTTTTTGGCGATGCAAGTGCCTCCCATAGGGGAGAAACTAGTCTCTTTAGTGCTCAGGTGGGATTTTGGTACATTCTTCCACACAAACACTCTTGAAATCCTGAAGGGTTCTTGGCCTCCTTTATGACTTGTTTTCCGTAGATTTTCTTGGATTCGGTCAGGGGATTTTCACTGGTAAACTTCATTAATAAGGTGAACGGACAACGGCATACATTTTTGATACAATTTGCTACCCCTCTACCAGGGGTGATTTAAAAAGAAATAGGGGCATTTCAGCAAGACACTGATCCCAAACACACAGCAAGGAAACCTCAGTTGGGTTTTAGAGAAAGTAAAGCTCAAAGGCCGAGAAAACACCCGACCTAATCCAAAAGAAAAAACTATGGGGAAAGGAACTAAAGCTCAGGGTTCATGAAAGAGCCCAAGGAACCCCCCAGGGTTTGAGAGTTTTTTGTGTGGGAAGAAAAGGGAAAAATCCACCTGAGAATGCAGGGACTAGTTTTCCATACAGGAGGTGCTTTTCATCACCAAAAAAGGCTTTTTTTACAAGTATTTAAAACTTTCTAAGTGGGAATACTTTTTTTTTTTGTGCTTTTTCATTTTATACGAAATTTTTCTTTGTCTGTTCATTTGGGGTGGGGGGTTACCGCATCTGGTAGAAGTCATGTATATATTTACTTAGGAAATTGGGGACGGTTTTTAAACTTATTTCACCTGCTATTTAAGGCACTGGAGGTTTCAGTCAGCAATGTGAATAAGACCAGGAGCAGCAACTCCCACCCACATACATTTACTGATTAATATTTACTGTCGCACATTTTATTAGATGTATTAATTTTATGGTCTTAGAAATAAAAGTCCAGAAATCTAATTTCTTCAATATGTTAAAACTATTTTATTCAGCGATTTAGAAGCCTCGTGCATATACATTTGCTGTAAAATATCCAACAAAACACTTTTCAGATTCACTCGTTAGTCGTACATGCCCAAACGGGAGAGTTAACCGTGCATGTTTTTTATTGTTCGCTTGTGTAATGTAAAATGCTTTTAAAAGGCGAATAAAATGGAATGTTAAAATTGAAAAGATTTCTAACTGGGCTTTTTCTGAATTTTTTGCCTGACCATTTCTTGAGTGATTCCCCCTGCCGCAATTGTCCCATTGGTTTTTGTGATGGTAAATTTCTATCGCCCGGGATTACAATGGTTTTTTCTTTTTACTTAATATTTAACCTTTAAAAGGGGTTTCCCGGGTTTTTCGAACCCTTACCCCCCCTTGCTGTGCTGAAATACAAAAGTAACCCATACTTACCTCTCACCACCATTACAGCACTGCCAGAGCTTCAGTGTCCACCCCCCCCCATCCCTCACTGATGATGTCATGTTCATGGATCACATGATGCTGCAACCAATCTGCATGCACAGCATGTGACTACAGAGGTTAGTGATTGGCTGCAGCAACATTTGATCCATGAATGTGATGTCATCAGTGAGGGATCGGTGAAGTTAGAGAACACTGGAGCTCGGGGCAGTGCTAGAAGGTTGGTGATAGGAGTGGTGAGTATGGGGTCATTTTTGATTCAAAAACAGAGAGAGGTGGAAGGGAGATTTTTAAAAGTCTTGGACGATCCTTTTGGTAACATATTGCAGCCCTTAGGATATGTTCATATGACGTCATTTTGGCACGCATTTCGCCACATATTTGCACTCTAATATGGGCGAGATGCGCGCCGATATTACGGTAATCCATAGCTCTCATAGAGAACTACAGATTACGCCTCCTGTCCTCATTCGTACAATACGATTGTATTGTATTAGCGGGGAAATAAGTGAAATGTCATTTTTTCATGGCGAATACACGCCGTGAGTAATGAATGTCAATGGGCACCGCGGGTGTAGGCGCGTATTAGCGCGAGCTCCTGAAAGACACGATGTACTGCAGCGCATACTGTACGCACCGCAAAACATCGTGTGAACATAGTCTTACACTCCAGAGCATGTGTGTTCAGTCTTCTTTCCTGGGTTTATAGTCGGACATGTGCTGTCATGGTCAGGGCTGCCATTAGTCATCTATTAACTGTGTCAGGGCCCCATACAGCCAAATCAAATGGGGCCCCCACCCATTGCTAGTTCCTATTTTTTAACATATCACTGGGCCCCTTTTTTCGTATTCAAAACGCTTTATTGAGAAGCCAATAAGTAGTACAAATCACAACGATGATATAGCAGATAACATCACACATTGTACCGCAGGATTGTACATACAAAAGATATAGTGATATCCAACAAGACCATCATCTAAATCAATTACCTTTAGGCCTGGTTCACGCGGCTTAAAGCCGCCGTAATTGCAGGACGGATTTCGCCCCGCAATTACACTGGCAGCCGTGCAGGGAGGGCAGGGCGGAGGGACGGCAGCTCGCCGGCCCCATAGACACTCATTATTTACGGTGTGTACGCACCGTGAATAATGTGCATGTCCCTTTCTCCCCCCTCGCCGTTCTCTATGAGAACTGTGGATTAGCGTAGTGACTGGGACGGATTCCAGCTGTATTGCAGCACAAATACGGCGCACAGTACGGCTGAAATCAGTACCAGAATAAGCCGTGTGAACGGCCATTTAGCGTTACTTATTGAGAACAAAAATACACGCAGCATCTTCTCTGGCTGTAGTGGGTCCCATTTTTGATTGGAGCCCCAGACAGGAGTACTGCCATATTGGCACCCCTGGTAATGGCATCCACTGCACTAAAACCACCATCAAAAGTGACGGAAAACCCAATGGAACAAGAGAGCTCATCTGAAATGTGATCAGGATTCATTTATCAGCTCATTGGTTTTACCAAGTATATGAAAGAAGTGACCAATAATGCATAGAAAATGGTGTTTACTCCCAATAAGAACAGAAGCGAGTAGAGCTGAACATCAACGTCCAAATCACAGCGAGGAGCGGTAATAAGAGCCCGTACTAGAGAGGCTGCCCCGGCCGTAACCTGATCTCCTGGGCTCGGCCACTCTTGTATTATGTATGAGCGCTCACACATCAGGGTGTCACCGCGCTCCACTTACCGCTCCGTCCTCCTCCTCCCTCCTGCCGCTGTCCCTGTCCGTCTCTCCTCCTCCCCCAGTAGTGAGGGAGCTGCCGGCGCTGCTAGGAAGGGGAGTGTGCGCGGCTCAGGGCTGCAGCCTCCCATCTTCATGCCTATTTTAGGCACGTCTTCCCGGCTCCTCAGTGACAAACTTTCCCGGGACGGCCGCTCTGCAGAGCCAGGTAAGAGGCGGCGACGACGGCGAACTTCCCTCCAGATCCAGACTACTGAGCGCTGATACTGGCTGGAAGCTCCGGCTCTGACCTGTCAGGATTGGAGAGGGCAGCGATCCGACCGGTGCAGATGCAGCTGCTGTGCACAGGCAGGGACAGGTAGGTCTCCCCTGGGTCACCTCCACGATTACAGCTCATCCCCCAGTCCCTGGTGACCCCTCTCCTGAGCAGAGCAGCCCTATACACTGCATGGTGATCTGGATTACCTAGCACTGATTGTTCAGCTTGTTCCTCTAAACCTCCAACAGGACATCAGCTACTTGATGATCTGTCATCATCCATAGTGCTTACATGGATTTCTATCATAAGGACGCCACAGAGGGGTTTACTCAGTTTGGGACCCTTCTTTATAAACCCAAGAATTGGAACAATCCCGCAGTTAAGAGCAGCTAATCACTGGGGGTCGCAGGAGCAGCCAGGACGGCTGTTTTTATGGGGGGACCCCCTTTAGGGTGCAACTGTACAGGTCACTCTGCTGTATACAGCATCATACCCTGTTTCCCTGAAAATAAGACATCCCCCGAAAATAAGACATCGTGCATTTTTTTGATGCAATTCAGAGTTTGGCTGCTTATGCTGATGTTTGTGATTAAATCACTACAGTATATTAATACATGTTGATGTTTTGTTCAACAATAAATGTGAATTATTGTTCATGGAAACATAAGAAAGTCTTAGCTCGTCTTTAGGAGCAAAAGACACTGTCTTATTTTCGGGGAAACAGGGTATACCAATATGGTATCATCATTGTCAGTCATGGTCTTGTATTTCCTTGCGGTTATGGTCATTCATCCCATTTCCACAGCTGTAGCAGAGCTGAATTTGTCATAGTAGGGTATGTTCACGTGTACAGAAATGTCTGTCCCATACATTCCATCCGGCTCACTCACGTCAGGAAGTCATTTATAGCAGCAAACATTTCTGCAATGTATGAACATAGCGAAAAGTGTGGACCCCAACGTTATGTCAAATAGGGAATACTCATAAGGAGCCTTACTAATAGCAGCCAGTGCTTTCGGAGTTGATAAAGTAGCACTTTTAGTTTTTGTCTCTCTCTCCTGCTTAGTACCCTGTTTCCCCGAAAATAAGACAGTGTCTTATATTAATTCTTAAGACGAGCTCAGACTTATTTTTAGGGGATGTATTATTTTTCTATGAACAAGAATTCACATTTATTGTTGAACAAAACATCAACATGTATTAATATACTGTAGTGATTTCATCACAAACATCAGCATAAGCAGCCAAACTCTGAATTGCATAAAAAAATGCACCATGTCTTAGTTTCGGGGAACAGGGTATATTAAGGTCTTACTGCTACTTTACACCAACTCCTCGCTGCTACTATGAATCCATCCAGGTTTATTACATCTGACAAGCTCATCTCCACCAGATCAAACATAATCTTGTGGTCAGAACTGATCGTCCATTAGGACAGTGGGCGAGTGAGGTGCGATCACAGCTGTCCTCATTATTAGATTAGTACAGTGTACATTGTATTAGGCTTTATTATCATATAATGTGTAAGATTAGGTTTCCTCCTCCTGAACCCAGTGCTGTATTTAGAAAGCATGTGAGGCGCATCTTGTTATCACACCAAATGCTTGTGTGTAAATTGATCTGCTGTGTGCTGAAATGGGAATCTACAGAGGTTACTCATTCACCGTCAAGCTGGTTATTGCATGGCAACTCATGACATGACTCTGGGCCCTGGTGGCCTATGTTCTAAAGTAGTGACATAAACCAGTTACTTCACACTTCTTGAGTCCCACCAGCTGCTCGGCAGAAACAAGTGAGACGCGTGGTTGTAACCTGTCCTGGGGAGTCTCTAGCTAGAACAGGGGTGCACAACATGTGGCCCACAGCACTCTTCTGTGGCCCCACAGCCATCAGAACACATACATTATTTGTTTCTGTCCCGATACTTTAGAAAATAATATTCATCATTTGACATTGTCACATTTTACTGATTACACTGCTATGGCTGGCATTGTTGTGATGAGCATGGTAGGAGTGGTACTGTTATGGTGGAAATTGTATGGTTAGTACTGTTATGATGGTCACTGTATAGCTGGCACTGTTATGGTAGGCCATTGTATGGTTGATACTGTTATGGTGGGGCACTGTATGGTTGGTACTTTATGATGGGGCACTGTTTGGCTAGAACTGTGATAGCAGGGCACTGCATGGCTGGTACTGTTATGGTGGGCATTGTAAAATTGGTACTGTTATGGTGGGCATTGTATAATTGGTACTGTTATGTTGAGGTACTGTATGGCTCGTACTGTTATGGTGGGCATTGTTTGGTTGGTACTGTTATGATGGGCAGTGTTTGGCTGGTACTGTTATAGCGGGGCACTGTATGGCTGGTACTGTTAGGGCTTGTCCCCACGGCACAGGTATTCCATCGGTTTTACAGATGGTTTTCAGATTTGAAAGCCGTCTGTAAACCCACTGTCAACCTTTTACATTGACATTAATGGAAAATCCATGCAGCAGTCCCCACTGCACGGATTTTCCGCCGGACGTTTTTTTACACCGCCAGCGTTCCGAAAAACTTAGAACATGTTCTTTCTTCCGCCTGTTCTTCGGGCAGAACATGAACATGTGGTTGCAAAAGGGGAGGGCTTGAATCCGCAAACCGCAGACAAAAGCCGTCCCCCTGCATGTCAAAAAAGACCAAATACCGGTCAGGAAATCCTGATCGGTATTTGTCCTTTGCTGTGTAAACACAGCCTTATGGTAGGCATTGTATGGTTGGTGCTGTCATGGTGGGAATTGTGGCTGGCACTGTAGGGCTATATGTGCCATTTTGACCAGCAGTTTTACCTGGATTTCTTTCTCAGAGGGGTATTGATTTCTGATACATTCATGGCAAATCCACAAGATATAATATAAAAGTGTCTAATAGGTTCAAGACTCCAGACAGGAGGAGATGAGTTGGAGAGTTGGTCATGCACTTGTGTTGCTCTATTCACTATTTGTTAAAAAGACATCTACTATGAAAATAGCCTTATACCAAGCAGGAGACCCCCACTTGATATTTAGGAATCCCTGAAGTGGAACCAAGACCTCTTAACCATGTGGGGCATTTACAATTAAAGGGCCATAAAATTCTTAGATGAGAAATACTCCTTTAAGGTGTTATGTGGTCCTCAGAAAAGATATAGTATGACAGTGTGGCCCTTGGAAAACAACAAGTTGTGATCGTGAATACAATAAGCTGGAAAGCAGCTAGTACTGTAGAAAAAAATCAATGTTCTTTTTATTAAGATTTTAAACTTTTCATACTGTAGTCAGTCACATTCATTTCTATTCGAGGAGGAGTTAGATGTCATTCTTGAGAAATATAATATTACATGTTATGGTTACTAGATTCTGGAGATGGGACATTTGTCCAGAGATTCATTCTGATCGCCATATTGGAGTCAGGAAGTTTTTTTGTATTCTAATCTTATAGGGGTTTTGCTTTCCTCTGAATCAACACAGCAGGGTATTGGTTGGACTTGATGGACCTGTGTTTCTTTTGACAGTAAAATATGACATCAACACATCTAAATTTGCATTATCACATTTTAAAGAAAGAACAACTACAAACACTTTGAGTGTAGCAGGCAAAAGATATATCCAAGTACTCACGAATTCTGAGGGTATGTTTACACAACTTATTTTGGGGCGCATTTCGCCACGTATTTCGCGGCGTACCGCGCTCTAATATGAGTGAAATGCGCCCCAATCATTACGGTAATCCACAGTTCTCAGAGAACTATGGATTACACCTCCTCTCCCCACTCGTACAATACAATCGTATTGTAGACATGGGGAGATAATTGAAATGTCATTTCTTCTGTAATGACAGTCTATAGGGCCGTTGGGCTGCTGGCTCCCCCGCGCTGCCGGAGTACGCGCCAATCAGCGCGACTCCCGAAAACACGGCTTAATTGCTGGGCGTACTGTACGACCCGCAGTTAAGCTTTGTGAACGTACCCTAAAACATCAGTAAAAATTGACACTAGGAAACATGTCCAAATTGTGTGTCAAATTGATTTATTAAAAAAGATTGAGAATTGACAATGTTTTTCATGGAGCACACAGGGCTCCGCTTCATCAGGTCAATACAAGTGTTAGTGGACCAAAGGAAATACATATATTCAAAAGTAGCGCGTCTCTGCCTCCATAGGAAAACGAGTGTATTATTAAAAAGTAAACTAAATACATGCGTTTTCTACTATAAGTCACTGTAAATACCAACATTTGAATAAAAAGAAACTTTGATGACCTTAATTACAAACATTCTAATCTTAAAAAGTTTAAAAGTATGTTACGTGATCAGACATTCAAGGTGAAATTACTGAAGTGAAAGGTTACGGCAACCTGCTCATGGAAGTACCGCAACTAATCGCCTGAATAACACAAGTCGGAACTATCCATTACAACATACACTCACCGGCCACTTTATTAGGTACACCATGCTAGTAACGGGTTGGACCCCCTTTTGCCTTCAGAACTGCCTCAATTCTTCGTGGCATAGATTCCACAAGGTGTTGCAACGATGCTCAATTGGTACCAAGGGGCCCAAAGAGTGCCAAGAAAATATTCCCCACACCATGACACCACCACCACCAGCCTGAACCGTTGATACAAGGCAGGATGGATCCATGCTTTCATGTTGTTGACGCCAAATTCTGACCTACCATCCGAATGTCGCAGCAGAAATCGAGACTCATCAGACCCAGGCAACGTTTTTCCAATCTTCTACTATCCAATTTCGATGAGCTTGGGCAAATTGGAGCCTCAGTTTCCTGTTCTTAGCTGAAAGGAGTGGCACCCGGTGTGATCTTCTGCTGCTGTAGCCCATCTGCCTCAAAGTTCGCCGTACTGTGCGTTCAGAGATGCTCTTCTGCCTACCTTGGTTGTAACGGTGGCTATTTGAGTCACTGTTGCCTTTCTATCAGCTCGAACCAGTCTGCCCATTCTCCTTTGACCTCTGGCATCAACAAGGCATTTCCGCCCACAGGACTGCCGCTCACTGGATGTTTTTTCTTTTTCGGACCATTCTCTGTAAACCCTAGAGATGGTTGTGCGTGAAAATCCCAAGAGATCAGCAGTTTCTGAAATACTCAGACCAGCCCTTCTGGCACCAACAACCATGCCACGTTCAAAGGCACTCAAATCACCTTTCTTCTCCATACTGATGCTCGGTTTGAACTGCAGGAGATTGTCTTGACCATGTCTACATGCCTAAATGCACTGAGTTGCCGCCATGTGATTGGCTGATTAGAAATTAAGTGTTAACGAGCAGTTGGACAGGTGTACCTAATAAAGTGGCCGGTGAGTGTACATCACATTGGCATAGAACCTTTCTCCACTCTGTGATAGGAGACTTTCAAGTTCAGACAAACGTAAAGGTAAGACCTGATTTAAAATACATACTTAAAGGGGTTGTCTCACTACAAGGATTGCTTTTTATGTTAAGGATCTTGCAAAAACAAGTCACTTTGCAATGTAGGTCTATTAACAGTATCCTACCTATTCCTAGATATCCCCTTTTGTATGGGCTGCATCAGCTGCTCAGGTTGCTATAGCTACAGACCTGTTCAATCTCTCCTGATAGGCTGCCAGCACTGGTTGCTATAGCTACAGACCTGACTTCCACTGAAGCCTAGTAGAAGCCAGTAACACACCCCTGAATTCAAAATGAAACCAAGAAAACAGAACTGAAGTAAGATGAATCAATGTAGTGAGACAACCCCTTTAAATATTAGTACATACAATTTATACACATACATAATTAGTTAAAAATGAATAAAATATTTTTTCTAAAAATGAAGGAAATACTTAGATCAATCAACTCCTGAATTTGGTTTAACCCATACCGAACCACCGTATACAATTTGTACATCCAATAGACCTCATATTCAGTGAGACATAGACTACGATTCGGCAGATTTAATGGAATTTGCTCAATAGACTGTACAATGAAATGTGGTGTCTCATCCATATGAACACTAGAACAACGTTTTGGAAGACTGTCATAAAAAACTCATACAATATTTTTTAGGATCTTTTTAGGATTTACGCTGAACTCGTGGCTGTTCTTCGGAAAGCGAGGGCAAAAGGATAAGTTTCAATCTTTTCCTACAGGTGAAAAATTCTAAATGTTATCCTCCCTACCATGTACCAGCTCACACGTGATATATCTTATCACTTGGATGTGCAGTATCCAGTATGTGGGGAGGACCAGCACGAAGCTCCTACACTCAAAGTGTTTGTAGTTGCTCTCTCTTTTGAATACCCTGCTGTCAACCCTTGTGTGTAAAACAGTTTCCGAGATCTCCAAAAGACCTGGCAGCCCTGGACTTTACCTTCATTTTTACACTGGAGTGTAAATGAGCGATATATATGTGTCGTACCATCTTGTGCAACCATTTCAGGTGGGAGGCACCATTAAAGCACCCGTTAACCGTCTGTTGAGAGGTATTCACACATAGGGCCACATGTATGAAAACTGTTTAGGTCTAAAACTCACTTTTTTGCCCATAGTAACCTATAGTAACCATAGTAACCTAACGTATCATCGTTTAGATGATACGTGTTTTACATACGTCTGTTGGATACGTTTATTGATCCAATCAAAGAACTGACGTCAATTTCTGTGACGTGTGCTCTCGTCCTTTTTTTGCTTCTAGCACATTTGTATCATCACATTGTAAAATCAGAACCTGCCCATCAGTTTTGTTCCATAGCCGCTGCTTATATATTCATGCAGACGTTTGTCACCCATCATGTTTGCAGGAAGTTCTTCTCATTTGCCAACCACTGATTGTCTCTCTAAACATCTGTCATTAAATTCAGTTTTTTGTCTTTTCAGCAGTCATTTTAAAATAATAGTATACTTATATGCTGTTTTATGTGACTTTTTTTTTCAGTTGTTTTTCCATCTCATTACAAAATGGCTAATCACTAATCGTTGTTAGGAGTCCTTTTTAATGGGTATTCCCATCACATTGTGTAAAAATGTGGGCAGAGATAAATAAAGATAATTCGCAAATACATTGCCATTCCAAATTTAAGAGTAAGAGTAGTTCTTATCTCCTGCATGTCTGTTACTGACCATCTCTCACTCAAGTAGCAGGACTTGGATGTTGATGTCACTCCCTGCTGTGTCTTATCAGCAGGACCGGAGCTTGCTTCTCACTCTCTGATCTAATCTTTCTACTGAGCAAAATTTTAACCCTTAGTTACCGACCTGGGAGCAGCCTTGTGTCATCCTGTCAGGTCTGCATAGCACATTTATGTGTAATGACATCAAAGATAACAGAATTACTTAGCATATAACAATGTGTCTTGGCAGCATGTCAGCTTTTCTGTCTTACTAGAAGCTTCCGCTCTTGATAAATACAGCTCTGCTCGCTCACTTTTATAGCCAGACATCCTGCTTGGACAGTAGCATTTTCTTTTACAACCCCTCCATCAGTAATGTTTCTGTAACAGGCTCAGCTAGAAATAGGAGCTAACAGAACTGAAATGTCAGTCACTGCTGTAGACCAGCCAATAGCCTGCACAAAAGAAGTGTGAGTCAGAAGAAGCTGTCAGATGTGAGAAAAGCTAGATGGGACAATTCCTTTAAGGTGAAAACACAAAAGACAGTCAGCCATATGCGGCTGAAACAATACACCTATGAGGCTGCCAATTGCCGCATGAGATACCAGCAAACACTTATGGCCATTGGTGGACTCCTGGAGATATCATGGACTCCAGTGTGTTTTCACTATTAGATACCTGCACATGCATAGATACGCTGTGGATAGTCTGCATTGGAAAATCATGTTACAGTACAGCAGCACAAAAACTGACGTGTTGGTGGATTTAAAAAACAGGTAATGTCAATGTAAAGGGGTTGTCTTACCATGCTGTTTCACTGAGCCAAAAGCAGTTTTAAATTCATGCTTCCTGTCTCAGCTGTTGGTGGTTCAATAGCAGTGATTAGCATATCGGCTTCACAGTTCTTCTCAAAGCACTGACATGAGAGCAGGAGATGTTATCTTTAAGTGCAAAGAGCTACAGAGCTCAAAGTAAACAAAGGAGACCAATTATTTGGTTGAGATAACACACTGTTCTCAAGCTTCTGTCAGTCTGACCTGTGGTGAGGTCACTCGCTGCTATGAGATAAGGGAGCAGAGAGAGAAGGGGAGAGCAGGTCGGTATACTATGTGCACTCAGATCTGGTCAAATCTATCTTACAGGGGTTGTCTCACTGCATTGATTCATCTCACCTCAGTCCTGTTTTCTTGGTTTCATTCTGAATTCAGGGGCGTGTTTACTGGCTTCCACTAGGCTGTAGTAGAAGCCAGGTCTGTAACTATAGCAACCAGTGCTGGCAGCCTATAATGAGAGATCAAATAGGTCTGTAGCTATAGCAACCTGAGGAACTGATGCAGCCCATACAAGAGGGGATATCTAGGAATAGGTAGGACACTGTTAATGGACACATATTGCAAAGTGACTTGTTTTTGCAAGATCTTTAACATAAAAAGCGATCCTTGTAGTGAGACAACCCTTTAACTCCTCAACAAAGCCAACAAAATAAAGCAATATGTTTGGAAAAAGTCTCCCTTTACTGTTCCCTACATGTTGAAAGCTAATCAAACCCTTTAAGCTGTTGATGAGCTGCAGACTTCAGTGATGTCAACAATGCAGCCCAAATACATAATCTGAAAGGAAAGTTTATTGATGTGGACCTTCAAATCTGCAGCGTTTTTTATTTTTTTCTTTGAATTTTACATGTCTGCTCTAAAAATCCATGGCAGCACATGCACACATTTGACATTTGAATGTAAAAAATAGCGCTGCATGCTAATTTTTCCATCATATTATACAAAGTCTGTAATATACTCAGAAGGGAACCTCCGACGCATATGCTTCCAAAAATAGTTAATATTGTTTATGGTCTATTTTTATCCGTTAACAAAATGGAAAGGGAATAAACAAAAGAGAAATATTAATCAAATCAATAGTCCTGAAAGTAATAACATGGCTCCAACGGATCCCTGATCTCAACATTATCAATCCTATCGGGGATTACATGAAGAGACAGAAGGGTTTGAGCGAGAAGATCTGTGGTTACTTCTCCAAGATGTTTGGTACAAGCTCTCCAAAAACTGAACACAAATGTATTCATGAAGGCAAAGGGTGGTTACAACACAATAAAATCTACTCTATTTTTTCAGCATTTGTTCCACACCGACCTAAAATGTTTGCACTGTATCCAAAAACGTATCCAAAAATGTATTGCTCACACCATGTGGACATACCGTTAGGATGCTTTCACTCAGTGCGTTTTTGAGGCGGTTTTTTTAATGCATTTTTTGTGCAGGAAGGCACAGCAATTAATGCTGTACATTGCTGCACAAAAAACGTAGCAAAAATCACGTTAAAATCGCGATTTTTTTCCGATGCCTCGCAGATCCACCATGTGCGCCCCAGGCGGATTAAATGAATCCCCCTGGAAGCAGCAGGACTTGCTTTTAGGGAAGACCAGAAACACCTCCTAAACTCCTGTAGCCTCATGTATGAAAACTGTCTAGTTGTAAGACTTTCTTTGTTGCCCATAGCAACCAATCAGTGCTCATTTTTCCAGAGCACTATATGAAATGAAAGTCTTAGACCAAGACAGTTTCATACATGCTATCCCTGTTGTGACTATGACTATATCTGAGCCAGGGTTTACTTGATTTGTGCTAGTTTAAGAGGAGCATCTGTATGAACCACCCTCCTCTCCCCTGACTATGCCAGGACTGGACTAAACTGGTTGGTGAGCTGTGTGGTGTTGAGGGGGCGCAGCATACCTCCCAACTTTTGGATAATGCAAAGAGGGACTCATTAGCCACACCTCTAACCACGCCCAAACAAATGACATCATATCAAGTCACTCCTCCAACCACGCCTAAACAAATGACATCACACCAGGACACGCGTCTAACCACATCCCACCAAACAAAATCATGCCCCGCCCCTCTAGCAGACCAGCGCAAACACTACAGCGGCGCCACTAGGGTCTGTAAATATATATTTATATAAAGTAATGTACAGTATATACAGAGATCCCTACAAATAGCTGTAAGACAATGTTCTATGGATGATGATACCTCTATATAATAGTTGTACAGTGACCACATAATACAAGGAGCAAATATCACCGTACTGTTACTGACCACACCAAGACTAATGTTATCAATGATACTGCTATACAAAGATCAAATAATTCCACCACACCATGACAACATCACTACCACATAGTGACTGCATAATACCACCACACCATGAAAACATATCACCACCACATAGTGACTGAATAATACCACAAGACCATGACCACATATCACCACCATATAGTGACTAATACCACCGTACTGATCCTGAATATAAACCATTACACTACTACCAATATTTCTGAAATACAGTGACCATATGGGGGGTAGATAGCAGTTGTACACAGGCTCTGCAGACTGTATATACCACCATACAGTGACCTTATGGGGGTAGATAGCAGTTGTACACAGGCTCTGCAGACTATATATATACCACCATACAGTGACTATATGGGGGTAGATAGCAGTTGTACACAGGCTCTGCAGACTGTATATACCACCATACAGTTACCATATGGGGGGTAGATAGAAGTTGTACACTGGCTCTGCAGACTGTATATACCACCATACAGTGACCATATGGGGGTTAGATAAAAGTTGTATACAGGTTCTGCAAACTGTATATACCACCATACAGTGACCATATGGGGGGTAGATAGCAGTTGTACACAGGCTTTGCAGACATATACCGTATATACTCGAGTATAAGCTGACCTGAGCATAAGCCGAGGCACCTACTTTTGCCACAAAAACCGGGAAAGCTTATTGACTCGAGTATAAGCCTAGGGTGGAAAACGCAGCGGCTACTGGTGAATTTTAAAAATAAAAACAGATACCAATAAAATTACATAAGCAGTTTAATGTCCCATAGGCAGATATAGGCAGTTTAATGTCCCCCATAGGCAGTTTAATGTCCCCCAAAGGCAGATATAGGCTGGTATAGGCAGGTTAATGTCCCCCATAGCAGGGGCGTCGCTAGGCTGTTTTATTCGGGGCTCGGGCCCCGAATAAAACCCCCTTTGCCCCGAACCTCCCGGGCTCCAGGCTGCTGCCATGGGTCTGGAGCACCGACCTGCCCTGCAGCTACATGTGCGTCCGCTGGACGCACATACAGCGGAGGGCTTCTGCGGAGCAGAGAGCTCGCGCTCCCTGCCCCACAGACAGTGTCGGACCGTCTCCGGGTCCGACACAGCGGGGCCGCCGGGTCCTCATTGCACTGAGGACCTGTTTGCGCCCCGTGCGGCTCCGCTGGCAGCGGCGCGATGTCAGGCCCTCAACACGCCGCTGCCTGTCCTCGGGCGCACAGCGCGACATAGGCAGTGCGCCCGAGGAGCTGCGGGAGGAGCGCGGGCTGAAGAGGACAGAGCGCGCTCGCCGGGGGAACTAAGGTGAGTATTAATGTTGTTATTTTTATAGCGTTTACCTGCCTGTGTGCCCCTATATACTGCCTGTGGCCCTATATACTGCCTATGGCCCCCTATACCTGCCTGTGGCCCCTATACCTGCCTGTGGCGCCATAGACTGCCTGTGGCCCCATATAACTGCCTGTGGCCCCCTATACCTGCCTGTGGCCCCCTAACTGCCTTGGCCCCCTATACCTGCCTGTGGCCCTATATACTGCCTTTGGCCCCCTATACTGCCTGTGGCCCGCTATACCTGCCTGTGACCCCCTATATGCCTGTGGCTCCATATACTGCCTGTGGCCCCCTATACTGCCTGTGGCCCCCCTAAAAACTGCCTGGGGCCCCCTATACTGCCGCGGCCCCCTATACGGGCCTGTGGCCCTATATTCCTGTCTGAGCCCCTATATACCTGCCTCAGTGCCCCTATATCTTATACCTGCTTGAGATGCCCCTATATTTATATACCTGCCTGAGAGTGACCCTATATCTTTATCCCTGCCTGACATTGACCCTATATCTATATACCTGCCTAAGGGGACCCTATATTTATATGCCTGCCAAATTTGAGGGGACCTATACACCTACCTAACTGAGGGGATTTATATACCTATAAGTAAGGAGTTGCTGAAAATTTGGGGATTCTAAGATATTTGTGTCCAAATCCTCAGGGAAACGAGCCCGTGGCCGGGAGAAATCACTAAAGGGTGAACCGGATGAGAAGAAAAGGGAAAGTGAACGACGCTGATCAGAAAATACGTCTCCGGTGAGTTACTAAATGAAACAGCATGTAACCACTTATATTTCTGCAGAGCGTCAACATACAACTAGTATCTACCACTATCTGGTCACTGTATGGGGGTTTGGTATAATCTGCAGAGCGTCTACATACAACAAGTATCTACCGCTATCTGGTCACTGTATGGCGGTGGTATATGTAATCAGAGCCTGTGTACAGCTGATAGTCACATGTGTGGGCCGCATTCGGTCAGGGTCTGGCAGGATTATTTGGTCCTTTGTATAATAGTTTTGGGTCTGGTTTTGTAAGAGTGTTTTTAAGTAACAATCATTGTCCGTATTTTTCCCCCATGGGGTAGGTGTATGTTTTGGTGACTGTTTAGGGTATTGTCATACGGGGGTGAGCAGTTTTGGGAAAAAATAAATTTGTCATTGCTGATTTTTCATTGTGCTGTGACTGCTGAGGCAGGTATAAAAGATATAGGGTCACTCTATGTGGAATATGCTGAAAATTATGACAGAGCAGAAGGGTTTTTTTCTGTAAAAATACACCGCATTCACAATGTGGCGTGAAAAATGTCGTGTAACCCAACCCTACTGAGCAAAACACAAAGGCTCGGCCCCGGATGTTTTAGGACCCAAACAGGCTATAGGCAGTATGGGCAGGGATAGGCAGGGTTGGGCAGGGATAGGCAGGTATAGGGAGGGTATAGGTCCCCCTAGCCTATAGGTTATAGGCTATAGGCAGGTGTAGGTAGGATTTTAAAACAAAAAAACTACTTATCTGGCTCCCCGCTGCTCCGTCTCCCACGCCGCTCCGCCTCTTCGCTGTCCGTCCTCCCGCGCGCTCCTCGGTCTTGCCGGCACAGGCGGGTGATGTCATCAGGCCGTGCACGCAGCGTGATGACATACGCTGCCTGTGACGGAAACTCTGTACGGCCGCGAGTCTGCGGCCGCCCGGAGTCCACTGCGGAGCATGGAGCGCTCGCTCTGTGCCCCGCAGTGGTATCCCCTCACCTATATGCAGTCCGGAGGAGTCGCATATAGGTGAAGGGATCGCTGACAGTGCCCGGACCACCGGAGCGTCCGGACACTGTGCACTCACTCGGCATCCAGTTATATGCGTTCCCTGAGGAGCCGCATATAGCTGAAGTGTCCCTGCTGGCACTCGGGCCATCGCAGCGCCCGAGTGCCGACAGTGACTCGAGTATAAGCTGAGGTCGCATTTTTCAGCACATTTTTTGTGCTGAAAAACTCGGCTTATACTCGAGTATATACGGTAAGTGATGACCGTACAATACAATTTAGTGACTCACAGGTGACATCTTCTCTGTTGGGAGTCATTCCCATTCTCAATTCCTTCCAGATCGCCATGACCACTTCTCCCGGCCTCATCCCTGCAGAATTAACCACACAAACATCTTAGAATCTGCACTTCTCCAGCACCTCTCTACCAATTCCCACCTCTGTACAAACTCCTCATATGGTGATAGATGGAGTAAGGAGATATGGGGCGATACATAGTGGTCAGGGGGTTATAGAGTGTCAGGTGAGGGTTGTATTTTGTGTTGGCACTAGGCCACAGGGGTGAGAGAGGAAGTAAAGGCCACAGCTTACAGCACAATCTCCTGGGGGGAGACAGAAGACCAACCCCGCGGAGATTGTGGTGCGGCTCTGGCCTGTTCTCCATCACCTGCACCACCAGCCGTGACCTTCAGGGGTGCAGGGGATGCAGTATGATACTATTGGATTCATTAGACTACGTTGGACCAGCGTAGCATCTATTTATAAACTAAAATGGTCCCGAGGGACGATGTCAGGGAGTTATTTAAAAAAAAGTGCTATCTTGTTTCTGCTATTTTTTCCATTTATTCCAGTGATAGTAATGGAGGTGTCTGTCAGGTTTGGTGTCAGCCAGCGGCAGTTTTTGTCACCCCAAGGCCGACACTAACCCCGTGTCACGATTACCCCAATAACCAACACACCAGGAGTACCAGGAAGAGCTAGTAACCACCAGAAACAGACTTTCTAATGTGAGGGTCTGCTTCTGTGGGGCTGCAGGCTGGTATTATTGGAATGGGAAGGGACCAGTATTGATGGTTCTGCCCATTCTGATAGTATTAGGCTGCAGCTGTTGGTTTTACCCTGGCTGGTTATGGAAATCAGGGGGGAACCCCAAGTCATTTTTTTTTTTTGAAAAAACATTCTTTATTGAACCCCAAACGGCACCCCTGTAATCATTTTTAGTGGGTCCCATTTCAATTTCCCCACAAAAAAAAACAAATTTTCCCCGAAAAAAAAAAGAAGTGGGGGCCCCCCCCCAAAATTTTCCCTAAACCAAACCCCCTAATACCGATTAAAGCAGGGCCCGATTTTATTTAGAATTGGGAAGAACCTTGTTTTCTGGTAACTTCCCCTTTTAAAAATACCAGCCCGCACTGCTCCCGAAGGGACCCCACATTAAGGGTTCCCCTCCCCACCCTTTTCCACTCTTCCCCCGGCCCCGGGGTGTTGGGTACTGGGTAATAGTGACACAGGGTTTGTGTCACCCGGGGTGACAAAAAAAAAAACCGGGTGCTGACACCAAGCCCCCAGCAATATAATGGAGGCCTCTGTCAGAAACCTCCACTACTTCCCTGGGAAGGAAAAATTTAAAAAAAACACACAAAAACAAAAAAAAACATTTAAATTTAAAAAAACACTCCCCCATACCCACCCCGTTTTTCCATTTTTATAGAAAAAGATTTTAACGCCATCCAAAATAGTCCAAAGGGGGGAAAACCCGTAAAAAAACCCCCCAACCCTACAAAAGGGCATCACCCCAAACTTTCAGGATGCTTTAATACCTATTTAGTGTGGGAAAACTGGGGTGACAACCCCCATAGCAGAAAACCCTTAAAACTTTGGTGCCTGTTGGGGGATGGTCACCCCCCTTTCCAGGGGCGAAAGCCTACACAGGGCCCTTTGGAAAAACTGGGTGACCCTTTCCCCCCAGGGAGTTGCCCGGGAAAACTGAGTGCACCCCTCTGCCACAGCAAGCACCTAGCTTTCCCGGACGGGCCCGCCCGGGAGGGTTTTTAACCCCCTTTTCCCCCCAAAGCTGAATGAGCTAACCACAACCAGGGAAGCTGAGGCACCCCCCGCCACAGCAGGGACCTACCCTTTCCCGGCCAACTGCCCGTGGGGGGTTTCCCCCCGCTGGATATTTTTTTCAGCCCTCTGGAAAAAACTGGGTGACATGGGTTTCCAAAAGCAGGCGGGCCAGGAAAAATGGGGGCCTTTATGGGGGTGGGGGGCCACTCACCCTTTTCCCGGTGTTGGATCAGGGGGGGGGGGGGCCCCGAGTGAGGGTTTAGGGAGAGAAAAGGGGGGTGAAATGGGGGGTAAGGGGGAGGGGGGGGGTGGGGGGGAAAGGGAGAGAGGGGGGTCGAGTGGGGTGTCAGGGAGAGGGGAGGGTTGAGTGGAGGGTCAGGGAGAGGGGAGGGGTCGAGTGGGGTGTGAGCCAGGAGTGAAGAGAGGGGCGCTGTCAGTCTGCTGCTGCAGACTGATGACTTTCTGCTCTGTACGACTGGACAGTCAGGCACTTACATTTACCAAGCAGCACTGGATACAGCAGGAGGGAGAGGATATGAGCAGCTCACATGCTGTCCTATGTTGTTTTATGATCAGGAAGGGACAGGGAGTGTCTACAAGCTCTGTTTCTACAAGCTCTGTGTCTACAACTAGCTCTGTGTGTCCAGTAGAATGCTCATGCTGCTCAGCCTGCCACACATAGAGCTATTTGTAGACTCTCCCTGGCTCAGCCAGGCAGAGCAGAGAGGCGTGGTCGTGGCCAGCTCAGAGCAGTGTGTAACTGAAAGCGGGACTTTTGCTATGTAAATCGTGAAGGCGGGACCTTCTATTCAAATCGGGTAAGTCCCGCCCAATTCGGGACAGTTGGGAGGTATGGGCGCAGTGCTGGGGGATATCTCCCACATGGTTCTGGTAACAGAAGCAATTGATAGTGATTGTGAATACCTAAGGCTACGTCTACACGGCTGTGATTTACTGTCAGATTCTTAGAATCCGCAAAATCCAACTCGTTCAGACGAGTGATTGCCAATGTCCTTCTGATACGTCTTTCGGAACCGTTCAAAGAATTGTCATGTCAATTCTTGATCCGTTTGACGCAGCAGTCACCCTATTTAAAACTATGGATGCGTGCCTGCTGCAGACAAACACACAGCACACTTTGCAGCGCTTTTGAATACCTTTTTCAGATCTAAAAACGTATTAAAAAATGCTGTGTGAACATCCCCTTAGGCCCGGTTCACACGGCTTATTGCCGACGTAATTGCGGGGACAGATTTCGCCCCACAATTACGCCGACTCCGTGCAGCGGGTGTGGGGGACCGGCAGCTCGCCGGCCCCATAGACATCAATTATCCATGGCGTGTATCCCGCCGGGATAATGTGCTTGTCACTTTCTCCCTGCTCGGCGGATTCGCCGAGCGGGGAGGAGATACGGAATCCATAGTTTTCTATGAGAACTGTGGATTACCGTAATTGCTGGCACGGATTCCAGCTGTATTGCAGCGCAGTACGGCGCGCAATATGGCTGGAATCCATGCCCGAAATAAGCCTTGTGAATGGCCCCTTAGGGTGTGTTCACACGGCTGATTTAGAAACTGAATTTTGATCGTCCAAATCAGCGTCAAAACCTCGTTAGAGAAGCGCCTCAAAAGCTTTTCAGACAAAGATTTGATGAGGATTTGATCAGGTTTTGGACGACATTTTCCAACACCATTTTCTTTCTGAAACACTCAGAAATAGCCAGGGCAAAAACAGCTTAGAAAAAAACTTCAAAAACACGTCTAAAAATGGGGCGAGGTTTTGAAGCTCTCCATTGATTACTATGGGGATTTTCAGCGTTGAAAATGCTTCAACAGTTGACATAATGCTTCTTTTTCAACATCCAAAGAAGCGTGTAAAACGTGTGTGAAGTACAACACTGTTTTAGATAGGAATCAATGAAAATCGTAGTTTTGGTGGCTTGTTTTGGTGATGGAATGTTCCAAAACAGCATCAACATCAGTGGTGTGAACATACCCATACTCTCATACGCATGCATTAACCAGGAAAGGAAAGTTAATCCTCAGTGTAAGCACAGAACAATTAATGCATTATACATTTTGCAGCATCCAAAAGGTATAGAGACACAATGTACCAAAACAACCATTTAACTCATCAGCAGTAGAGACGGTACCGGGGGAACACACTAGCATGCATTCCCACTTTTGATGAGAAAAGACAGACAGGGAAATTGACAGCATATCACCTTTGTATTAAACTGTAGACACACGAGAGTATAGTATGAGCCCATAGTATATAGGAACCTATTGTAAATGGGCAGAACTAAGTGATAAATTGAGGCAAGAATCATACATGTTTCCCCGAAAATAAGACACACCCGAAAATAAGACATAGTTCATTTTTTTTATGCAATTCAGAGTTTGGCTGCTTATGCTGATGTTTGTGATATTAATACAAGTTAATATTTTGTTCAACAATAAATGTGAATTCTTGTTCATAGAAAAAAAAACATCCCCTAAAAATAAGTCTTAGCTCGTCTTTAGGAGCAAAAATTAATATAAGACACTGTCTTTTTTTTCGGGGAAACAGGGTAGTTTCGTGACAGTTTTTTATTTTTTTTTTTTTTTTTTAAAAGAATGAATCCATCTTGTTCACACAACAGATTTTAATGAGGAATTCAATGTGGATTCCACCCTTTATTTTTTTTGTTAACCCCTTCCCACTGCAGCCTATTTTTTTTGTCACGTCCATTTTCCCTCCTCACCTTCCTAGAGCCATAACTTTTTTATATTTCCACCTATCATGAGGGATTTTATTTTGCGGGACAAGATGTACTTTCTAATGGTGTTATTCATATTACCATAGACTATACTGGCAAAACGCAAAAAAATTCTGACACAAAGGGCCACATAATACCGGTTTTTGGTCTAATATCTCAAACTTTTTTCCCCTGTAGTTTTTCTTAGGGGGCAAAAAATTGATTTTTCAAAAACCGGCTCATAATGGGGCCAAAAGTGTTTAAAACTTTAACTTGGCCCAGGGTTTGGGGGCCGAGTTTTGGGTTTTCAGCGTTCTCTTCAAAATAAAATGAATTTATTTACGGGCCAAAACCGCCTAAACATGCATTTTTTTTATGGGGCCGGAGCGGCGCTTTTGGCCTCCGGCCCCCCCTTCCCTCAGTTAGGGGAATTTTGCGGCTAGGGGACAAAATTAGGATACGTATTGGGAACGGGGGCCCTTTTTACCAATTTTGTTTGGGTCTATTTAGGGTCTGACAGATGGATCCAAACACGTATCTAAAAGCGTATGTTACATGGGCTCAACACGCCGTGTGAACATACCATTAGCTGCAATCAGCAACTGTCACCCGCCAGCGCAATTCTGCTACAAAGCCTCTTACCGGCATTAGGACGTACTCATAAGTCATATGTCGGTAAGGGGTTAAAATTCTTGTTTAATCTGATAGTCATTTTTTTTTAATGGCCAGTCTGGGCTGTAGTTCATACAGCGTAGATTTTCCACACCATGGATTTCCAGGGAGGGAAAAAGGAGGGAATGAGCATGTTTATTCTTATGAGCAGATCCTCACCAGATTCCGCTCCGGCAGGGGTGATGCGAGTTGGCCCCATTGATATGTGACTAAGCCTCGTCCAAATAAGAGGCGAATAGAGCCGCTGTTAAAAGGGTTTTACCACAATGTAAAATGTGCTGTACTGGTCACTTGCAGCTAGCTGCGAGCTGACTGTGCATGAGAATGAGGAGAGCAGTGCTTGCAGCCGTCATCTCCATTCACCTCTATGTGAGTTTCAAATATAGACGCGTGTGTGTGCTTAGATATATATTCGGGAGCGCCTATAGATGTGAATGGAGGAGATGGCTGTAAGCGCCGCCCTTTTTATTCTCATGCACGGTTGGTTCGCAGCTAGCTGCAAGCGACCTGTGCATCACATTTTACTTTGTGGTAAATCCCTTTTAAGTAAAAAGCCGCAGCGGAAATCCGAGGTGTTGAATTGTATTTCTGCTGAGGAAAGCGTGTTGGATTTTTCCATTTGAAAAATACGATGTGTGGAAATACCCTAAAGAATGTAACAAAAAGATGAATATTTCCCCTCTCTTTTTTGTTCAGTGCAGCGTGTGGCTCAGATCACTGCGTCTGCATTACAAACTGCATGTGTGAATAAAACCTAACGCTCGCAGAAGGCCTGGTAATTGTATGCAGTTTTTAATATTTCTGTAAACCTGCTGGTATTTGTGAATGAATAATAAATGAGGCAAGATTGAAGGAAAC
Organism: Phyllomedusa bahiana; assembly: GCA_025379985.1. NCBI lineage: Eukaryota > Metazoa > Chordata > Amphibia > Anura > Hylidae > Phyllomedusa > Phyllomedusa bahiana. The sequence goes on from JAODAL010001147.1 coordinate 62,263, forward strand.
AGCACAACAGCAACCACTAATACTAGGTATCCGTCTTCTGCCTGATTTGATACTTTAAGTACATGACAAGTCATAAGCCTGCAGTAATGGCTTTCTATGTCCCTGTCCACAAAGGCTTGAGAATCTATATTCCACTACTGTATTATAACCATTATATTTACTACTTCTATTTCTTTACTTAATACTATATGATGTGTTTCATTAATGACTGTAACTCCAGTTCCAGATATTTTAAGAATGCTTTCCTTTATAAGCACTGTACACAGTTAAAGAGGTTGTCTCACTACAAGGATTGCTTTTTATGTTAAAGATCTTGCAAAAATAAGTCACTCTGTAATATGTGTCCATTAACAGTGTCCTACCTATTCCTAGATATCCCCTCTTGTATGGGCTGCATCAGCTCCTCAGGTCACAATAGCTACAGACCTGTTTGATCTATCCTGATAGGCTGCCAGCACTGGTTGCTATAGCTACAGACCTGGCTTCTACTGCAGTCTAGTAGAAGCCAATAAACCTTCCCTGAATTCAAAGTGAAACCAAGAAAACAGGACTGAGGTGAGATGAATCAATGTAGTGAGACAACTCCTTTAAGTCTCTAACACGTCATTCAGCTATAACTTTAAAATAGGCAAGTGTGAAGATCTGAGTGAAAGGGGCCAAATTGTGATGACTAGACAACTGGGTCAGGGCATCTTCCAAACTGCACATCTCTATTACCTACCAAAAGTGGTCCAAGGAAGGACAACTTTTGAAAAGGTGACAAAGTCATAGGGGCGCACGGATCATTGACAACCCTGGAGTGGGAAGGCTGGCCCGATAGGTCCAATCACATAGAAAAGCTGCTGTAGCTCAAATCACTGAGTATAATAGGAAGGTTCCAGCGCACACAGGGCATTACAGCTTGCCGGATAGCAGCAGATCAGAGTCATCAAGCTGACTCGTGTCTACTTACAGAAGCGCCTACGATAAGAGTATGTTCACATGGCGTATAGCGGTGCATACCTGTCTGGGCGCTGTTATACGCCGGCTGTTTGAAACTTCCCACAGCTCCCCCATTGACCTCCACTTTCCCTGGCACGTAAGCACCAGAAAGAAGCGACATGTCACTTTTTTCTTCCAGCGCTCAGTACACACCGGGCAATACGTCTGAAAATCATAGCACCCAATGAGTGCTACCGGTATGATTTTAACATATTTGTGGGCCGTACTTTGGATGTATTGCAACAAAATTATGCCCTGAAGTACGCCCCGCAAATACGCTGTGTGAACATACCCTAAGCATGTGAGCATCAGAACTGGACCATAGAAGAGATCGGCCTACTCTGGAAACTTTTCTTTCTTCATGATGTTGATAGCGAGGTGCGTGTGCGTTGCTGACCTGGAGAGAAGACAAGATGACAGATCCACTGTGATGATATAGGCAGTGCTCTGAACAGGTCTTGGTGTCAGATACCACAGAACACTTTCCGAGGTCTCTTGTCAAGTCGATGCCTTGACAGTTCAGATCTGGTTTAATGGCACATCAGGGAGCTGCTTAGTATTCGGTAGATGGTTTAAAGGGGAGCTGTCGGATTTCTTGTGTTACGCTTGCTGAGGACAGCAGTGATGGACATGTTGGGCGACATGTATGAATCTCGCCACGTCGGAGCGCACGTTTTCACCAGTTTTCCGGCGAAATTTGCGCCTCATGTATGTCAGCGCCAGGGTACTAGCATATTTCCCATAGACAGTAATAACTTTTAGGGCGCCCTTCTATCGCGCCCTTCTTTCTCCATTCAAAATAGACGCACTACATATGACTGGTGAATTCATATCTGCCGCCTGGTCTCAACCAATCAGCTCTTTTCTGCCTTTTTATTGTATTTTGAACTGTCCCGCCTTTGAATTTGATTGGTCAATATTTCTCCATAGGTTATAATGGGTCCCTGTCGCTTCTATTCTGATTGGCTGGGATAGCCAAGCCCCCGCTAGCTCAAGCAATCAGCTCTTTTCTGTATTTTTACTGTATTTTGAACTGTCCTGCCTTTGATTTTGATTGGTCCAAACTTCTCCATAGGTTTTAATGGGTCACTGTCGCTCCTATTCTGATTGGCTGGTTTCTGCCAACCAATGAGAATAGCTTACAGAATTTGAATTACTGTATTTCCCGGCAATTTCCAAGATCCTAATTCCTGATGTTGCGCCGTTCTAGATTATTGGAAAGTGATTTTTTTATTTTATTTTATTTTTTTAAGGTTTGAGCTCTTTTTCTGATAATGTTTTACACCTAAATAAAGAGATTTTTTTTCGGAATCATACTCCATGCCGCACGGAGCTGAGATCCGAGATTTGTGATACGATCTTCTATATGTTTCCTCTCATGTTACATCCTCGCTTCACTTCGCCTCCGCCGGATCATTTAGACCAGAATCAACTAGGTCTGCCTCTCGGAGCTGGCGAGAGCTGCAGTGCGCCGCACTTTGCCGACTCGCGATCATACATGCCTCGGAGTTTTCTAACACGCCGCGTCTCGCCCCAGAACGCCCACACCGCGCCCATTGCACGCCCCTTCATGTGAGGCGCATCTGAAAGTGGCGAAGGCTGCGCCTAACATCGCATCCCTGCGTCCGACAGCGGATTCGGGCCGGTGAGGCGCAGGATACGCCAGAAATCGGGCGCAAATCCCGATCATACATGTCGCCCGTTGTTTCCAGTGGTCTGTCACTAATGCCATAACCTACAGCAGTTTTGGAGAACTTACTTGATGCACTGCACTGGGCAGAGCAGATGGTAGTTTGATAGTATCCAATATTTCTTTGTTACATGTGGCAGCACATACTACAGTAATATGTCAGATGATGACCCAGCTGATCTTCATCTCAGCATCAGATACTGTGTTATTTTTATCATTATGAGTAACAGAGAAGGCAGCCATTGGCACTCATGTGAATCCACAAAGCCTGACCCAAGCAACAACAGTGCCTTAGGCGTTTTTCGCATATTGCAGGTATGGTCAGTAATCAGCAGCAAAAATCAGGCCTGTATGCATAGAAAGCATAGATCTTGACTATACATTTCCCTGTGTTTAGTTACCAGTCCTGGTATTGGGTTTTATACATTTAGATGAAAAATACTGGCCAAATCTGCAACATGTGAATGAGGTCTGAGAATAGTTTCTTCTCACAAGTTTTTGCAAAAAATTCTGCATGTGAATTCCCCTGAATTCAGCTGAATAGATGGACTTTTGCAGTATGTTCATAGATTTTTATAACCTTCATTCAGATGTATGAGATTACATAAAACGTCCGCTACATGTGACCAGACCTTTATTATTTGTTTCCAGTCGTGCATGTTCTGGGCTCCGTCTGACTGTGACACTGGGCTTTGGAAACCATTAGTCCCATCAACGGTTATGTTTCAAATAGGGACAACAGTAAATGTTATTTTATTGTTATGCTCAGTGCTATCTCATTTATAATTCACTAATTCACAGAGTTACAGAAAATATTCCCACCAAACATCACATTGAATAAGAAACTGCTCATTTACTTAAGCAGTGCACAGAGGTGACTCTCAGTTCATGGCCTATTAATAAAACCTGCAGTCTTACAGTTGGCATACTATACTACATACCTGTGGGCACTCTGTGTAACACCCTGTTGTGTTACAGCATGTGTCAGAGAGTGCTAGCAGCAGAGGCAGAATATTATGGGCAACTTTATAATGCAACTGTTCATTATAGATCCAAAACATTATAATGTGTACCAGGCCTTAGGGGGGGTATTTCCATATTGGACAGAACATGCCAACTCAGGGACTCACTCCTATGTCAAGAATGAGGTTTCCTTATCTTTTGTACGTGTGCCTGGCTGTACCTGAAGTTAATGGAGAGACTTAATTTGTATGCTGTTTGGGGTGAGGCAAATAAATACCCTTTTTTGCTTCATATCAGAAGAGATTTGCCATCCTCAAAATGTTTTCCAAGTATGTTTCAGAGTGGGTGATGATTGGACAGATGTCTAAGGCTAGGTCTACACATCAAATGTCAAAATTCCATCCAAAATCCAACAGCATTTTGACATTGCTGGCCCGAGGTCAGTTTTCGGATTTGCTGTTGGCCCTGTACATTTGAATGCAACTGCAACGCAAATTCAATTGCATTCCGACTGCAATCCAGCGGAATATACAACATGTTGCATATTCTGGCAGATTTTAAAACCAGTGATAAAAAGCCCTTGCTGGGTAACGGCAGATTTTCTGAACTGAATCCGCCGAAAATCCGACGGAAAACCTGTGCTGTGTAGACTTATCCTAACAGAGCAGTGGCCCTATTTCAGCTGCACTAGTTCAGAGCTGGACAACTTGGTCCAAACGGGTAATCCTTTGGGGTATTTTTGGTATGCCAAGGAGCCCTGTTCACCACTGTAAGCACCTAAAGTGATTAGGAGAGCCTTAGAACTGGATCATAGAGCAGTCGAAGAATGTGGTCTTGTGTAATGAATCACATTGTTCTGTCCCCACATGAGGCAAATGAAGGTGTAACTGGCTGGTGGATGATAGTGACTTGGAGACTTTCCTACCTTCGTATCCAAAATTTGGGAGCAGACAGGACCAAGCAGGCTCAGCTTCGTAGAAATATTAACACAGTGATATGAAAAAGACTGTGGTTTATTCACCTTGGACACAGCAATAATAAATGATATGGAACTGTGTTTATCTCTGGAGTAGTATAAACCTTGGTGCAGTATGTTGCTGCTACTGCTGCTGTTGTTTGCTGTTCTGTTGTTTTGCTGTTTGCTGTTTTCTGTTTGGCTGCAGTCTGCTGGTCAGAAATTGATGTTTTCTGCTAGCCCCAAAAGATGTGTGCTACAGGTCACATTAGGATGAAAACAGGAAGTGACTCAGCAAGGCTAGAAAAAAAACACACTCCCTTAGAGAAAAAACTTTACGAACAAAGACAGAGGGAGCATATGTAAATTCTGGTCAGCAGATGGCAGCGCAGCAACAATACATAATAAAGAATGGATGGAGAAAAGGACGCAATAATATAAACATTTGAATAACAATACTTATAACTGAAGAGAACAGCACTCTTCCCGTCTGAAATTCCCATAGGGGGGATTTCAATATAAACTACTGTCTATAAAATATAGTCCACAACCTGTAACAATCATGTTAATATGCAATGTAAACACTAAGTCCTGTTTCTCAACGTAGGTATATGGAATAAAGTTCGGTACTGTTCATCCTGCAGGAACATCCTCAATGGGCAGTATCAGAATGAGTTTTTTGATTGTCCTTGCAAATGTTTTAGGCTCACCCTTCCTGGATATCTTCAACTCCACCTTCCGGATCTTGCCATCTTTGCTGGGAAGAACCTTTGTAACTAGGCCCATGGGCCAGTCAATCCTTTCCGTTTGTTGTTCCTTCATCAACACGAGGTTTCCTTCTTTCAGATGTGGTTTGTGGTGTTGCCATTTCCTTTTCTTCGGTGAAATGCGGCTGGGTGGAAGGAGTGCATTGTGGAAACCACAGGGAAGCGGTTGATGTGGAGGCACTGAGCTGGAGGGAAAATATTTTTCACCTCCTTTGTTAATTCCTGGTCCCAAAAGATGAGTAGGTGACTCTGATGGAGCTAATAACAGGCTTTGGTGGGTATGTTGATCCAAGAGTTCCTTTGTTTCACTATGGTTTCCTTGGGGTTCCAGTTGGTGATGAATAGACCTTTGACTTGTTCTCCTCGCACTTTGGGATTCCTTGGGAGGAGGCATGCTAGGGACCTCCTGATGATTTAGAGAGAGTATTGGGGTGTTATTGTGCCTTAATACAAGCATAGCGTTCCTTCTGGAAAGTTCCTCTCTTTATGGGTGGCCCTCAGAGAGCTCATGCATGTTAAACAGTGCAGGATGGTCAGGGGGTAACCCCGGGTGAAGTGTCAGTGGATCACCAGCTAAAGGTCGCTGTCTGTGTAGATTCTCCAGCTCCTTTTCGCGGATAGTTTCTGCCGACATCTCAAGTCTGGCCAAGTTCTGCTTCCGTGAAATTTCTTGCTGTCGTGCAAACATTTCAGCTTGGGCTGGTTGCAAGAAATCGTAACCTGGACTCTGACACAATGCAGATGGCATCCCAAGAAATGGTGGTCTCAGTTTTGGCCCCAAAGTGATGTGAGGGGCGTTTTGTGGTGACAGCAGTGGAGGCGGGTGAGACATCTCTATGTCAGTGAAGTGGGAAGTATCCCGATGCTGTCGCAGGCCTTCTTTCCTCCGCTGGCTCGAAGAGTTACTGGAGGTGGGTATGTGAGCTTCCATTGCTCTGGGGTTTCGCACCACAGCAGCTGTCACTTCTTGTCATGCCAGGAGCAGATCACTGTGGGTTGGTACTGCCATGGTGTTGGCCAGCTGGTACAGCCGTTGTTGTTGTTCCTCAAAACTGCGATGCTCATTAAGTGCTGACATCATATGGCTGTAGTGCTCTTCAGGGGTCGTTTGAGCCAATGGCTCCTCCAGCAATGGACTCTGAGAGTTTCCCTTTGGAGACTCACTTCTGGCTTTCTTGCTTTCGAGTGGGTAATCGCTGTTAATGTTGGGAGAGCATTCCCGCTTCTTGCCTACGAAGTCATCTGTAGATGCAAAACTGTGCTGATGGCTGTTTCTCTTATTTTGATTCTCGGGCATAATGAGTTGGTGGCGCTGATGAAGGTTGGAGATGATGCTGGGAAGGTCGCTGTCGTGGCTGCAAGATATGTCTTGGAAGGAGATGTTTAAGTCCCAATGCGCCCGTATCCAGCACTCCTCGTTCTTCTTTAGGGATGGAGACGGTTCTTCATGGTTGTACTGGAATATTCTCTCCAAAAAAGTAAACAACGTTTGTTCTCTCATTTCAGGTTTGCTGTTTAGGGTACGCTGAAGAGAGTTAAATCTTGACAAAGCTTGTTCCCGGTTATTTGGGAGTTTTACTCTGGAAGGTCGGAAGGGTAATGGAGAAACCCAGTGATCGGTTTCATCAGAGAACTCACAGTCCATTATCTTGAGGAATTCTCTGTCTTCTACTGACAAGGCTACTTTATTGTCGTCCTTAGTTGTGAGAAACACTGATCTCCCCCAGGTTGTCGGTATAGGGGGAGGGAATGATGTCACGCAGCTGTATGAGGTCTGGGAGCTTCTCTTTCACCTCATAGTGATGAGGGCACGGCTTGATGTAAGATATGCGTCCGTCCCCTTGCACGTAAGTCTTAAAGGAATCAATTCCTGATTGATCCAAGCAAAACATTTCCTATGACTAACCCATCCCAAGTCTAGTCTCTAGGCGTACGGGGCGTAGTCAGGACCGTTACATGTTGACACACCCTTTTGTACCCTTAGATTGTCTCTGCCAAGCAGGAGTAAATCTCGGCGTCCAAATCCAAAGGGGGGATAACGCGGATAGGTGCCTTAGGTGTGGGTTTGGGAAAGTGCAGCTTCTTGGGTAGGAATCTCATCCCTGTGATTGGGTATATGGTCGCATTCGAGAGTGTAGGTAGGGGGATCTCCCGTATCCCTGTTGATACGAGAAAACGATAAAAACCCTGTGCTCTTCTTCCACAAGTCTCTATGCTGCTGAGCAGGTTTTTTAAGGTATAGGGTATTGTTGGTCCTTTGATCCCAAATGCTTCAAAGAACTTAGGTCCGGCTAGGGACCGGTTGCTTTGGTCATCAATGATCGCGTACATTTTTACGGTCTTTTCTGGTTGTCTCTCTGGGTAAACCTTGATAAGACATATTCTGGCACAACATTTGTCCCTTTGGCTCTCTCCACATATCTCCAAGCATGAGCAGGAAACATCTGTGGGAGTGTTAGCGTGTTTCTGGGCTCCCTGCCATGCTTGTAGCGTGAATATGGTCACTGCAGTGGATGAATCGCTGGTGAGTGGGGTTGGGTGCATAGCTGTGTCATGTCTGTCGCTGTGACACTCCTCACACGTAAAGGGGTTGTCTCGCTACAAAGAATAGCTTTCAAATTGTAGGGAACACAAAATAAAGACATTTTCCAAATATATTGCTTTGTTTTTCCCCTGTTTTCCCTAAAGGGTATGTTCACACGGCTTTTAAAAAGGGCCTATTTCGGTCCGTAAATTTTCGCGCCGAAGTGCGCCAATTACGGGCCGAAAATGGCCCATTCATTAAAGGTAATTCACAGTTCCATAGAGAACTATGGATTACATCTCCTCTCCCCGCCCGGCGAATCCGCCAGGCGGGGAGATAACTGACCTGTGAATTACTAGCGGCGTATACGCGCCGCTGGCAATTCAAGTCAATGGGCCGGCGAAGTGCCGGCCCCCCGCTCACCTCCCCGCTCCCCCCGCCCGCCCCCGGTCCCACGGCGTAATTGCGGGGCGTAATTACGCCCTGCAAATACACCGTGTGAACATAGCCTAAGGAGATACAAGTGAATTTATGACCTCCCTGGCTATTTCAGTTCCCTCAGTAACAGACCTGTAAACAATTCTCCCCCTGCTGTTTGTTCAGTGAGATAACAGTGAGTGATGTCATCACACAGGTCATGGCATTGTCCATGGCTGAGCAGTAAAAAGCTGATTTATGTAAAATAAACAGAACTGTAATTAAGGCTTTTGTTTTTGGGGATCAGATAAAGCCTTCTGAGAGCAGTTTTGAAAAGCTTCTTAGCTAATCTGATCTAATTAGCAACTGAAAGCATGGAGCAGGGAGCTGTATGCAAATGAGTCAGTCTGAACCAGGAAGTGACAGAGTATTTCATTCATGAATTCTGTGAAACTCTGTAGGGAGACAACTCCTTTAATGTCGGATTTACAGTCCTTAGCCATATGCTCCAATGAAGCGCAGCATCTGAAACATACTCCTAGCTCTGTGAAGATTTTCTTGTGCTCCTGTATGGGTTTGAATCCCTAAAGAAGCACTTATGCTATCTATCATACATGAAAAAACTTTGAGACTCTCGGTTCACATATCATGATCAGAACATGTTTAAGCTGCCCACGACTTTCAACGTGGTCTCAAATCGGGCAGTCCTATCCTATCTTTACCTCTCAATCGAGCCAATCAGGCCTCTCACTGGGTCACCGACCGCCATTATTAAGAGAGAAAAAAAAAAAAAAACCCAACCAGCAAAGCAGCCCTTTTTATGACAGCCTATGAGAGTGGGCGGGGACAGAAACTCAAAATGAAGCACCCCTTCCTTTCATATAGGTTAAAATCAATGTACACCAAGTATAACGTATGTTTCTGCACACATAAACATTTCTGAAAAAACGTATTCATACCTGGGTGCCACTGGCAGGGCTGATGCACACATATAATTTTACATGTACACCCACAGACCGCCGCCAGCGGCACATTTCTGCAATAATGTCAATACACTACGTCGAAATCCCTAAAGAAGCATTTATGCCATCTATCATACATGAAAAAACTTTGAGACTCTCGGTTACCATATCCTGATCAGAACATGTTTAAGCTGCCCACGACTTTCAACGTGGTCTCAAATCGGGCAGTCCTATCCTATCTTTACCTCTCAATCGAGCCAATCAGGCCTCTCACTGGGTCACCGACCTCCCTTATTCGAGAGAAAAAATAAAAAACACCCAACCTGCAAAGCTGCCCTTCTTATGACAGCCTATGAGGGGGGCGGGGACAGAAACTCCAAAAAGGAAGACCCCCTTCCTTTCCATATAGGTTAAAATCAATGTACATCAAGTTATAACGTATTTTTTCTGCAAAAAAAAACATTTCTGAAAAAAAAGTATGCAAAACTGGGTGCCACTGGCAGGGCTGCGGCACACATGTAATTTTTAAAATGTACACCCACGACCCCGCCACGGCACATTTCTGCAAAAAGGGGAATACACTACGTCGAAATCCTAAAGCATTTATGCAATCTATCATACATGAAAAAACTTTTAGACTCTCGGTTCACATATCATGATCAGAACATGTTTAAGCTGCCCACGACTTTCAACGTGGTCTCAAATCGGGCAGTCCTATCCTATCTTTACCTCTCAATCGAGCCAATCAGGCCTCTCACTGGTCACCGACCTCCATTATTCAGAGAGAAAAAATAAAAAAACACCCCAAACCCGCAAAGCTGCCCTTCTTATGAAAAGCCTATGAGAGTGGGCGGGGACAGAAACCAAAATGGAAGCACCCCTTCCTTTCCATATAGGGTTTAAAAACAATGTACACCAAGTATAACGGTATGTTTCTACACAAAAACATTTCTGAAAAAACGTATGGCAACCTGGGTGCCACTGGCAGGGGTGGCGGCGGTCTGTGGGGGTACATGTATATTTACAATGTGTGCCGCAGCCCTGCCAGTGGCACCCAGGTTTGCATACGTTTTTTCAGAAATGTTTTTGTGTGCAAACATACGTTATACTTGGTGTACATTGATTTTAACCTATATGGAAAGGAAGGGTGCTTCCAAATTTTTATTTCTTGTCCCCGCCACTCTCCCTAGGCTGTCATAAGAAGGGCAGCTTTTGCAGGTTGGGTGTTTTTTTATTTTTTCTCGAATAATGGAGGTCGGGGGGACCCAGTGAGAGGCCTGATTGGCTCGATTGAGAGGTAAAGATATGATAGGACTGCCCGATATGAGACCACGTTGAGAGTCGTGGGCAGCTTAATCATGTTCTGATCATGAGATGTGAACCGAGAGTCTCAATGTTTTTTCATGTATGATAGATAGCTTAAATGCTTCTTTAGGATTTCGACTTAGTGTATTGCCCTTTTTGCAGAAATGTGCCGCTGGCGGCGGTCTGTGGGTGTACATGTATAATTACATGTGTGCCGCAGCCCTGCCAGTGGCACCCAGGGTTGCATACGTTTTTTCAGATATGTTTTGGTGTGCAGAAACATATGTTATACTTGGTGTACATTGATTTTAACCTATATGGAAAGGAAGGGGTGCTTCCATTTTGAGTTTCTGTCCCCGCCCACTCTCATAGGCTGTCATAAGAAGGGCAGCTTTGCAGGTTGGGTGTTTTTTTTATTTTTTCTCTCTGAATAATGGAGGTCGGTTGACCCAGTGAGAGGCCTGATTGGCTCGATTGAGAGGTAAAGATAGGATAGGACTGCCGATTTGAGACCACGTTTGAAAGTCGTGGGCAGCTTAAAAATGTTCTGATCATGATATGAGAACCGAGAGCCTTATGGGTTTGGACCTAAATCCTCTGCATTTGTTTAGTGAGTAGGTTTTTTATAAATGGGACTTCACGATTGAAGGACTTGTCCCCTACGAGTTAGTATGGTGTTTCCCCGTGGATGCTGCGGGGGTGGCATTTTAGCTTTCTAACACCACACTGTTTTAAAAGTCTTGGTTTCTGGTGACCCTTCATCCCTTGAAGAGATGCGCTGTGTTTAAAAACCCCCAGGAATTCAAGACGGGGTCATTCCTCATCTGGGCCTGCTCATCGATGAACCTGCAAAATAAGAAGGGGGGAAAGGTGAAAATCGTTGTTTTTTTGAATCTTGGATGATTTTGCCCATTTTTTTTTTCTTGCAAACTGTAAGGCGTTTTTAAAACAATTGGATTCCCCCCATGGGCGTTACCCCAATAGCATAGTCCAACAGCGAGGGTTTTTTTTTTTTGCTTTCCCATTTCCCATGACAATCACTTAACCCTGAACTTGTGGACTTCCTAAGATTAATTTTTGGATTTCTGCGTCTCTTGAATGGGCTTTCTCTATCTTTTTCGGCGCTCCCAAAAGGTACTTTTGAGTCTCTGCCAGGCGCGGTAAGACCTGCTTCTCTTGTCCCCATAGACGTTCTGAGGCTCTTGAGCGATTTGTAGAGCCTGGGGCCTAGCCATTTGCCAAAAGATAAAGCTCCTGCCCCGGGGTTGGGTTTAAAGGGTTGGCGAGGGCGGCTTGAAGGTTGTTTCCGGCTCTGGCCTCTGCCGGGTCATCAAATTTTGGGGGAGACTGGTTTTAATCACCCCCTTAACCATTACCTAAATCAATATATCTGCTTTCTCATGTTTTTTTGCCATGTAACTCAGGGTACCCCTTGGGTGTAGGGTTCCCTGCGTAAAAGGGGTGAATGTTCCCCGGGGTAAAATTAATTTCCCGGGGGGTTTATTTGGGGGTTATTTTGAATTTGATTTCGGCTCACACTGGGGAACTGGGCCAAAAACCCCGGGTGGATTTTCCCTTAACCGTCGGGAAGGGCATTCCCCTTAAAAGGTATTATTTTTTTTTTTCTTTGGGGCCCCAGAGTGCGGGTAGAGTTTACTTGGATTTTTCAGTGTTGTAAACTGGGAACGGTTTTGGGAAACAGGAGCACTGCAGAAAATTTGTTTCAGCACATAGTCACTAGTGCGTAAAACGGGATTGTCTTTTCCTGTGGCGGGAAACTGGATCGAGACCTTGGCCACCGTTCAATTACCTTTTATTTTGGCTAATGCGATTTTCTCTTCCATCCTATTTAAAGAATCTTTATCCAGCTTCTGCTCCCCTTTTTCTCTTTTAGCCTGAGTTCCCCATTAATTTCCCTTCTTCGTAACCGTTTATTTTGGTTGCTCTCACGATGCGGGCCTTTTAGAATTTGTATCAGGACTGGGTTCTTGAGCAAGATGATTTTTATTCCGTGACGAAGTTTCGATGAATTTGATCGCTGGATCTAGTCCCTGAGTGAGAGATACGGGGTTCCGCTTTATTTTGGCTTCTGCACAGATGTCTCTTTCTTTTCCACTTATTCTGCCTTTTTAATCCCTTAAGGCTTCATCGACTTAGAGTCTTTTAGGAAGGTATTTTTCTTTGCCAAAACCCTTTTATCTTTTGTGGCTGTATTCAGCCATGCAACAGCTTCTTTTAGACCCCGGATCGCCTTTAAGGAATGAAAGCCCGACAAAGGGAAACTCTTCCCACGTTTCCAGGTTTTCACAGACCATCTTTTTTTTAGATAGTTTTCAATGACCTTTAGTGTCGTTTGAGAGAGCTTTTGGGCTACAACTTGGTTGCTGAAAGTGTGAGTTCTTTTCCTGCTCTTCAAATCACAGTATCAAGCTGTCTTTGCTGTGTTTTTACCTGGGGGAAATTTCGCAAGCTGTTTTTTGGGCATTTTATTTTTAAAGGGGCACTGTCTCTTTAAGAAAACCAACTTTGATTTGGGGGCTAAAACGCAGCACGGGTTCTATGGACACCCGAATAAGATTCCCAGGGTAATTTTTAGGAATTACGGGGTTTTCAAGTCCCGGGTGTCTGCAGCAAAAGTGAGGTAGTATCACATGTGCTTGTTGCCCAGCAATTTGACCCTGGCGTGGGGGGTTAAGCAATTTCTGAAAGATGCTTGGGGTCTAAAGCAAATTTTTGACTGTTCTTCCCCACATGAGGCAAAGAAGGTTTTAAAATGGGTGGTGGATATAGGACTGGGCTTTCCCACCTTCGATCCAGAATGGGGGCAGACGGACCAAAACGGCTCGTTATTTAAAATAGTAAACAGTGAAATTTTAAACAGAAAAGTGGGTTTTTTACCCTTTGGGCACAGCAATAATCACTGATATGGGAAAGTGGGTTTTCTCTGGAGTAGTATAAAAACCCTTTGGGGCAGTATGTTGCTGCTACTGCTGCTGTTTTTGCTGTTTTTGTTGTTTTGTGTTCGCTGTTTTCTGTTTGGGTGCACGTGGTCAAAATTTAGCTTCTGTGCCAAAAGATGTGTGTACAGTCCAAATTTGGATGAAAAACAGGGAATGATCAGAAGGGAAAAAAAAACACTCCCCCTTTGGGAAAAAACTTTACGAACCCAAAAACAAAGGGGGCATATGAAATTTTGGGGCACAGTGGCAGCACACAAAATACATAATAAAAAAATGGATGGAGAAAAGGCACAATAATATAAACGTTTTAATAACATACCTAAATGAAAGAACAGCACACATTTTCATGTGAGGCTGGTGCATGTTGCATTACCCAGGAAAAAATTGGACCAAATACACTATGGGAAGAAGGTAAGCCAGGGGAGACAATAAGATGCTCTGTGCAATGTTCTGTTGGGAAACCCTGTGTCCTGCTGTTCAAGTATATCTACTATAACATGTAACACCTACTGAAACAGTGTTGAAAACTAAGTATACCCCTTTATGGCAGTGGTATGCCATATAAATGGACCTGCTACTCCCCACATGTTGCTTCAGGTTCCTACTTCCTGTTCAGGCTGTGGGTGGTTCAACAGCACTGCCATTTTAGCTTTGCTAGCTTCTATTCCTAGCTGTACCTGTTAGAGAGACATTGATGATGGAGGGGTTTTGAAAAAAAAAATGATATGCAGAAATATTAAATATTCTTAAGAAAAATATTATATAAATGCACAGAAAATAAAATTCAGCATATTTCTATATAAAAGTATACAGTTTGGTGACAGAAAAACCTAGGGACGTATGAAAACTGGCGCGGACTAGCCATTCATACTTCTCAGGAGGTTAGTGTAGCATTTGTCAGTATGTATGTAAGTGTCTCAGCACTTCAGAAATGTGTCCCGCTGTGAGACAAAAACGTGTGCCAAATCATGCGCAAAAAATTGTCTCACCAGTTTAAAACTGGCATGGATTAGTATTACATTGGTGCGCCACATTCTGTCGAGACATATTCATACATGTGTCTAATCTTATGAATGTGACGCAACATGCCCCTTAAGAATGGGAGCATACAAAACAGACATGTGTCTCAAATAACAATGATTCACATTTTCTGTTTCATTGAAGAGATGGACGTTGGTGTTAATCATCAGAAAACAAATAACCAGCAGTCATTGCAGGAATAACACAAGCTGGTGGAAACAGTCCTATTGCCTGGCGATTAATTTTCTGCCATTCTCTGATCTCATTCAAGGGGAGGAAACTCCATCCTAGCAGTTCATGTACACTCTAACATTGTACTTGTTTTCCATGGGGCGGATGGCATCTTCCAGCAAGACAATGCAACATGTAACTTGGCACAGCTCTCCCTGCTCTGCTGAAAATCTTAATGTTTGCGAGTCGCAAGGACGTTCATACAATTAAGATATCCTTTGTGAAGCAAGGGGGTGTTGCCTGCCGACGGAGGCAGGCCCCCCTGGCTTCACAGACCGCCCGGGCCTCGTAGAGCAGTACTGGTTGTACTGCCCTAACGGCGGCCCTGCACACAGATGCTTTTCAGACCATATAAGTTATGACAGTGCAGTTGCATTTAGTCTTCTTTTGTGCATATATATATATATATATATATAAATAAAACCCCAATATAGTATATAGGTAAACCCCTCATATAGCAGGTGCCTCGCAAAATGAGACAGTCATATAGGTAGACTCCACTATTATGTAGGTAGAAACCCCATTAGGTAAGTAGGTAGGCTCCCTAGGCTCCCTAATTCAGTAGGTAGGTAAATCTCTGACTAAATAGGGTAAGCATACTAGGTAGGCAAGTAACCTCCATTAGGTAAGTATGGAAGATATCTATTAGGTAGGTAAAGAAGTTAAAATGTTTCCCCCCTTCTAGGTAGGTAGGCCATCCAATTGGAAGGTATACCCCCCACCATTAATAATGCCCCCTTTCTGACAATTAAAAATAATAAAATGATACTCACCTGTGCTCATTAAACAGCTAAGCTGCTGGCTCCTTTGGCTGCTATCTGGCGCAAGCAGTGTGAAACAGCAATGTCATCACACTGTCTGCAATGGGACACACCTCCTGAACTTGGGTAAGCTTACAAAAGAAATTGGTATGGCAGGGAGCCAATATATGTTTCTTGAGGATGAGGACACAGTTGAAAAGTAACGCCAGGCCCAGCACCAAAGCTCAAGGGCCCACCACTGTTTCATCAAATCTGGTCTTTAAGTTTTTTTTGGGGTTTTTATTATTACTTTAAAAGTTGGCAGGATGATTCATTATAATCTATGCAGTTCATTAGCAGGTTGACAAGAACTAATAAGCAAACAACGCTTTATAGGAAAAGGGATTAAAGGGGTTGTCTCGCTACAATGATTGGGTTTTAATTAAAAGATCTTTAAAAAACAAGCAGCTTTGCTATATATGTTCATTACAAATGTCCTACTGATTTTGAGTTATCCCTGGTAGTAGGAGTACATCAGCTCCTCAAATCACTATAGCAGCCGACCTGTTGATTTTTATCTCACTGGCTGCCAGTCCTGGTGACTCATCTGCTTCTGAATACAGGTCAGAGCACAGAGCCCCTCCCTCTGGCTTCTGTGTCTGTGTAGCTGGATTAACCCTGTGTGTGCCTGCTCCCTCCTGCTCTCTACACAGATTGAGGAGAACAGAGGCTGATCTGTAGTCAGAAAATGAACAGCAGTGACCCTGTGTGTTACTATAATCATGATGTGTCTGTGGAGCTCTGACTATACTAATAGAACAGATCAGGGGGGCATGTGAACGGTTCATATCCCTCCCTGCTCTGCTGTATTAGGGACACATCCTGATTATAGAAGAGGCAGACAAGAAGCACGCCCCTGAATTCAAAAATCCTTTGCTGCCAGACACATTGAAGTAGGCTGAAAGCCTGTAGTGAGACAACTCCTTTAAGTTACTCAACATCACACAGAATTACAAGAAACGCCATCACAAAATATGCAAATTTAAGTACTTTTTTCTTAATTGCTATGTATCGTCCTGTTTGATTTCTGGGTATAGCAGAGGCTTATGATATTGACTGCATTGTGTAAAACACAATTTTTTGGAACTGGAAGATGGTTCCCACTATTACTAGTTAAGACTGCTACGGTTGGTCATTGGGCAGTTACAGTGTGACACCACTAATATATTCTTATACACACTCCACTGCTCTTCTTGGTCAATTTATAATAGACCATCTTGGAAACTCAAGTGAGCCCCACAACTTTCTGATAAGTTGAGCACAGAGGCTACCTTACGGTGCTTTCAGTGCAGTTTTGGTGCACTTTTAACTGTGCTTCAATTAAACTGCCTTTACCAGCAAGATTCTTTCACTTATCTAAACTGTTTGGAAAGTGAGTAATCAATTAGTGTGTTTGTATCCACAAGACTTCAAACAGTAACTGATTACTTACTTGAATCACCTTTCTGAACAATTTAAACAACTGAAAGGGGCTTGCTGGTAATAAAGGCAGTTTAATTGGAGCGCAGTTAAAACTGCACCAAAACTGTGCTGTGTGAAAGTACCCTTAGACTGTGCTGCTTTTATCAGCAGGCTTCCTGGATTGCAAAGTGTCCAAGGCAACTGCCTGCATCTGCCTCAAAAAGATAGCCCACATTTGTGATGGACTCTTACATTAAAAGAAGGGATTCTTTTTATTGTACACAATAGTAGTAGTTTTTTAGCTGAATGTCACATGTAGCATAAAAGAAATGTAAATTAGGCCTAGGACTTGTAGAAATCTAGTTACAGCTAAATTTTACAATTTCTATACCAAATCTGTATAAGTGATGGACAAAAGCTGTTTCTAAATTGTATGGGCTGAACTGTAATACTACATTTAACACAAGGGCAAGAGTAGCTGTTTCTCGAAAAAAGGAATTGCCTTTAACTTAGTATTATATAATAGCTAAAAGCGGACCCACTAGGTCATGTGCTGAATTGTACATATGTAGAAAAATCTTCCTGGATTTCCACATACATTTACCACACTTCTGTAATAGTTTTAAAAACTTTAAATATTATTCCAGTATACCAAAAACACATAAAAATATGTTTTTCACAAAAAAATTAAATAAACTTACCAGATGAACTGGCAACACAATCTACAGCACTGGAGAAAAAAATCCTAGGAATAAAAGATGTTGCCCACGTTACAAAAAATAAAATAGGTTCCAAATGCATAAAAAAATGTACATATCTTCAGTAGCCGGTGGTGGCTACAGTCTTTACGTGTTTACTTCTGGTCCCTCCAAAAGGCATGTGACCACAGCAGCCAACTGGTGGCTTCAACCGTCGCATGCCTTTCCATTGATATCATCTATCAGGAAGTGAATGGCGGGTGAGCGGTGATGTCAATAGAATGGAAGAAACCACAGATTGGCTGCAGCAGTCACACGCCATTTAGAGGGACCAGAAGTAAACAGAGATTGAGGACACCAACAGCATCTTCGATGCTGGATCACCAGGGAGTAGTGTTTTATATACATATTTCATGCTTTTGGGATATATTTTTCATTTTGTTTATGCAGAATCCAAAAATACGAGATCTTCCTTAAAGACATATTGACTCCTTCCTTTCCTACTTGCACTTTTTTGTTGAAAAAGTCCATCACCAAGTTACAACCCTCCAAGCCACTGCGTCACGTTTTGATTCATTGCAACCACTATAGTTCTGCCTATCTTTGTGCACCACTGATTTACATTTGAAACCAGAAGTTTACATTCACTATATAAAAAGACACATATGTATGTCAAATGCCAAAATAATGAGAGAGAGTATTTAAGGTATTTTTTATTAGTTTCTGCAAAGTCAAAAGTTCACATACATGTCATTAGTATTTGGTAGTATTGCCATTAAACTGTATGACTTGGGTCAAAGATTTTGGATATCCTTCCACAAGCTTCTCACAATAGTTCGTAGGAATTTTGGCCCATTCCTCCTGACAGAACTGGTTTAACTGAACCATGTTTGTAGGCTGTCTTGCTCGCACCTGCCTTTTCAGCTTTGCCCAAAAATTTTCAATAGGATTGAAATCAGAGCTTTGTGATGACAACTTCAAAACATTGACTTAGTTATCCTTAAGCCACTTTGTAACCAGTTTGGAAGTATTGTCCATTTGGAAGACCCATTTCCACCCAAGCTTTAACTTCCTGGCTGATGTCTTGAGATGTTGCTTCAGTATTGCCACATAATCTTCTTTCCTCATGATGCCATCTATTTTGTGAAGTGTACCAGTCTCTCCTGCAGCAAAACAACTACACAACATAATGCTGCCGCCCCATGTTTCACAATTGAGACGGTGTTCTTAGGCTTCTCCCCTTT
Organism: Phyllomedusa bahiana; assembly: GCA_025379985.1. NCBI lineage: Eukaryota > Metazoa > Chordata > Amphibia > Anura > Hylidae > Phyllomedusa > Phyllomedusa bahiana. Next base: position 81,181 of record JAODAL010001147.1, read on the forward strand.
TTCCTCCAAATGTAATTGTCAAGATGATTAAATCAGGTGTGGAAATTATCTTTGTTCCACTCCTCTATCCAATTAAATGCCTCCTCCGAATTATATTATTATTATTGCTGCCGGCAGCCGGAGCTCGAGGAGTATGACCCATACGCTTTGACTGGGACATGAAATCTGAAGTTTAATCACAGTAAATTACATTCCCATAGAACTTTTTAATCACATGACTATTTTATCACTACATGATTGGTTAATTGGTGGTTGCTAAGAGACAAGTTATAATTTGCATGTACGTATGAAGCATTAGCTGATATGACACATTCCCAAATGCTCTGTATCATCTGGGGGGAGGAGGAAGGCCTTGACTTTCTTGGTTCTAGCAGACACCGCATCTGTCTCAAGGAAAGCGGTGTGAGAGATATCTGATACTTCGATAAGGATGTATAGCAGTAAAAGCAGTTTAACAAACTATCTGATGAGCTTAATAAGAATGTAATGATGAAACAGACTTTTGATGTTTTTTCCTTAAATTACCAACTGGACATAATGATGGTTATTATGGCCAAACAGTTAAATTTTAGTTTCGTCAGACCACAGGACATGTCTACAAAAATGTAGGTCTTTTTTTTTTTCAAACACATTTTATTGATGTTATTGTTTTCAGACCATAAACATAGTGAAGCAGATCCCCAACATAATACTGTTGGTAAACAAAGTTATAGTTATCGGTACAAAACATTCTGGACAAAATTTACTATCTTTGGAAAGCATAAAGAGCTCAGGCCAGGATGAATAAAATTGTCCCTGTGTCCATTCAAAGGGCTCAGCCCAATATTGAAACACATCCTGGCCACAACATCAGGTTCTAGACCCATTCCAACGCATATCATGCTCCTTTTGCACAAGGGATCTTTACCCTTTACAATCGGCTCTCTGACGCACTGTGCAGAAAGACCGCATCAGTCAGGCTCTCTGATATCATGTCTGGTGCGTCTACGGCGTTGCAGTCTGCCAATCACTGGTGTTCAACAGGGTAAGTCCTCTTCACTTGGGATTTGAGGCCGTCCTATGTACATATTATTGTGACTTGCAGGACTACAAAGCCGTGCCGCCAGTATGTCAGATCTGAAAGTAGATATCATACCTAGTACATAGGTGAAACACATTCATTACTAACATTAAAGAAAACATCAAAAATACTCAAAAAGAAAAAGGATCAAGAGGTTACAAGACGCTTTACGTGCATGAGGTATAAGGGAGGATGGCATCTCCCCCCGCTCGGGCCCCCCACCAATCTCGGGCCACCTCGTTTGTGGTCGAGTGGGGTCCGTCATTTTGTGTCTATTCTAGTGAAGGGGAGTCTTGACCCGGATGCCAGGGTACCAGAGGGTCCCCGGTACAGACATTTAGTTGTTTACCTAAGTTCCTTCTGGGCTCCGTACAATGGGCTGTTTGTTTGGGAACGGGTTTCCGTGGAAACTCTGAGACCGCCCAGCGTGCCCGTAATCTCGGCTCTCAAATACCAACTAGAGGTCGTAAAGGGCCCCATTATCTGAGAGATTTCCGAATCAGGCAAAAATCTCGTTAGAAATGTTCGCCAATTTGCAAAAAATGTGTCAGATTGTGTGTCCTTCATAGGTTCCGCCAGTAGTTTTTCCATGTACATGTAGTTTTTAACCTGGTTGATTACCATAGCTGGGGAGGGTAAATTGGCATCCAGCCATTTTTCCAAAAACACTTAGCCCTATCATAAGATATTTATAAAAGCATGTGTTAATTCCTGATGGGGGTATATCATGGAACAAAATTATTTCTGGTTTAAGTTCTAAGTGAATTTCTTCCGTTCCACTCAGTAAACCTAACACTTGTTGCCAGAAAGTTTGAGTTGCTGGACAATGCCACATTCCATGAATCTTGTCTGTTCTCTGAGTGGAGCATTTCGGGCATGCTATAAGCCTATCCGGGGATGTTGGATGTTGAGGTATGTTAAATCCATATTAAACCCTTGGTATAACCCGAAAATGGGTTTCCCCCACTTTTCACATTGATCGTTTTTTTTTACCTTGCCCACCATCCGGGGCATTGATTGATTCCCTGAAATCAAATATTCCCCAATTTTTAAAATAACGGTTTCCTGTAACTTAGACAGGGTATTCGAAATATTTTATACAGGCTGAAGGGGTTTTTCCCCCGGAGGGAAAATACCGTCCAAAATCACTCATGAGCATCTCCTGTTTCGGCTTAACCCTATTTTTTAAAGCTTGATACTTGCAAATAGCCGGGAAAATGGTTTATGGGAATGGGTAGTTCAAAAAATACTGGAAAGGGAAGAATTTTTTCCCCCGAAATATTTTTTGGGTTTCTTTTAAGTATGTTTCCTTTCCCATTTTTTAAAAAATGTTATTTTCGATTCCCTGGGGAAATGGGGGTTGACCATCAAGGGCTATTTTGCGGGTCATCCAATTTTAGTTTCAGTTTTTCTAGGATTTCCAGGCTGTTATTGTACCCGAATAATAGAGTTCCTTTATTGATGTGGGTTTTTCCAAAATTTTTGTAGTAAGAGTGCCGCCGGGACCAGGGGGTTTCAATTCAGCCCCATATTGTTTAAGTAAGTGGCCATTCACAGGGGCAAAGGGACAAAACCGGCGGTTTTTGTTTTTTCGGCGCCCCTCAGGGCCGGGGGGGGGGGGGGGTCTTTTCCCCTCGAGACGGGAACCCCCCTCCCCCCTCCCTTTGAACAGCACAGATTCCCGTCCGGAAAACCGGAGGGAAGATTGGCATGTTCAAAGTTTTGCCGCCAGTCGCCGGCGACAAAACAGTGGGCGGAAAAAAAACCCTGCAGTGGGGACGTGCACGGGTTTTTTCCCAAGAGAAATTGTGCTATTTTTGGCCCCGGGTTTTTCAGGCGGGGCTAAAAAACTGCAAAACCCGTGAAAAACCGGCCAAAAAACCCCTGATGGGGCTTTTCCCTAAAACCTTTTAACCCCGGATCCAAAACATGCAGTGGGCATAATACACGCCAAAAATATTGGTTTTTGTCTGGAAAATTTACTCCCCCCTGGGGTTTTTTGGGAGCATGAGCTTCCCCTAGCTACCTGGGGTTTTTTTGAGGAAGGGATGAATTTAGTAAAAAGGGCCGAATTCAATTTGTTAACATCAGTATGTTTTAGTGGAAGTGGGATCGTTTGAATTGGGTATAATAGCTTTAGGAAACCCCCCCCCTGGGAATGGGTAGCATTGGTAGGGGATAACGGTAATCGTGACCACCCCTCCCAAATCTTTAATTTTTACGGTTTTTATTTGGGGGGAAATTTAAACGAAAAATTGGGCTCCGGGTACGCCCTCCTTTATTCCTAAAAATTGATATGGTCCCCTTTCTACCTTACTCTCTCTGTTGGGGGCCCCCCCCCCTTCCCCGACCCCCCCCCGCTCCCAAGGATATAGTATTCCCATTTTGTTCATTTATTTTAAACCCTGAGTATGATGAGAACACACGTAGATGGTGAAATAATTTTCCTATATCTCTCTCCGGGTTCGCCATATAGAATATTACATCATCTGCGAACATAGAGAGTTTTAGTTCCTGTCTACCTATAACCATACCTTCAAAGGTAGATGTGGATAGTATGAATTGGGCAAATGGTTCAACAGTCAACAAAAAAGTAAAGCGAAGCGGCCCCCTGTTTGTACCCCTTTTGTAATTTAATGGGTAGAGACAAGAAACCCGGGATGCAGACTCTCGCTTGGGGATTCGAGTATAGAGATGCCAGAAAGGTTCTAAAGGGACCTCGTAACTGTATCTTATCCAGGACCAGACCCAACCAACCCCAGTCCACACAGTCGAATGCTTTCTCTGTGTCTATTGCTAAGAGTGCCGCACCCGGGAGCCGTTTCCCCTGTCCCTGGGCTACCTGCAGGGTCAAAAGGACTTTTCTAATATTGGCCACTGCTGCCCGTCTCCTCACTAACCCCACCTGATGTTGACCAATAAGAGTCGGGATTACACTGTCTAGCCTATCTGCATGTATTTTTGCTAATAATTTTAAGTCGACGTTGATCAACGAGATTGGTCTGTAAGTTGCTGCTGATGTGGGATCTCTTTCCTGTTTCGGGATCACTTTAATGTGGGCAACGTTGGAAGTTTCTGGAATTGCCTGTCCTTGTAAGTAGGCATTATAGAGATCCGCTAAGGCTTGCGAAATCTGCTCTTTTAGTACTTTGAAAAATTCCCCAGAGAAGCCATCCGGACCTGGTGCCTTGCCTGACTTGAGCCCTGATATTGCCTTCTCCAGTTCCTCCTTGGTGATGGGAGCCCCCAGGTCGTAACGGTCGGCCTCTGATAGCACAGGGAGACGGATGGTCTGCAGCCACGTACTTGCCTGCTCATCATTTAAATTCTCGTCAGTATAAAGTGTTTGGTAGAAACTCCGAAAGATTTCAGTAATTTCGCCCCCCAGATTTCCTGATCGTTCCCCCCGTGTCTCTTAACGCTAGTACCGTCGACCTGGGATTCTTCCTCTCGCCAACCTCGCTAATAATTTCCCTGCCTTGTTTCCATACTTGAACAAGGCGGCATCTTGTCTGGACTGCCTCAATGCCTCCCTCTTCTCAAGCCATACTTCGTAGGATTTTTTTGCCTCTTTCCATTTATTTTTTGTAGTCATAGTCGGGTTAGTTAGGAAGTCCGAGTAGGTGAGTCATAGGGATTCACTAAAGAATTTCAACTTGTCAGCAATCTTACGTTTAAGTTCAGTGAGATAAGAAATTAGTCGCCCCCTGATGACTGCCTTTCCTGCATCCCATAGTGTTTGGGTTGAACTAACTGATCCCGCATTGACTGTGGAGTATTCCAACCACCATCCCCTTAGGGCGGTTTGAAAGTCTTCATCCTGGGCCAAGTAGCTGGGAAATCGCCAGATGAACTCTACCCCTCTGGGGGTTTGCTCATGTAAGTCTAATGTGATGGGTGCATGATCTGAGATTATCATGTCCGTGATTGAAACATGTGCTACCTGAGTCAAAGATCTAGGGGGCAAGAGGAAATAGTCAATGCGGGACCATGAGGAATGTGGATGTGAGTAGTGTGTATATTCCCGATCTTCCGGGTGCAGCACTTTCCAAGCATCTATCAACCCCTGCTGGTCCAAGGAAATTCACCAGGGTATTTTCCTGATGGAGTGTCTCCTTGCCCACCCTGCTTTCACTCTTTCTGTCTTCCCTGGTGGATAGAACTGTATTTAGATCCCCTCCTATTACTTTATTAGGTGTCGAATCTTTCTGAATGTTCTGTCCCAAAGCCCCAAAGAAAGTAGAGCCTTCCGAGTTTGGTACATAAACACTATAGATAGATGTGTCTTCATGTCCTGTGCGGAGGAGAATTTGAGCCCATCTGCCCTCAACGTCTGCACTAGATTGAAGGATATGACCTGGGAAATTTTTATGGAGGAGAATCAGTACTCCTGCTTTACCATTAACGGCTGGAGAGCCGACAACTTCACCCACCCAGAGTCTTTGTAATCTGATAAAATCTGCTGTATCTAAATGGGTTTCTTGCAGTAGGGCCACGTCAGCCTTTAAATGTTTTAGGTGCCAAAGTACCATAGATCTTTTATGAGGTGAACGCAACCCCTTCACATTCCATGATACTATTCGTGTGAATGTCGCATATTTGAGTGGATTAGCCCAGCTGGGGGAAGCCCTCTCCCATGCACGTAATTTTTTTGGTTCTCACTCGGTCCAGCAATACAACCAGCATACCCAACACAAAAAACAACAAAGTGGCTTCTACCAAGCCCAATAACATTAAGCCCAATAACAGTAACAACAAGACAGTCCCTATCATCGACTAGTGCAGGCAAAGAAAAAAAATGCCCGCCAGTGATGACATCAGGGCTTAGGACTCCACTTTTTTCCGATATGGAGCACATATAAAACTTAAATTCCCTTCCTCCCCCCCGCAGACTTTCAAGGGCAGGGCCCAATCTCAAGCATTTTAAGATTTTAGAATGTCGATTAACAATCATATTTAGCATCGTTAGACTTTTTTTTATAATGTGAACCTAAACCAAGGGAAACATCTTTCTGCTAGCGTTCAAGGCAGGATAACCGTGTCTGCCATGTTTGAAAGGATACAATGTCTTGTTAAACCTCTTTTCTTCTGTCACTTCAGCAATCTGAAAAAGTCAGAAGTTCCTCGTGGGTATGGGAACACCACCGTCTTAAAAAACCAGGTCGGAACACTTGTCTTCAGGTCCCGGTCGGAGAAGGTGGTCTCTGGCGTTTAGGAGGGGATGAAGCAGATGACTTTGCTCCGGTGTAGGATTCCTTATCCTCCGAACGCTGAGTCTCTTGATACCTTTGGGTAACATTGCCTCTCGGTGTAGAAAAATGTAGGTCTTTGTGCCTATGTGCATTTTCAAACATTATTCTGGCTTTTATATGGTTTTTTTTTCGGAGTAATGGCTTCTTCCTGGTAGAGTGGCCTTTCAGCCCATGTTGATAAAGTATTTGTTTCACTGTGGATAATGACACAATCTTACCAGCTTCCACCAGCATCTTCACAAGGTCTTTTGCTTTTGTTCTTGGGTCGATATGCACGTCGGACCAAATCACGTTCATCTCAGAGACACAGAACCCGTCTCCTTCCTGAGTGCTATCATGGCTGGACATTCCCATCTTGTTTGTGCTTACGTATAATTGTTTGTACAGATGAACAAGGCACCTTCAGGTGTCTGGAAATTGCACCCAAGAATGAACTAGACTTGTGCAAGTCCACAATTCTCTTCCTGATATCTTGGCTGATTTCTTTAGACTTTCCCATGATGTTACACACAGAAGCAGTGTGTTTCTGGTGTGCATTAAAAAATACATCCACAGGTGTGTCTCTAATTAACTCAGATGTTGCCAATAAACCAGAAAGTTCCAAAGACATGACATCATCATATGGGTGGTCCCAAATTGTTTAAAGGCATAGTTATCCTAGTGTATGGAAACTTTGACTTTGCAGAAAATAATGAAAATGCCTTAAAAATCCTCCTCTCTCTCTCTCATCTCTCTCTCTCCTCTCTCCTCTCTCTCTCTCTATTATTCTGAAATTTGGCAAATATAAATAATTTTGGTAATCCTAATTGACCTAAAATGGGTAAGGTTAATTCTAAATTCATGACAGATAGTGAGAAAAACATGCATATGTGTCTTTTTATATAGTATATGTAAACTTCTGGTTTCAACTGTATATGAAGCATGTTGTTCAATGCATGTAATGGAACCTGACATTAAGGCCGTTACAGGCTATTGCGACGATTGTCTATTCATAGAATATTACTTCTGCTGCCCTAATGATATATGGCACTCATGCATTGTAATGCTTTAAGATTCTAATCGGAAACGCGGGAATATGTATGGGGCTAAGCCGTTTGGCGATAGTCATCTATATACTTTGCTGTCTTTGATACTGGCACTCAGCAAAATGTTAGAACTGGAAAGGATTATTGTTTATATAAGTTTAAATCTTAAATCCAAAGTCAAAGTAATTTAAAAAGGTTTTTTTTTACTAAAGTAAGTGATGACATATTGCTAGGACAAGTCATCACTTAGGAAGTTACAAGTGTAAAGACCCTTTCGATCATTAGAATGAATGGGCCAGAACTCTAGGTACCTACTGCAGCTTTCAGATTATCTCCCTGCTCAGCGGGACTGCTGGCCACTAGATATCCAGATGGCTATAATAGAGCTCCATTTGTTTCAATAAAACTGTTTTACAGTTTTTTATACAGTGCGTAGCTATAAGGCTAGGGTCACACAGCATAGGGCAAAAAAAGTTGTAAAGCTGACAGCATTTTGTCCTATGCAGGACCGCGGTTTTTGGCACTGTTTTGCACAAAGAACATGGTCAGCTTTAGTTTGTGCCTTTGGCCCGTATTATTGAATGTACGGGAATCCGACGGCAAACCGCAGGACATGTATGCAACATGTCGTATATTCCGCCGAATTTTTAACACCGTGGGTAAAAGCCCGTGTATAGGCTATAGCACAGGTTTTTCATTGCAGTCTATGCACCACAGTGTACTGCAACAATATTTCTGTGCTGTATAGACATAGCCTTAGTGAGAAACATCTGTTCCTCCTCCAGATTGACTCAAAGGTCTTAACAATATGCCATAATATTATATGATAGGGTCACTTCTTTAAATCATCTAATAAAGTCCTATCTCCTAGGATCTTCTTGTCGCCACTGCAGTTAAAGCATGCAAACCTTCCAGTATGTCCCCAACAAGATACTTGCTTGTTTTTCCATTCATCCAATAAAACATTCCTTAGAAAACATCAGGAATTACACAACATTTAAAAAATGCCGCTAAAAAAAATGGCACAAAATTCCCTGAAAACACACAAAAATATAAAATTTACTGGTGTTATAAAATCCTTTTTTAGCCACCCACAGAGAAAACTGTTAGTACATGCCCCCAAAAAGATTTACACAGTGACATAGCATGGGTCACGATTCACTCTGCGGCCCCTAGCTGGGATCACGGACGTGCCATGTGTCTCTGCTGCTGTGTCCGCTGCGGCCCCCTCCGGGGGTGTCCCGGAGGGCAGTGCACCTGCTATTCGGTCCTCTCTGGTGCCTTTGCCGGCAGTGCTGTCCGCCACAGTTTCAATTGAACTCAACTGTCCAGCTTTTCTGCTTCCTCTAAGTACACGCATCCCCTAGGGCAGTGCACGAATATTTAAAGAGACAGTGTCCTATTACTTGGCCAATTACCTGTAACCTCCACTTACTGAAGGAACTTCCTGCCTCAGTGTCAGTTCCTTGATGCCCTTCATAGAACCTGACCCTGGCTATTGTATTGTTGCTGTTATCCAGTGTTCCTGAGTTAACCCCTGGTCTTCCAGCACGTTATTCCACTGCTCTTTAGCGGCCGCTGCACCATCCTGCTATCCTACTGCTGTTATCCTGCCGATACACCTGTCATTTACCTGCCTGGGACTCTGTCACCCGTCTACAGCAACACCTGCTGTGACCCGTCACCTCTGTCTATACCGGTGTACTTCACCAATGCGCCTGTCACCATAAGTGGCAATGTCAGAGGTAGCAACCTGGGAGTTCCCCGCAGCAACATCCGGCCTGCCTTGTGGCAGGCTCCAGTGAAGACTGGGGGACCCTTAAACTCTACTCCCTGGCGTGGTCTGCTACTATACCATCTATGCTCGCAGTGATCATAGAGGATTCACAAATACCCGGCGTTCACCATGTCAGTGTATACTGACACCGCTGGTCGTTACAGCATGTTTAAGGGTTAAACATTCATTCTGAGCTCCTTTCATACGTGGTAATGAAATTTCAACTATTCGAAGATAAGAAAGCAAAGTCGATACCAGTATCCAAATAGGAATAGATTAATAAAACCTCATCTTTATTCGCCCGTTAAAAAGTCCAAAGACAACGAGATACATACAATCAACAGGTTATAGTGTCCACACTGACGCATTTCAGCGAGTAGACCTTATCTTAACTATTAAAAGAAGTGCAGACTCCAAATTCCTCCCACTGCAACTTGATTCTTGGGTGCCGTTGTGTGGCCAAAAATAAAGGCCCCCAAGTCGAAGAAGGTCATTTAACCCCTTCCCATCGCTGCTTTTTTTTTCACGTTCAGTTTTCCTTCCCAGAGCCATAACTTTTTTTATTTTTCCACCTACATAGACATATGAGGGCTTTTATTTTGCGGTACTTTCTAATGATGTTATTCATATTACCATAGAATATACTGGGAAACGGCAAAAAAAAATTGTAAGTGGGGAAAAATGTGAAAAAAATGTACTTGCACCATGTCTGCGGAAGTTTTGTTTTTACAACGTTCAATCTTTGGTATAAAATGGATGTGTTATCTGTATCAAGGTTGATTGGCCTCGCCAATACCAAAATGTATGGTTCGTTATGTTTTGGTACGTTAAAAAATTCAAAACATTTCTATTCTTGAAATTTGCGCGACCGCGCCATTTTCTGTGCAAATAACTTTTTTTGTACTAACACCTGAGAGGGCATTTTTTACAGGCTGAAGTGTACTTTTTATTGATACCAGATTGGAATACATGCAACTTTTTTTGATTAAATTCATTCCAATTTTATGGGACGTGAAACGACCAAAGACCGCAATTTTGGAGTTTGGAATTTTTTCCTTAGGCATGCCTGAGGAAGTAGAGAATCCTCCGAAACATAGAATCAGTGTGTTTCCGTACATCTCACAGCACGGTCGTGCTGTAAGCTCTCTGTTAAAGGGGTTTGCCACGATGTAATGTTGAGTGGGATCTCCAAAATGGGTTTTAATCATTTTGTAAATATATGTGTTAAAAAATTGAGTTGAGAGAGCTACAGCCTTTCTTACATGCCTGGTTACTCAAAGAGTCTATTAGATAGGGCTGCAAGAGTGGGGCAGGCTTGCGCAGAGAGAGTTTTTCTGATGAGACTGAGCTGCAAAGTTTTTAAGCACGGGTAGCAATATGTTTCTTTTGTATACAGAATAAACTAGTTGTAGTGTTATTAGATACTGCTTTATCTGATGACAGAGAACATGAAGAAGCTTTCAAGCTGCTGTGTAGATAGGTGTTCTCTTTTGTATATAGAATCCTCAAGTTATAGTTTGCTTATTTCAGTGAACATGTCACAGGAGCAGCAGCTTATGCAGCTCCTTCTCTGGCTGTGTGTGTCTCTCTCTCTCTTTCAGCTCTGTGATTTGTTTACATTACATTAGCATCTTAGCAGATAAGGTTCCTGACAGTGCAGTCTATCAGGCTGTGTCTTGCTGTATTGACAATCCACTGTTGTACCGTTTATTATTTCACTTAAGTTTTGAGACACTCCCTTGGATTCCTCACTCCTCACTCATCCCATCCCCCTCTCCCCTGCAGCTTCATGACTCAGGGTGATTTGTTGACATTCTGCCTGTACTAAGGAGAGACCTACCTAAATGGTCTCTTGACAAATCCCCTTTAAGTTTGGACAAAATTCCAAACAAAGAAAAGGACATTATCCTTGTGAATACAAAGGACTTTGTCTACACTACAAAGAGGTACTAATGTACATATTAAAGCCGTTGATATGGTGTTGTAATGTCACTGTTTGAGAAGTAAAAAGAGCACATTATGGTACAGACTTTCTGCTGGTTTCTTTGAATGCACACTAGGAAGGTAATTAAGAGGAACCTCCGATCAGAAGCCTTATGAGGGCATACACCCAAAAATGGGTTGCACAATTGTTGCTTTTAATATTTTTTACACTTTAAAACTTTTTATTTTTTACTTTAACTCTCACCACTAGGGGGCACGATAATTTTTACAGCATAACGCATTGTAATACAATGCGTTAGGGTGTCCAAAGATGGCGGTTTTCCTGCCTGGGGCCGTAAATAGCAAAATCGAAAACATAGTGGTGATGGAAGCCTTCACAAGTCTTCCAGTTGCCATGTTAAGCGATCTGGGCCCCACGATATCGCCATGGGCCCCCCCAATCAAAGTGAGGAACGGTGCGCGGCACCGTTTCTCATTGATTTAGACGCCGCCAACTTTGCCGTGGTGTCTAAAGGGTTAAACAATGTGGGATGGCAGTAGTGCCCTCCCGCACTGTAAACGCCGAGTATGAGCTGCAATTAGCAGCTAACACCTGGTGGCTATGTAGCGGGATCACGCTGTAATCCCGCTATAAAGCCCCTTACTATCATTAGGATGTACCCATACATCCGATGTCAGTAAGGGTTAAAAGACAATAAGCATCAGCTTTTATTTTTCCAGAGCTGAGCTGAGCCCTGATTGATTGCTATGGGCGACAAGTACATTCTTACGCTAAGACCGTTTTCATAAATGAGGCCCAATATACTGCAGTACATAAGTGCTGCAGTATATTTTAAAACAATCACATGTCTAAAATTACTGTTAAAAATAAATAAAAATCTAAAATGTAAGAAAATCCTTTTCCTAGTTGTCATAAAAAATACATAAAATCAACTTAATATCATCATGCAAATAAGACTCCATACTAATAAGATATATTAATTGTCCTGTTTGGTTAATGTTGAAAAAATAAACCCAATGACAGAATTGCATTTTTTTTCTTGTGGACACTCTACTTCCTGGAAAAAACACCTTATCTCGCAAGAACTGAGAACTCAAACAGTACCAACAAGCGGGCCACTGCGCAACCTATACTAAGCCATAAGCCTATGGATAGACTTATACTCAAAAAAGTTATTCAACAACATATATAATAACTATTGGCCTAGTAGACGCCAGAAGTGGAGTCCTATCTAGCTACTGGGGTAGGCCCTGTCTACCTATGTAACTACTGGGGGAGGCCACATCTATGTATGTAACTACTGGGGGAGTCCCTGTCTACCTACCTAACTCTGAGGGGAGGCCCTGTCTACCTACCTAACTACTGGGGAAAGCCCGGTTTACCTTCCTAACTACTGGGGGGAAGGCCTTGTCTACCTACCTAACACCAGGGGAAGGCCCTGTCTACCATCCTAAGTACCAAGTGGAGGCCCTGCCTACCTATCTAGCTACTGGGGGAGGCCCTGCCTACCTACCTAACTACTAGGGGGAGGCCCTGCCTACCTACCTAAATACTATGGGGAGGCCCTGCCTACATACATAACTACTGAGGGGAGGCCCTGTCTACCTGCCTAACTTCTGTGGGACAGCCCTGTCTACATACCTAACTACTGGGGGGAAGCCCTGTCTAGCTACCTAACTTCTGGAGGAAGGCCGCATCTAACTTCCTAATGACTGCTGGGAGGCCCTGTCGACCTATCTAACACAGGGGGGAAGCCCTGTCTACCTTTGTTACTACGGGGGGAGGCCCTGTCTACCTACCTAACTACTGAGGAAAGTCCCTGTCTACCTACCTACCCACTCATCCCCCATAAAACATTTCCTCATATGACTATAGAGGAGTAAAATATAGCTCTTAGAAGGCGGGGATGGAAACCAAAAAGTTAAAAACAAAACTGGGCAATCATTGAGGGGTTAATTCTTTATGTAAATTGTAACTCAGAGCTGAGGAGCTGTTCTAGAAAATGTTGTGGCTTCCATGGAATATCACTATGCAACACTGCCTTTGATAATTGTTGCTGCTTGTTTCCTTTATTGTTGTTCTATAACCAACAAAAAAATGTGAAAGATAAGACATGCTGTGATTTGCAATAACTACATCATACCACAAAAGGACATGACTGTTTGGCAAGTGAATAGGATGTATAAAAATATTTAATGAAAAACCACAGCAGAAAAAGGCAACAAAACGTCCGTTTCAAAATGTAGCTGAAAGATACAGCGTGTGTCTGCAATGTCCTGTCTTGTGCTGTTCTTCAGTCTTCAGGATGAAATTAAATATAATCAGCCAGGAAAAAGACTGACACTAAAGAATGGATTCCAAGCCTTGGCACATCATCTGTAATCACATCTCACTTGACACCTGCAGATGTATGGAAAATTGGCTATCTGATGCAGTGTGTTATTTGCATGCCAGTTCCGTGTATCCATGGATAGCCTACCCATTACCCTTGAACTGAATACTGTATTGTATTCTGTGCCCTGTTTTGAGTCTTGTTATGAATTTTCAGGTTATCTACATAAATGAGTTGGTTATTGTTGAGAGGCTGAAATTTCGTCTGATCTGGAGAACTCTATTAAATAGTCAGCATGTCGTAGGCATTTAAGTGGTCTAAAAATATACTACGTATGGTTTTTTTTTTTACTTCTTCACCCTTTTCTTCCGTCAATATGAATTTAGAACTCTTGGCATGGATTATGCAACACAATTTTAGCTTTACTGTATGTATTAACCTTTTCTGCATGCTGGTGTGAACAGGTGTCAAGTTGGTGTGCAGTTTTTCATTGAATTGTTCCCCTAGCAGTGGGGTATGTGAGCTTTTGCTCAAGCAATTAGCTGCACCTGTTCATTTTTTCCCAGTGAGGTTATGTTCACACGGTATATTTACAGGGCGTAACTACGCCCCACAATTACGCCGTGTGGTCAGGGGTGGGTGCGGGGGGCCGGCACCTCGCCGGCCCATAGACATTCATTACCAGCGGCGCGTATACGCCGCTGGTAATTCACATGTCACTTATCTCCCCCCTCGCCGTATTCGCCGAGCAGGGAGAGGAGACGTAATCCATAGTTCTCTATGAGAACTGTGGATTACCGTAATGACTGGGACGTATTCCAGCTGTAATTTGCGCACTCCGGCGTGTAATTATGGACTGAAATACGTCCAATTTTAAGCCGTGTGAACATAGCCTTAGCATAAAGGCCAGAGTTGCCAGCTTCTGGGGTCAGTTTAGTCCAGCCATTGAGCTGTGAACATGCCCCAAAGAATTGGAGTCTTTTTAATATGTACTAACCTACCGGAAAAATGGTTTTATATTACAGAAAGATATACATATTAGGTAATAAAGTACGGACGTTGTAGGTTAAAGGGATTTTTTTTATATACTAATTAAAATAGGATACTGGTACATATTCTTTTCTTTTTAGTCATTTTTATTTTTTGACTGTAGATTTTTTAAATGCTTGTGTATGATTATGAGGGCAGCCTCTTGCCTGAGCTGCTCTTAACAGCATTTAGAGAGATCCTATACAGCAGCTATATGGGTATAGGAGCCTGTGAACAGGAGCAGACCCATTGACTTCTATAGGAGAGTTTTCTAGACATGATCTGTGACCTGGGAAGAAATCACTGTGCAGGGAGGAAGAGAGTGGGAGTTGTGACTATCTACAGTATACACATTGGTGTCACATTTCAGTGTAATCCTGCCTGTGCTGATAATGAGGAGACTGCTGAAAAGTTTTGTCTACAGAATAGGAAGTGTCAGACTATTATTAGGTCTTTTAGCCAAAGTGAAAACTGCAGGAATGCAGGATTTAAAAAAAAAAAAAAAAATTGATAGTGATACAGGAAATTAAAAAAACACAACCAAAAATTCTTTCAAAATGTGGTTAATATACAATATGAGTTAAACAATAGATCATTTTCTGATTAAACATTCCCTTTAAAGGGGGGTGTATCGCTTCATCAGTTCGGCTGTTTTCTTGAAGCTTGATTTTTCTCAGTTCCTGAAATCCAGGGGCGTTTCTTCCCCTCCCAGCTGGGTGTTTCTTAACTGAAGGGGGATGACATATCCCCCTTTACTTTTTCATGCTCATCCCCCAAATCAGTGTTTTTCAACCCCCCCCCCCCACATTCACCGTGTCCGTTCCTCTCCTTTTTTCAGTTTATTTTGTAAGACTGTTTTTATTTCCACAGGCCTGCATTCAGTCTAGAAAAGTCTTTTTATGAAATCAAGCACCGATCCTTTTTCCTCCACAGCTGGATTTGTTACATTTTAATTTCCGTCTTTTATGAACTCCTCCAGAAACACAGATCCGTCTCCCTTTTTTATGGCGGGGCATTAGGCAAACCCAGGCACAATTCTGCGTTTTCTGATTGTAAAGCAGCTGGGAGTGTCCCCTTTAGGAGCTGGTGACCCGTTTCAGAGGAAATTAAACCCCAACCCCCCTTTCCCCGGCAGGAGCAATTAAAGGGAAACCAAAAGGACAATTCTTGGGTGTTTTCCCGATTTTAGAAAACACTGCTGTCAATGATGTTGGGCGGTTCGGTGGATCCGCCCGGACCACCCGCAACGATGGGAGTTAAGCCACCCCCAGGGAACGGAATTTTTAATACCCCCTTTTTACCAAAAGGGCCCCCGCAAAGGGGATGGACTTGCTGGGCGTGAGGCTACCAGGTCTTACCCCTGACTGACTTGCTTGCGGTGGCGGCCCGGGGGAAATGCATGGTTCGAAACGTAATCCAAAAGGCGGAAATCAGGAAAAACAAAGGTTTAGGGCAAGGGGGCAGAGGTTCGGGCAGGACGGACCCCGACGGTCAGGTCAGGGGGCAAAAAGGCAAGGGCCCGGAAATAGCGGAACGGGCTGGGAAAACGGGTTAAAAATACGGGCAAAAGGACAAATCCAAAATTCACTAACACACCAAAACCCCAAACTGGCCAAAAAGGTGCCGGGGGGGGTCATTATTTTGGACCAGCGCCCGGCAAAAACCAATTACCGGGGCACTGGGCCCCCCTTTTTTTTAAAACCAGGGCCTTTGCGCGCGCAAGGGGGGGGGGCGTTTTTTCCCAAAGGGGGGGACAACAGGGGCGCCGTTCACTGAGCGGGGCCAGGTAAAACGAAAACCCGGGGTAGGGTACAGGGTGGCCCCCGGGTGGGCCGCGATGCCCCCGCCGGCGGCCCTTGGGGAGGCAGGGAACGGGGCCCGGGGCCCCGGCGCCCGTTTGGGGGCCATGACAGTACCCCCCCCCTTAGGGCTTCCCCCTCTTTTTTTTTAACCTAGCCAGGGGAACCCGGTTGGGGAAAATTTTCCCCTTTCCCCCCCGCGAACCTCCTCTGGCCCAAAACCCCTTCCCGTCGATGAGAAAGAAAACCCTTCCCCCTCACTGTCTTTGCGCCGCACCTTTCCCTTTACCCCAAAGATGGTCAAACCCCATTTGGCCACAGGGGAAGGCAGAAAAGATCCACGGGGGAAACGATTCGGTCCAAAAGGCTTGAGGGGCGAGCCCCTGGAAGGGGGTTTTGGGCCCCGCAGGGGTTGGGAGGGGGAAACGGGGCTTGTAGGACACCGGGTTTAAACTGAAGCAGTACCCCAAAGGGGCCCCAAAAATTTGGGCCCAACTTGTAGCTGGGAATCTTAAAACGAATGTATCTGGCCATTTTCCAAAACCCCAAACATGGCTTAAATAACGGGGAAAGGCTCCGGTACCTATCCCCTGAATCTTTGTACGAGAGGAAGGGCCGAAGCAGGGGGCCCGACGAGTGACCTGCCAGAGTGACTTTATGTTTTCGTACTTGGGCATCCCGCGGGGGAACGGACATGAAATGGGTAGGGGGAGGAAACGGGGGGGGGAGTAACCCCAAAAAACCCAAAAAAAAGGGGCCCGGGTTTAGCAAACCTGAGTTAGGGAATTTAAGAGAATTTCCCCCCCAGGGGAGAAGGGCGACCAAATTAAATTTTCCGGGGAGGGCACAAAAAAGTGCAGGGTTTAAGCACCCAAAAAATTTTGGGTTTAAACCCCCTTTCCCCCTGCCCCTTTGGTTTTAGGGGGGTCCCAAGATGAAAAAGTCCCTGGACCCTAACTGAGTCCCCAAGGCCCCCAGAAAAATTTAAAACAAATGGGCCCCCCCTATCAGAGGGGATTGCGAGGGGAGCCCAAGTAACCAAAGAAAAGGGGGAAGAAAGCTGGGCTAGTGGGGTTTACGGGGTTTAAAAAGGGCAAGGGGGAAAAAAAAATGACCCCTTTTGGAAAACCTGTTTAACCACCCCCAAATACCGGGGGTTTCCGGGTTTAGGGCCCGGGAAGAAACAGTGACAAAGTATTTGGGATAAGGGGGCCACGGGTTCCCAGGGACAGGGAGAGGGAGAAGAGACCCCCCCGGGCCCGAGGCAAGGGGCCTTGTTTCCCCACACCCAAAAAGGCCAGGCAAAGACAAAATTCCCCCAACGTCTTTCATGAGGTGGGCCACCAGTAAATATCTGGAGAAGATTGTACGGGCTTTTGAATCCCCCGGATGGCCCCGCAGTTTTTTGGGGCGAATGTCCCCATTTTAAATTCTGAGCCCCAAAGGGGGACGGACTTTGGTCTTTCCCCGGGGGTACCCGGAAAGGTTCACAGGGGGCAGCAGCAAGAAGCCGTTTGGGGGAATAAAAAGCTGTAGGGGGGGCTCCCAAACCCACCGTATCCGAGGGCTTGGGGAGAGCGTCTGCCCTGAAAGTTTTTTTTAGCCGCCGGGGGTTTGGAAGTGTAGGGAAGGGAAATTTTAAAAAGAGCGGGAAAAAAAAGCGCCCCCCTGGGTTTTTCGCGGTTTAAAACGCTGGGGCAGAAATTTCGATAGAGAAGGTTTGTGATCCGTGTAAAATCTCGTAGGGTGGAGAGCCCCTTTTTAGGGAGGGGAACCGGGCCCTTTTTCTAGGCCCCAAATTTTTTAGCAAAAGGGGTTCCCCGGTCCCCAATGGGGTAGTTGCCCCTTAGCTTGGGGGGAAGGGCTTGGAGAAGGGAAACCCCCAAAATTCGCAACTTCCAAAGGGGGTCTTCCCGAAGAAGAACGGGGCCGGCCAAAAACTGGGAGGCGTCGACTTCTAAAACAAAAGGGCGCTGAGGGGCCCCGGGCGAGAGAGAAAAAGGGGCGGAAGCAAAGCGATTTGGGATTTTTAAAGGCCCCGCCCGGGGAAAGGGAAACCTAAGTAGCCCCCGGGGGGGGGGTTTTTACCAGAGCCCGCCGCAAAACGGGATGGAAATTGCGCGGCGTGAGGCCCACCAGTCATTACCCCTTTACGGGATTGCTTTCCCGGTTTGGGGGCCGGGGGGAAAAGCGTTTGGGACAGGAAAACGTAAACCAAAAGGGGAAATCAGGAAAGGGAGAAGGTCAGGGGGAGGGGGCAGAGGTTGTGGTCAAAGACGGACAAAACGGTAGGGCAGGCGGCAAAAAGGCAAGGGCATGGGAAAAGTAGCGGGAAAGGAAATGGGACACGGTAAGCAATACGACAAAAGGGCATTTTCCCAAAAACCCCACTAAGAAACCCAAAAATCTGGCAAAAAGGGGGCCGGGGGGGGGATACATTATAAAGGCCCCGCGCCCGGCAATAACCAATTACCGGGGGCACCCGGCCCCTTTAAAAAAAAACCCGCCTCGCGCCCCGGGGTAAGGGGGGACGCATGCCCCCACGACGGCCCGGGGCAGGGCAGGTTTTGCCTCACCCGGGGGGGGCCAGGTTTAACGACCGGCGTGGGGGCCCAGGGTGGGCCGGGGTGACCGCGATTCCCCCCCGCGGCCCCGGCAGGAGGGAAACGGCCGCAGGGGCAGCGGTGCCCGCGGGCGCCATGACAATGAGGAGCTGCTGGCTGTACAGAGTGAATTGTTGCCGGCCCCTTATTCTGAGTGAGAGAGGCAGGAATGCGAGCTCTCGTGAATACGAACAGGGGCAAAATAGAATGTAAATTAGTAGAGCCATCAGTCAATGAAATGAAAGGAGGTGGGATCCGACTGGCACTGGGGAACATTGTTTACAGAAAACAAAGATAAGGGATCCTGTGAAAACAAGACAGCTTTGCAAAGTTGCTTGTTTTCACTGTCCCCTTATTCTGAAGACCATTTAATGAAATGATACAACCACTTTAATTCAATAATGTTCATTTACTGTGGATTTAGATGGATAATTTCTGTAAGCAAAAATCTCCACACTAAAAAAAATCTCCCATTGAAGAGAATGGGATTTTCCTAATTGCTCCATTCTCCTAATTTTGCTACAATGAAAATGTGTAATTATAGGCATAGCAGCTACTATGGGGCACAAAGGCACAGAGGTTAAAGGGGTTGTCCCACTACAAAGTTTGGTTTTAAATGTAGGAATCACTAAATGAAGACGTTTTCCATGTATATTGCGTTGTTCATTTTTTTTTTTAAGGAGCTACAAGTGATTTTGTCACCTTCTGTGCTCTCTCTGGTTCCCCAGGTGACCAACCTGTGTACTCCTTCTCCCTTGCTGTTTGTTCTATCTGATAGCAGGGAGTGACATCATCACACAGGTTGCAGCAGCAACACAGAACTTCGGACAGTGAGAGCTTGTTTGTTATCTGATCTTTCAGACAAAAGACAGTAATTACTGCTGTTTACTTTAACTCAGAAGCTTCTCTGGTCCTGACAGCAAGAGATTTATCTAGTTAGCAGAAGACTGAATACACAGAGCTCATATGCTAATTACAGACAGCTTGACCAGGTAGTGACAGAGCAAAGCAGCATTATTTCATTCATGCATCCTATGAAACTTTGAGATGAGCCTACTCAGGTAGAGAATGAAAAGGTGGTGGCTTTCTACTATCTAATGCTTTCATGTAAAGATGTGGGATTCATTGCAGTAAGCATGGCTCCAGATACCTGTGAGAACTTACCAGGACCTTATTGAGTCACTTCCAGCCCATCTAGCTGCTGTCTCTGCTGCAAAAAAGGCACTTACTATGGATATTAGCTAATGGTCATAATAATATGACTCATATGACTGTGTAGTTATGCTACTTGTATAGACCTAACTTTGGCTCAGGGTTTACACAAGGACTGCAGTAGTTTCCTACAATCTTTTTTCCTCATACGAAATGATTGCGGTTGCCACACTTTCACTGCGAATCTTGCTGTACTGCATTTTGTTTGGGCTTTATTTTGTCTGTGTACCATTCTCCTTCTATATTAAATTAACTATGCTATTCTTTTAAACCGTGAATATTCTTTAACTCGAATTACTGCAAGCCTATTAATGGGCATGCTATGCTAAATTTTTATATGGGCTGTAATAGCCACAACCCATATCCTCATTGATTTCATTTAGCAAACACTTGTTATATGGTTGAAAGATTATACAGCACCATTAGATACTTTAATTTATGAATTTATGCTACATTTAATCATAGTCTCTTAGTCACTAGTTTCTTCTCTTTTCTTCTTTTCTGCTGCAAATTTTCTTTTTTTTTTAACAAATTTTTATTGACATATTTCAAAATAACATACAAATAGTAGTTGCGAAACAGTTACAAAACCAGTGTCATTTTTAACCTTTATAGACTGCCTAACATTATAAGAAGAAAAAGTAACAACAGACCATAAAATGTTCCCCTTTCCCCCCCAAAATACACCTACAGTCATAATATTGGACACAATCCTCTGAATCACATGTTATCATCCATAGCGGGTCTCTGCCGCCCCAAATAAATTAACTGCTGCCTGACTTTGTACTGTACTAATTACTCCCTCAACCAATCCGCGATCTTCCGACCCCAGTCATATCACTCTCAAACGCCCCAAATCATCTGCCAGCTCTCTGAGATAGTACCACGTGGTGTCCTTGAAAGGCAACATGTGTTCTTGTATCTCCTGTGGTGTCAGAAAAGTTTCGATAAAGACCCTCCATTTTTTTAAAAAAACCTTAGCTTGTTTCTCTTTATTTTTCTCGGCCTCACGCCTATCTAGGGAGAGGAGCGCTTGACTTGTAAGAGTACCATCTCAATGGAGGGGACTTCTCGTTAAAGCCAACTAGACAAAAGGCATCTCTTCGCCAAAAAAATATGCACCAACACCGGAATGCTAGAATTTTCTGGGGCTATGTGAAAGATCATGAGATATGGGGAAAGATCTACATCAATCTTCAGGCGTTCCTTCAGGAAACGCAACAGGCACATTCAAAAATCCCGAGACTCCAGGCAAGCCCATATGCCATGGTAAAGATCAGTCCCTGGTCTCAGGCATTTAGGACACGCCACCAACCTATCTGTTTTTTTCGGGGTAGAGGTTATATCAAAGCCATATATGGCATAGTGCAATAGTTTGAATTGGGATTCCCTCCAGCTTTCACAGGGGATAATTTTCATCACTAGATCCCACCCATCAAGTATCCCCGCAGGTAGATAAACATCGTCCAATTGACGCGCCCACCTCTTAAAAAGTATGGATCTATTTCCCATCAAATGACACTCTCTAAGTGACCTAACTAATGTGGATAATGAGTTCTTGCGCAACGTGTCTCCAATTAGGGCGTCAAACCTATTCAGTTGAAACTCTTTAGATAAAATTTTTAATCGATCACGTAAAAAGCTTGTGACTTGGGCATATCCCAGGAACCAGCCCCCACCAACATTCAGCTTGGATCTAACCTCTGGACCTGTTATAAGTCTGTTTTCTGAACTATGGAATAAGTGCTTAACTATTTTTATCCCTCCACTTCTCCAGCTCTGGAATTCAGAGTTCTCTCTACCATGGGGAAACTCTGGATGACTCCATAAATACATATGTTTCGAGCAGAGGAAGGGGAGACCCATCAATTTCCTCACCACCTTCCACGCGGACACATTATTTCCTAATAACCAATGATTGTCGCACATGCGAGGGTCGGCATGAAAATTTTGTATGTAAAATACTGTTCAGGCTCCAGGGCTTTGACAGATTGCCCTCAAGAGCCAAATTGGAGAAGAAGTTGGATCCTTGGATCCAATCAATACCGTGTCACAATAAACAAGCTAAGTTGTATGTTCTAATGTCCGGTAACCCTAGGCCTCCCCTGTCCTTTGGAAGCATAAAAGTTTTTAGCCCAAATAAAAGAGGAAAAAGCCTTTTGGAGGCGCAGAACATCGTTTCACTTCAATAGCAGGGGGATAGTCTGCATGGGATATAGAATTTTGGGAAAACTAACCATTTTTATTAAATTAACTCTGCCTGATAGGGATAGGGGTAAATTGTTCCATCTACGGAGTTCGGCCTCTATTTTGTGCATAATAGGATCAAATTTTCTTTTCTAAACTCATTTGGGAAATTTTTATATTACTAAGGAAGATTACTTTCCTCAAAAATAACTAATAAGAAAACTATTCCAGATGATTATCACAAGATACTGTCTATCCCCTGTTGGGTTCTTAACAACTTTTTTTTTAGTGTTCACACTTTGGGCGACATGTATGAATTCGAATGCGTATTTTTTTTTTTACTTGGCGCCGACATTCCAGTTCTAAATAGATATAGAAGAGTGTAGAGTACAACAGCATGAAGATTTTTGGCACATTACATAGAGCTTAATGCACCAAACTTCTCTAAAAGTTCAGCGCATTACAACTCTGTGCCCATACAAAGTTTTGCACATTAAGTTCTATGTAATGCGCCAAAAATCTTCATACTATCGTATTCTACACTCTTCTATATCTATTTAGAACTGGAATGTCGGCGCCAAGTAAAGAAAAAATACATATTCGAATTCGTACATGTCGCCCATGTTTTCTTCTTCCATTTGAGGTGTATATTGGGAGTAAACCTTGATGTACACCTCCAATGGAAGCCTCTGACATATGCCAATGTATACAAGTTGCATTGTCAGAAAAATGTTTACACCATGTCTCTCTCAATGGGAGAGTATAGTAAAGTCTGCATAAAATGTATGTTGTGGCATAACCCACATATATGACAAAAGGTTGCCCTTGGCATATTCTGGGTAGATGGGGCCTATGGACATGTTTGACGTGCACTTGGCGATTATTGCCAGGGATGCACATTTCTGCAAACAAACTAACACTTTTATTATTTAAGCATTTACTTTGCATTACAGAACCTTGTACGCCATAAAAACAACTTGACATTTATCAATGGTTTCATGCAGGCTAAGAAAGAAAAGAGATGCCACCTTAGGGCATCTGATGCCAGTCACATGTACATATAGCTTCATCTAGTAAAAAGCAACACATACTTTTCTCGTGCTGATCAACTCAGTCACCTAAGAAGTGCTTGTTTACAGACTGCAAAGAGATGAACAACAAAAAACAACCATATCAGTCAAAAAGGACTCTTGTATTTCAGGCTTCGCTTTACAAAGAAACCACATTACAAAGAGAAACAAGTGGCTCCAGGATAATATTTCTGAAGCCTAGGAAAAGATCCTATGGTCTTCCTATGCCCACATCCCCCAGTGGATAGTGTGCAATACATTCATGTTATGAAAGTTACTCATTTTCACAATTCTTTTTTCTACTCCGAGATTGTTGAGATGCAGTTGATACCAGAAGTTTACATACACTATATAAAAAGACACATATACAAGTTTTTCTCACTATCTGATATGAAATCAGAATAAACCTTACCTGTTTTAGGTCACTTAGGAACCAAAATTATTTATATTTGCCAAATGCCAGAATACTGAGAGAGAGAATATTTTAATTTATTTTTACTTTTGGCAAAGTCAAAAGTTTACATCCATTTCATTGGTATTTGGTATCATTGACTTGGGTCAAACGTTTTACACATCCTTCCATAAGCTTCCCACAATAGTTTTGGCCCATTCTTCCTGACAGAACTGGTGTACAGTAACTGAGCCATGTTTGTAGGTCACTTTGCTCGCACCTGCCTTTTCAGCTTTCCCCATACATTTTCAGCAGGATTGAGATCAGGGCTTTGTGATGGTCACTCCAAAACACTGACTTGGTTATCCTTAAGCCGCTTTGTAACCAGTTTGGCAGTATACTTTGGGTCATTGTCCATTTGGAAGACCCAAGCTTTAACTTCCTGGCTGATGTCTTGAGATGTTGCTTCAGTATTGCCACATACTCTTCTTTCCTCAAGATGTCATCTATTTTGTGAAGTGCACCAGTCCCTCATGCAGCAAAACAACCCCACAACATGATGCTGCCACCCCCTGTGTTTCACAGTTGGGATTGTATTCTTAGGCTTCCAAGCTTCTCCTTTTTTCCTCCAAACGTAACAATGATCATTATGGCCAAACAGTTCAATTTTAGTTTTGTCATACCACATGACATGTCTCCACAAATGTAGGTCTTTGTTCTTGTGTACATTGTAAACATTAATCTGGCTTTTATATTGTAACGGTCTGGAGGTGGATCCTCTGGACCACCGCAGGCGATGGCGTAAGCCCACACCAGGGAGTGGAATCTAAGTGGGTCCCGGTATTCACCAGAGCCCGCCGCAAAGCGGGATGGACTTGCTGCGGCGGGAGTCCACCAGGTCACTACCACTGGCGGGGCTTGCCTGCGGTGGCGGCCAAGGGTAGGCGAGGTACAGAATCGGCAGTCAGGCTCGTAGTCGGGGACAGGCAAGAAGGTCAGGGCAGGCGGCTGAGGTTCGTGAACGTAGACAGGCAGAAGGTCAGGGCAGGCGGCAAGGATCGTGGTCGGTAAACGTAAGCAAAAGGGTTCGGTACACGGTAGGCGAGACAAGGCTTTCTGGAACGCTTTCCCAATAGGCATGTGCACTAAAGATCCGGCAAAGGCCACTGGGAAGAGGCTGGGCTAAAATAGGAGCAGTGCCCGGTAATGGCCAATTACCGGCGCACTGTCCCTTTAAATCTCAGACTGGCGGCGCCATGCACGCCGGGGGACCGAGACGGACGGGGCAGGAGCGAGGCCGGGTAAGTCACTGGGGACCCGGGCAGCGGGATGAGCGGACCCCGGACCCGAGGTGCGGGACGGGGCGCCGCTCAGAGTCGGGGCACGGATGCGCCTGCGACCCGGGACGAGGGTCGCAGGGGCATCCGTGACATATATGTTTCTTTTGGAGTAATGGCTTCTTCCTGGCAGAGTGGCCTTTCAGCCCATGTTGATAAAGAACTTGTTTCCCTGTGGATAATGACACAATCCAGCTTCTGCCAGCATCTTGACAAGGTATTTTGCTTTTGTTCTTGCTTTTGTTTGTTCTGTTGTTCTTTTGTACATGTCAGACCAAAGCATGTTCATCTCAGAGACACAGAACCCGTCTTTCTTGAGCAGTATGATGGCTGGACTTTCCCATCTTGTTTGTACTTGCGTATAATTGTTTGTACAGATGAACGAGGCACCTTCAGGTGGCTGGAAATTGCACCCAAGAATGAACTAGACTTGTGCAAGCCCATAATTCTCTTCCTGATATCTTGGCTGATTTCTTTAGACTTTCCCATGATGTTACACACAGAAGTAGTGTGTTTCTGGTGTGCCTTAAAAAATAAATCCACAGGTGTGTCTCTAACACAGATATTGCAAATAGACCTATCAGAAACTTCCAAAGACACATCATCATCATATGGGCTGTCCTAAATTGTAAAGCCATAGTAATCCTAGTGTATGTAAACTTTTGACTTTGAAGAAAGTAATAAAAATGCCTTAAAAATTCTCTCTCTCTCATTATTCTGTCATTTGGCAAATATAAATAATTTTGGGAATCCTAATTGACTTAAAACGAGTAAGGTTTATGCTGATTTCATGTCAGATAGTGAGAAAAACATGCATATGTGTCTTTTTATATAGTGTATGTAAACTTTTGGTTTCAACTGTAGCTGTACACATTACATAAAAAAAGGTTGACGACTGTTCAGTGAGAAATTGTCTGGTGAGCAGTTGTTGCGCCAATGCCGCAATGCATTACTGTCTTTAAAACTGACCTTACTGTTTTAGTGGGCGAAGGATGAACTATTTATGATGAAACAATTATTCAAAGAACAATTGTTTCTGGATGAAAGATCTATTCAGAATATCAAATCTTTCAAGTTTCAGAAATGATTGACACCTTTCTAGACAATATCAAAGCGTAAAAAACCGCACCTTTCAAATATTCAGTGTCTAGGTGGTATTCGGAGGTCCTCAACTCCGCCTTCAACTCTTAATCACATCAAAAAAACACCATAACTTTTTTGAAAAATGAACGTTTCACTTATATTGAAAGTGTATGGAAGATTTGTTCCTAATGTGTATCAAAGAATATGAAGTACAAACAATAAATGGATGTTTCACTTATATTGAAAGTGTATTGAAGATATGTTCCTAATGTTATTAAGATTATTTAAAAAAAGTGATTGTGGTTTTTTAATGTGATCAAGACCTTTCTAGATGATGACAGTGTGTCATCACTTAATGTAAATGATTGTTCATTGTTACACTTGATGAACACTCATTGTGGTTAAAATCCTGCATTTTCCTCATCTTTTCCTGAAATGTATATGAAAAACTAACTAGCAAGAACAGAAATCAAGCTTGTGATAGGATGTGCAGATAGAGCTACCTACTGACAGTAAAGCTGGAAGTGAATAGTTATCTAAATCAACCATTGCTGTGACTAGTACATATAGTGTATGAAAAAAATATAGGACTCTTATAGAATTAGCTTTGTCCTCTAACTGATTTTTTTTTCTAATAATAAAAATGAGACTCTGGTAGTGTTACCCAAATCTGTCCCTGTTCGGTGCAACACTGGTTTGACTAAACTTGTCAAATAAAATTCGGTTTTGGACATATCTGACCATAACCCTAAACCTAGCCCTAATCCTTAATATAATCCTAACCCTAAATTGGGGTTAGTGTTTTTTAACTAGTTTTAATTTGGCTAACTGGTGCTACAAGTCCTGTTGCTCCCCGCTCAGGGCCATGGATGCGCTCATGTGTCTCCCATTACTCACCTCTCACCGCTCCTGCTCTGCTCCCACACACTGTCTCTGACCAGCGTCGACTCTCAGAAACTCGTTTATTTTTAAGGTCTCCATTAGTTGAAGTAGGATCTTTGTAGTGAAAAAAACCCTTTAACTCATTTGGATATGGATGAATGTGTAATGGTATTTTAGTTCATATGTAGTTGCCCCAGTATTTTTTGGTTTAAACAACTCATTTTAATGCTGGATTCACACAATGAAGCACATTTATCAAGACAACTAAGCCAGAATTCAGGCACAATTTCTGCTAAAAATAATGTTGTACATGCTTTACATCACATTTATGATGTGTTTTAGACAGTTTCTAGAGACTTCTATGCCTTGGTCAACAAAAAGGATGTGGCCTTGGTATGTTCTTGTTAAAGAGGGGGTGTGGATGTGTACAGTCATGCAGCAACATTTTGGGGCAGGTAGTGGCATTAAAAGTTGTAAAGTTAGACTAGACTGGCAGATTTATGAACACTGTGGTGCATTGTAAGATGATCTAGTACAAATTTACACCGTCTTAAAGGGGTTTTGCCACAACGTAAAATAGATGAGGGAAGAACCAGTGCCCCACTGATTGCCGATTGCTGGGTTCTGAACTCTTTATTGCATCACTTTCCCCAATTTTCCACTACAGAATATTGGTGTGCTTCCTAGTGTCTTACAGTACTTGCTTTCATATATGCTGCCTGGATTCTGAACCGTGCCTGTGACCTCTCTGCTTGCCCTGACATTATTGTGAGTGACCTGACCACATTTGCCTGTCACCCGCCCTGACCTTTCTGCCTGTCCACTGACCACGTCTTTGCCTCCACCTCTTGTACTACACTGCACCTTTGCTGTCACCACGAGCAGCCATGTCAGAGGTAGCGACCTGGGAGTCTCCCACAGCGAAGTCCAACCTGCCCTGCCGTGAGCTCTGGCGAAAATCGAGAGGCTCTTTAGACTCCGCTCCCTGACTTGACTCACACCATTTCCTCGTGGTCACCCAGAGGACCTACTACCGTCCCAGCAACACACATGATGTCACTTCCTTGCCAACATAAAATTGGTAACCCTAATGTGCTGTTGGGCTGAAAGTGCCAGGGAAAAAACACTGAAAGAAAACCCTAATCCCTATGTACGGTTAAGGTTTACAGTTGTTTCTGGGGGTTTTTTTGGGTTGGGAGGCAAATATTGAAAGAATATCGATCTGGCTTCACCCAAATTAAATCAACCAGATTTGGGTCAAATCTGACTTTGACCTAAATGCAGCACAAGAGGCTGAAAATCCGCTGCAATAAGAAAACACGTTCATGGTCGTGTCTCAGCAGTATAAAGAAGTTAAGCATGCTTTAGCAAAATATGCATGCAAATTCAGATAATATTATTGCACAGTATATGATCAAAGTTTCCAAGCTAGTGGATGTTTTTTAATATTTAATTTAAAGGCATCATGCATGTGCACAATTGACTGTTTGTTTTCTTTTCAGACAGTCCATCCTCTCTTCACTGGAACAACACAGGTTTGTACAAATCTAAATACCATCGTGGATGAGGATGCTGCTGTGAACGGCTGCTCTGTTGCTAAATCCATTCCTTCTCTAATGACAACAGCGTTACTTTCAATACATAATCTAATATGGATGAACAGGAACCTCAATCTGAACGATCATGACCATCAAGTTATTTTTGGAGTGGATGTGAAATTGTTATATTTAAGGAAACAAACGATATGGGAAAACAACATGAGTGGTTACTTGAAAGAAAGAAACACTGCAGTACAGATGTAGAAACCAACATGAAAACGGAAGGCATGGGTGGAAACTTGAGTTTTTTGGAGAGCCTTGTGACGGGACATCCTGTGTGTGCCAGCTGGAAGCAAGGGGCTGAGGGATCTATATTTCACCTGGCCAGTATTCTCTTTGTATTGGGCTGTATGGGGGGAAGTGGGTTTTCCGGACTTTTATATGTCTACATTTTTTTTGCTTTGAGTTTCCTTTGTACTTGTATTTGGGCCTGGCTGGATGTCTGTGCTGCTGATGTCTTCTCCTGGAACTTCATCCTCCTGGTGATCTGTATTGTGCAGATTATTCATCTTGCCTATCAACTTAGGAGCGTCACCTTTGATAAAGAATTCCAAGATGTCTATGCTTCAGTCTTTAAGCCCCTGGGGATCTCGCTAACTGTTTTTCGAAAGATCATCTCATACTGTAACGCAGAGGTGATAACGCTGGAAAGGGAACATTGCTATGCAATTCAAGGGAAAACACCCATTGATAAACTTTCGTTACTTGTGTCTGGAAGGTTAGTGTTTTTATTCTATATATTTTTGTGTAATATGATTATATGCATTACTAAAAGTATAAGTGCTTTAAAATATATGCTATTTTGAGCAACTTGCAAAAGCAGATTTCTATAGTACATTGAACACTGTAGAGTACTGCATTTTAAAGCAAATGTGTCAGATTACTGTGCTGCATTATGTTAATGCGGTATATTAAATGCAACATACCCATACCCAAAGCAAGTACAGCACTTTTTTGATTGGTTTACATGTGAGTTAAAAAAAATCAATAGGCTCTGGTATATTTAAAGATTGAGCGCACCCCCACCACCAACAACTCATCATGGACATCAGAGCAGTGATTGGCTATGTTCACATTGCTTTTTTTTTTTACACATATTTTGGCACATACATTAATACATGTATATTTTGCATTATAGATGACCCTAAAAAGTGTTCTATTGCTTTAAGTGCAAATACACACCATTATGCCATTGTGCGCTTTTCAAGCTACTAGCTAAGCAAAAAAATCACTTGCTTCTTCTTGCTGCATAATTCCACCATGTTACACCAGGTAAAATACACACCAAGTACACATGTGTTTTCCTG
The DNA here is from genome assembly GCA_025379985.1 of Phyllomedusa bahiana. Classification (NCBI taxonomy): domain Eukaryota; kingdom Metazoa; phylum Chordata; class Amphibia; order Anura; family Hylidae; genus Phyllomedusa; species Phyllomedusa bahiana. The sequence goes on from JAODAL010001147.1 coordinate 111,070, forward strand.
CAGTTTTTTGTGTGTAAATGCATAAAAAAAGGTCAAAACAAAACACGTGTAAAATACACATGGAAAATTCCTTTAAATCGTTGCTTATTTTTTAGCGTTCTTATGCATTGTGAGCATAGCTACAGACTCCTGCACATTTATACAGCAGTCCGGCAATTGGAGAAGCAGGGAAAGTGCTCTCTTCTTAACGTCAGACTCATAGCTATGGGTGTGCTACATTCTTTTAGTCTTACTTTTACATAAATGGCACAAAATTCTTTTATACTGTTATGGCCTTGAGTATTACTGACCTGTAGCAGATCAAAATCCTGCTGCTCCAGTATCCCACACTGGTCACTCAGCAGAGATAAGTACATGACCGCTAAGGCCAGTGACTGACACACACGAGTCACTGAAAATGTACTTACCCTTTCTAAATCATAACTTTTAATATCTTTCAAATAAAATCATATAGACTAGAGGCAAAAAGCAGTAAGAAAGTAATGCGCCTTTACGTGAAACACTATACACATCTAAAAAGTATGGGTACATAATTGCAATCAATACAGAAAAATTCACATAAATGAGATGAAATTTTGTAAAATTCCTATGAATGTGAACATTCTATGTTACAATATGGGTAACATTAAAAAACATCCTATACTATTGTACACACACATAGGTTATTCACCACTCCCTTGCCACAAAATTCTTTCCAAGGAGGATGTTCACTAGCCACAGTTCATAGGGATATGGATGTGACATCAGGTACCATCAGTTTGTAGTCCAGAAGGTGAGAAAGTCCATGTTTAAAAAATTAACCCTAGTGCCAGAGAGCATTTACAAACCCTGAGCAAAGCACTTGCCTTGATAAGAGCAACCTTGCAAAGCTGACCCCTGAATTGCCCTGATCTCACCTTTGACAAAAAAATAATTGATCAAATGATAGGGTAAACTTCTACTTAACCGCTTAACCCACCACAGTCAAAATGACGTGGCGCTTCGTTTTTTCCCTCCTCACCTTCCCACAGCCATAACTTTTTTATTTTTTCACCTACATAGACATATGGGGGCTTTTATGCTGTAAGAAAAAAATTTACTTTCTAATGGTGTTATTCATTGTACCATAGAATATGCTGGGAAACCGCAAAAAAATTCTAAGTGGGGCAAAATGTGAAAAAAACTTACATGTGCCATGTTTGTGGAAGTTTTGTTTTTACAACGTTCAATATTCAATAAAAATGATGTATTATCTATATTCTACAGATTGGTACAGATCCAGCAATACCAAACATATAGGGTTTTCATTATATTTTGGTACCATAAAAAATTTCAAAAATTTTGCACTTTTCAAATTTGCGTGGCCGCGCCATTTTCTGTGACCAATAACTTTTTTGTACTAACACCTACGGACTTGAGCAAGGGTGCATTTATTGCTACCAGTTTGGAATACATGCAGCTTTTTTGTTTAAATTTATTCCAATTTTTAGGGGACGTGGAATGACCAAAAATCGCAATTTTGGCATTTGGAATTTTTTTTCTTCTACGGTGTTCAGAGTCTGAGATAAATTAGGTTATAATTTAATAGATTGGACTTTTTCAGACGCGGCAATACCAAATATGTGAAACTTTTTTCTTATTTTATTTTTTTATTTCTAAAATGGCAAAAGGGGGTGATTTGAACTTTTGATATGTTTCTATTTGATTTACACTTTAAAACATTTTTTTTTTTTTACTTTAACTTTAAGTCCCCTTAGGGTACTTCACCACTAAGGGGCACGATCATTTGTACAGCCTAATGCATTGTATAGACAATACATTAGGGTGTACAAAGATGCCTTGCTGCCTCGGGCAGGAAGTAGTAAAACAGAAAACATGGCGGCAGTGGAAGACTTCACAAGACTTCCAGCTGCCATGTTAACCAATCAGGATCGCACGATCGAGGCGAGGTGAGGAACGGTGCGTGGCCATCTTTGCCATGGCGTCCATGGGGTTAAACAGCGCCAGATGGCACCGGTGCCCTCCCCCGCTCTAACCACCGAGTGTTAGCTGCAATTAGCAGCTAACACACCGTGGCTATGTTGCGGGATTATGATGTGATCCTGCTGCACAGCCCATTACCGGCACCTAGACATACCCATACATCCAGGTGGGTTAAGGGGTTAAAGCAGTTTAGTGGAGTAAGGTAATTTCTGAAAATCTCGGAAAAATCCTTTAGACTAACCATTTTGCACTAACCCTAAATAATCTAATTCCCCAGGTTATTTGTTGATTCGATTGTTGACGACAAAAAATGATTTTTTTATCTTAGTATTTTTATAGGGCTAAAATTATGTTAGTTATTTTTTGCAGAAAATTGATCTTAAAGGGAACTTGTCAGGAACTTTAAGCTGCCTGTCATATCTTCAGTGTTGTCACGTGAAAAGATATAATTTACAAAAATGTGAGGGGTGTACTGTTTATATACTGTGTGTATACTGTACTGTGTGTGTAAATTATATATTTTCATGTGACAACACTGAAGATACAGTATGACACTGATACATACACTCAACTTCTTTGTGTGTGTGTGTATATACAGTCATATGAAAAAGTTTGGGCACCCCTATTAATCTTAATCATTTTTAGTTCTAAATATTTGGGTGTTTGCAACAGCCATTTCAATTTGATATATCTAATAACTGATGGACACCGTAATATTTCCGGATTGGAAATGATGTTTATTGTACTTAACACAAAATGTGCAATTATGCATTAAACCAAATTTTGACTGGTGCAAAAATTTGGGTACCTTATAATTTTATTGATTTGGATACTCCTAAAATACTTTTTACCGACTTTCTGAAGCACAACATTGGTTTTGTAACCCACAGAGCTTTGAACTTCATAGCCAGGTGTATCCAATGATGTGAAAAGGTATTTAAGGTGGCCAATTGCAAGTTGTTCTCCTATTTGAATCTCCTGTGAAGAGTGCATCATGCGCTCCTCAAAACTACTCTCACATGATCTGAATACAAATATTGTTCAAACATAGTTGTTCTAGGGGAAGGATACAAAAGTGTTCTAGAGATTTAACCTGTCAGTTTCCACTGTGAGGAAATAGTAAGGAAATGGAAGACCACAGGGACAGTTCTTGTTAAGCCAGAAGTGCAGGTCAAGAAAAATATCAGAAAGGCAGAGAAGAAGAATGGTGAGAACAGTCAAGGACAATCCACAGACCACCTCCAAAGAGCTGCAGCATCATCTTGCTGCAGATGGTGTCACTGTGCATCGGTCAACAATACAGCACACTTTGCACAAGGAGAAGCTGTATGGGAGAGTGATGCGAAAGAAGCCGTTTCTGAAAGCACGCCACAAACAGAGTCGCCTGAGATATGTAAAAGCACATTTGGACAAGCCAGCTTCATTTTGGAAGAAGGTCCTGGGACTGATAAACAAAGATTGAGTTGTTTGGTCATACAAAAAGGCGTTATGCATGGCGTCCCAAAAACACAGCATTCCAAGAAAAACACTTGCTACCCACTGTAAAATTTGGTGGAGGTTCCATAATGCTGTTGGCCGCACCGGGGAAACTTGTTAAAGTTGAGGGTCGCATGGATTCAACTCAGTATCAGCAGATTCTTCAGAATAATGTACAAGAATCAGTGATGAATTTGAAGTTACGCCGGGGATGGATATTTCAGCAAGACCATGATCCCAAACCACGCTCCAAATCTACTCAGGCATTCATGCAGAGGAACAATTACAATGTTCTGGGAAAGGCATCCAGTCCCCAGACCTGAATATCATTGAACATCTGTGGGATACTTTGAAGTGGGCTGTCCATGCTCCGGACCATCAAACTTAACTGAACTTGAATTGTTTTGTAAAGAGGAATGGTCAAAAATACCTTCATCCAGGATCCCGGAACTGATTAAAAGCTACAGGAAGCGACTAGAGGCTGTTATTTTTGCAAAAGGAGGATCTACTAAATATTAATGTCACTTTTCTGTTGGGGTGCCCATACTTTTGCACGGGTCAAATTTTGGTTTAATGCATATTGCACATTTTGTGTTAGTAAATAAACCCCATTTCAATCGGGAAAAAATACTGTGTCCATCAGTTATTAGATATATCAAATTGAAATGGCTGTTGCAAACACCCAAATATTTAAACTAAAAATGATTAAGATTAATAGGGGTGCCCAAACTTTTTCATGTGACTGTATATGTATATATACTATTGAAACCTGAAGTTTACATACACTATATAAAAAGACACTTATGCATGTTTTTCTCACCATATGAAATCAGAATAAACCTATAAACCTTACCCGTTTTAGGTGAAATAGGATTACCAAAATTATTTAGATTTGCCAAAATAACGATAGAAATTTTTAAGGTATTTTTATTACTTTCTGCAAAGTCAAAAGTTTACTTCATTTGATTAGTATTTGGTAGCACTGCCCTTAAACTTAAACTCGCTTTTGTTGCTAAAAATAAGGTTTTTTTTTTTTACAGATTTTGGCACCAAAATACTTTTTTTATGGATTTTGTCGCTATTAAAATTATCACGCTAAAAATACAGGGGTTTTTATGGATTTTGGCACTAAAATACCTTTTTTTACGGATTTTGGCACTACAATACGTGTTTTTACGGATTTAGCCGCTAATAAAGTTATCTTGCTTTTGTCACTAAAAATACGGGGTTTTTTTTACAGATTTTGGCGCTATTAAAGTTATCTGACATTGGTTGCTAAAAATAAGTTTTTTATGGTTTTTGTTGGTTTTTACGGATTTTGGTGCTAATAAATTTATCTCCAAAATCTGTAATAAAAAAGGATTTTTAGCGACAAAAGCGAGATAACTTTAATAGCGCCAAATTCCGTAAAAATACAGATTTTATCGCTAAAAAAACGTATTTTTAGCGTTAAAAGCGAGATAACTTTATTAGCACCAAAATATGTAAAAAAAAAAAGATTTTAGCGCCGAAATCCATAAAAAAACGGATTCTGGTGCCAAAATCCGTAGAAAAAAGTATTATTAGTGTCAGAGGCGAGAACTTTATTAGCACAAAATATGTTAAGAAAAGGATTTTAGGACTAAAATCCATCAAAAAAACGGATTCGGGCGCCAAAATCCGTAAAAAGACGTATTTTTAGCGTCAGAAGCGAGAGAACTTTATTAGCACCAAAATCTGTACAAAACCGTATTTTTAGCAAAAAAAAAAATATGAATTGCGCAAAAAATCGTTAGCGCCAAAGCGTGATCATTTTATTGAACGGTACAAACAAGGACACATCAGACACTTGTATGCAGATTGATAAAGTATAACCTTTATTAAACACCCACTATAGGTGGGGGCTTGGGGCTCCTGGGAGGGATTTCATTGAAAAATCGCGGCAAAAACGCTGCGAAAAGCGCCAAAAAGGGGCGCCAAAAGACGTCCCGTGCTTTCCATAGACTCCTGTAGTAAATTTTCTGCCTGCTCTGGCGTTTTTTAGAACTTTTTGCAAAAAAGACCAGTAAAAAAAACGAGCAGAAAAAAAAGTAGCGTAGACAGCAGGAGGGGTTTTTCAATTTGAGTCTTATGGGAGATGATTACAATCGTTTTTCTGTTTCAGTGTAGACATAGCCTAAGGAAACGTTGTGACAGCTTTACCTGTTACTTCAGCCTCCTCTCCATAGCACACAAAGGATTTTGTATTACATGCTGCTGGTGTGCACATGATGTTTGGGCTTACAGGCTCCCCCTGCAATGTGGACTCTCCCCGCTCAAAGGAACTAAAACTGTCATCCCTAAAGCTGTCATGTGCCGACTTGGCCGACTTCAGAGCTGTTTAAGGGCCGCGCTTTTTTAAAACTGAAATTACAGGTTAAATACTTTGGGGTTTTCTAATGAAGTTATTTGAGAAAGTGTTTGTATTTTAGTTTCTGTTACTTCATGAGGTTTGTCGGGAAAGGGGATAGGTTACTCTTTAACCCTTAAGGACCCGGCGTTTTTTTTGGGTGGGCACGTTTATTTTTCCCTCCCGCCTTCTGAAAGCCCATAACTTCTTTATTTTCCACCCATATAGAACATGAGGGCCTTTTATTTTATGGACAAGATGTTCTTTCTAATGGTGTTATTCACTATACTATAGAATATACTGGGAAACTGCAAAAAAATTCCAAGTGGGAGAAATTGTTAAAAAAAAATGTATTTTCGCCATGTTTGCGGGGGTTTTGCTTTTACGGCGTTCAAGCTTCGGTAAATATAATGTGTTATCTGTATTCTTCAGGTTGTTACGCATCCGGCAATACCAAACTTGTAGGGTTTCCGTTATGTTTGGTACCGTAAAAAAATTCCAAACATTTTCTATTTTTTAAATTTGCGCACGGCGCCATTTTGTGCGACCAATAACTTTTTTGTACTAACTACCTATTGGACGTCAGTGAGGGGGCATTTTTTGCGGGCTGAAGTGTACTTTTTATCGCTAGCAGTTTGGAATGCATGCGACTTTTTTGATAATTTTTATTCCATTTTTTGAGTGACATAAAATGACCGAAAAACTGCAATTTTGGCGTTTGGAATTTTTTTCTTCTACAGTGTTCAGCGTATGGGATAAATGATGCTATATTTGAATAGAACGGACTTTTCGGACGCGGCGATACCAAATATGTGTAACTTTTTTATTATTTTAATGATTTTATTTGTAAAATGGGAAAGGGGGGTGATTTGAACTTTTTTTTTTGTACTTTAAAACTTTTTTTTTTTTTTTTTACTGTAACATTGAGGCCACCTGTGGTACTTGACCACTAGGTGGCGCGATTGTTAATACAACCTAATGCATTGCATAGGCAATGCATTAGGGTGTACAAAGATGGCGGTTTCCCCACTTCCTGTGTGCGGACGGAAGTGGGGAAAAAACCGGCCAGGGTAAGTGACGGGAGCCTTCCCAAGGCTCACCACCACAATGCCCGGTGATCGGATCGGGGCTTATGCCGATCACCGCACCGATCGGCGTTAATTCAGACGCCGCGGCCATCTTTGCCGCGGCGCCTGATGGGTAAAACAGCGCCAGCGGGCGGAGCCACCCGCCAGCGCTGTTACTGCCGGGTGTTAGCGCCGATTTGCCGCTAACACCGGCGGCTGTGCGGGGGGGTCGCGGAGCGATCCCCCTGCAAAGCCCCTTAGCGGCCCTGGGACGTACTGATACGCCCAAGGTCGTTAAGGGGTTAAGCTTACCTTCTAAGAACCAAGGTTGCTAACCGTTTTTTTTTTTTCTGTCCAAGTTAGCTAAATATTACAGACAAAACGAAAACTGGAAAGCCAAAAATGAACCATAAAGATTATAATACTGTATATGTCTGTAGACCAGCATGCTAATATAAACAAATCAGAAGTACTTACTGTTATTTAAACCATGGTAATCATTACAAGTACAATTTTCCTAACATCTACACAGTCGAGTCACATTATTATGACTACTTTCTACTTTTGGCGTCAGCAGCACATGGTTCATGAAGGAAGTCACATGTGCTGGTTTGGTGGGAATATAACATATGAAATAGGCTGTCTTGATCAGAAACAAAAGAAGGGCAACCCTGCTCAACAGAACATCTTGATCACAGCATCCCACATGTAGCCACTGTGGACAGAATGCTCCAAGTTAGCACAGGTAATCCAAAGATGTTTAAGAAGTCCGACACTTGACAAAATAGTACAAAGCAGATATTCCAACTTTATTATGTCCCAAAAACATGTTAAAAAAGAACATAGTACCAATCCATGCTTCTCTTCCACATTTCCAACTACACTATAAGTTCTTAGTCATTGATATGCTGTCCACTCACATTTCCCTCATTGCTGTTGTTGGATAAAAAGGGCAATTTTTCAAAAAGGGATAATTATTGGCTTTCGGGGCAAGGGTGTCAGTATTTTTGAAACTGCACAGTTTGTGAACTGTTCGCTGTTGTAAAAGTGTATTTTATGTGGACAAATGACACCATTGCGAATAAATGTTGTGGAAACTCCGGAGCACCACGTGCTATTGACCTGAGTGAACTTCAACTACAAACGTGCGGGAGGGTTGACATGCAACAGATGAGCAGCTTGCCAGCAAAAACTATTGAGGGGGCTACCAGACACCTGTCTAAAACAACAGTTCAGTGGACACTAATGTGTATGGAGCTTCAAAGCAGACGGATGATCACTACACCTCTGCTAACCAAGTTGTTTTGGCAGAAAGGGTTTCTATTTTCACAGCAGTATTGAAATTGGACCTCCAATGATTGGCATAGGTTTCCCTTCTCCAATGAGTCATATCCTCTGCTTCATCGAACAGATGGACGTTGGTGTGTCAGACAAGAAACATCAAAGAACAAACACCATGCAACCATTGCTGGAGGGACACAATCTGGTGGTGGCAGCGTTCTGGTCTTGGAAATGTTTTAGTGGCATTCTCTAGGCCTACTCTTCTATGTGAAGGGCAGTCTCAACTGTATTGAGTTGAATTGATTCCATATTTGCAGATCTCATACACCAATACTTACTAGTTGCTTTTCCTGGGCAGGTGGAATCTTTCATCAGAACAATGCTACATGTCAAACAGCTATAAATGTCCAATATTGGTTGGAATAAAATGTCCAAGAATTATATATACTATCCTGGCCCCCTAATTCCCCAGACTTGAACCTAATTAAGCATCTGTGGGGCCACCTCAATCATTGTGTTCACTCTATGGATCCTCACACACACCCTCCAGCAGCTGTGGGATACACTGCAGTCAGCATGGCTCCAGATACCTGTGACAATCTAGCAGGACTTTATTGAGTCACTCCCAGCCCATCTAGCTGCTGTCTGTGCTGCACACGGCAGTTACTCTGGATATTAGCTGGTGATCATAATAATGTGATTTGATTGTATATACAGTGGGTTGCAAAAGTATCTCTACCCCTTGAACTGTTCATAATTTTTCAATGTTACAGCCACAAACTTAAATGTATTTTATTGGTATATTATGTGATAGAGCAACACAAATTAGTAAGTAATTGTGAAGAGTAAATAAAATTTTACTCTCCTTTCCAAACTAAAAAAAATAAGAAGTGTATCGTGCATATGTATTCAGCCCCCTTCTACTCTGATATCCCTAACTAAAATCAGTGTTAATAGTTGCCTTTAGAAGTCACCTTGTTAGTAAATAGAGTACACCTGTATGTAATTTATTCTCAGTATAACTATGGCTATTTTGTGAAGGCCTCAGAAGTTTGTTAGAGAACATCAGATAACAAACAACATCAGATGGTTCAGAGATAAAGTTGTGGCAAAGTGTATTGCAGGGTTTGGTAAAAAAAAAAATAGCCCAAGCTCTGAAAATCTCACGGTGCACTGTTCAATCCAACATCTGTAAATCAGGGGCATAGCTACATGGGGTGCAGAGGTAGCAGTCGCTACCGGGCCCTGCATTCTGAGGGGGCCCAAAGGCCCTCCTGCCACATAAGGCGATACCAGCATCGTAAGTGGCACATGGAAGCAAGGGGGCCCATTTCACTTTTTGCACTAGGGCTCTGGAGCTTCAAGTTACGCCTCTGCTGTATATGGAATGAGTATGGAACAACTGCTAGCCTACCAAGACATGGTTGTCAACCTAAACTGACAGGAAAGTACTAATTAGAGAAGCAGCCAAGAGGCCCAGGGTCACTCTGAAGGAGCTGTAGAAATCGACAGCTCATGTGGGAGATTCTGTCCACAGGACAATTATTACTCATGTACTCCACAAATCTGTCCTTTATGAAAAAGTGGAAAGAAGAAAGCTCTTTTTGAAAGCAATCCTTAAGAAGTCCCATTTACAGTTTGCAAATAGCTATGTAGGGGACACAGCAAGCATGTGGAAGCCAGTGTTCTGGTCCGATAAAACTAAAAACTTTCTGGTCCGATAAAACTTTGCTTCAGCTGGGACCGGGAAGCTGGTCAAAGATGATTGGAAGTTGGAGGGAGCTAAATATAGGGAAATCCTGGACAAAATTCTTCTAGAGGCTGCAAAAGACTTGAGACGGAGTTGTAGGTTCACCTTCCAGCAGGACAATGATCCTAAACATACAGCCAAAGCTACAATGGAAGGGTTTACATCAAAGCATATTCATGTGTTAAAATCCCATTGAGAATCTGTGACATGGCTTGAAAATTGTTTTTTACAACGCCTACCAACAAATCTGATTGAGCTGGAGCTATTTTCCAAAGAAGAATGGTAAAAAATTCCAGCCTCTAGATGTGCAGAGCTGGTAGAGACATCCCCCAATAGACTGCAGCTGTCATTTTTCCTACAAAGTATTGACTCAGGGGAGTTGAATACATATGCACACCACACTTTTTAGTTTTTTTAATTTGCAAAAATTTGGAAAAGCGAACATTTTCTTTATACTTCATACGCACTTGCTATTTTGTGTGGGTGTATCACATAAAATATCAATAAAATACATTTATGTTTGTGGCTGTAACAAGTTAAAGGGTATGAATATTCTTTTTTATGTAATTTTTCCTACTTCATGTGGTCAATAAAAAATGTAAATCAAGTATATTTGCTCTTAGTAAAAAACCTTATTCTATTTCGCAAAACTTTGTGCTGTTTAACAGAAAAGAAGCTAGACTTGTAGAGGATGTGTTTTATAATTAGGCAGGGTGCATTTTGCCATATCTATATCATAAGGGTCTTTATTAGCTGGTGTTACCTTTTTGTTCCCTTATTTGGTAACCAAGCTTCCATTCTGCTCTGTGACATTTACGAGTCCTTCATTCTTCCCTTAGATATGAATGGGAATCTATAGAAGCCACTTTTACAGGCAGCATAGATTTGTCACCAAACCTTCAAACCTTATCACTTTCCGTACACTTGTTACTTGTCACAACAAGAGGCTGTTCTGCCATGGGTTTCTTTTTATAAAGAGCACATTCCCAAATAGTAGAATGGAGAATGAAATCTCCAACAGCCGTTGAATGTGTGCCAGAAATAGAAAGATGACCTGCAGATATAGAGAGACCCTAGGAAACAAATTGTGACTTGAACCTACATGTGTTCTTGTCTCTTGGATAAGGTTATAGATTGTATGACACGCACTGGAGAACTTTGAAGACCTTGTCAGAAAGGCACAGGCAATTCCTTTTTTACAATGGATATAGATAAATATTGTTATATATGAAAAAGCAAATAGATCAATGTAAATAATTCATATTTTTCCCTCAAGAAGTTTTACATTCAGTGCTTTGAAGCTGTTAATAACCTTTTTTTCTATTGCTTTTGTCAGCCATTTAAATGAAAGAGTGTGCTTGTTACAGACTTATCCTTGCTATTAGCAGCATTGATGTGTAATATAACATAATATATAATATAATAAATAAGAATAATATAATTATAAATAATATAACAGTATTTTCTGATTTAGGTGTATGGATATATATTTACAAACTAGAAAAGCTATACAAAATCTTACTCAGTACTTCTAGTGGAGGTTGACCTTCAGTTAACATTGGCTATAGTTAGGAGATCTAGCACATGTAACACATTTTCATTTACCATTTTAATCATGTTTTCACTTTTTTAGTCTATTTATTCCGCAGTGCTGGAGAAATCTCCTGTTACTATCTTAAAACCATCAAATCTTAATAAGATCTGTCAGTACCAACCAGAGGTTTCCTACCCTATTAAAATTAAACTGAAAACTAAGTGGAAGCAGGTAATAACAGTAATACATTGTATTCGAAAGATGTTAGATTTTACCTACTGGTGGTTAAATAGTGTCAATCAAAAGTGGAACTTTCCCATAGACAATTTCATATTATTGAGTAAATGATATGTTTACAACCCGCTGAAAGGGACCTATGCAAATAAAGAGTCATGGACAAAAAAATTAGGGGCTATCCCATGTTGACAACTGGCCTTCAGCTGATTTATGTGAGTCTGTCTGTTGAAACCCCAGCAATCAGCTGATAACACAATGAAAGCTTTAACATAAGGACATATAGGGCAACAATGTAATTTGGCGCCTACACACCAGTTCTAAATAGATATAAAGGAGTGTATAATACTACAGTATGAATAAAAATTTTAACTGCCAAACATTTATGGCGCATAACTCACAACATCGGCACATAGAGTATTATGTGCCAAAACTTTGGTGTATTCTAGGTGCATTAACATGTCGAGCCAGGCCAAATTTGGCTGTATGCCTCGTGATACATCAGTAGAACAGTGTGCCAGCAATTGTTTGGCACAAGCAAGTTCATAGATATCGCCTATAGAGTCTCCAATATTAGCCCCTATAGTTTTTTTTTTTTTTCTTCAGCTGTCTGTATATTGAAGGATGTGCTCTTCTCAAACATTTATGGCATATCGCTAGAACATCGTTAAATGTCTGACAGGTGTGGGTTCCACCTCTGGGAACCGTACGTCTTTTGAGAACAAGCCCTGAAAGCCTCCTTGCTGGATGGAGTGGAGGTTGTGGTTGTGCAGCACTCTTCAATTATTTCACTGTGAGTTTCCAGTATAGCTGTGTTCTCTGAATTCTTATAGAATAGAATGAGGAGTCTGTTCTGCATGGAGACTTTCAGGGTCTCATTTTTAAGATAGATTGGGACCCACACCTGTCCAATACTTATAGTACATCTTATCACTATGTCATAGAGGTCTGAGATGAGAACACCCCTTTAAGGATTTGTTTTATTAACAACTTGTTATCCATTGTTGCTCTGTAAAGGTTGTGATCTTGGACAACAGTGCCAAGGGTGTGAATGACAAGTTACCAATCTCTGCCATGATATTTGGCCTATTCTGGGCTTCTATTTATTGGCTGTTTATCCGTCATATGTCATGAACAACTTTTTAACAGTAGTAACTGACAACAACCAAAACTTCCAACATAGAAAATCAGCTTTTTGACTGATATCTACCTTCAGTCAGCACCTGTCATGCTTGTGTCAAGAAAAGGAACAATGGTTGGCAAAATATGGTCTAAATGGTTCTTTTAAGACATCCAAGAGGCAAGCTTTAGTGTTTGCACCAATCATATCATAATAGGAATGTGTGTGTTCAAGGCCTTTTTACCCTTGGACACCTGTATCATATGTAAAGCTGGCTGCACACGTGCATCTCCCTCTTTTTACCCCTATGGAAGCTTAAGGCATAGCAGGAAAAAAAGAGGGAAGGCAGGACTAAATTAATGAATACCAATGCAGCTGTGGGATTGCATCCGATATAGTTTAAACTGTGTACCAAAGAAGATCCCTAAAGCAAATGAATAAATCACTGGGCATGAAATTAGAGGCCTGCTCTAATCCCCGGGACCGGCATTTACTCCATTTATCCCCTTAGATGCCATGGTTTATAGCAGCTGCACATCTAGGGGGTTTGACAAAGGTAGGAGGCTCCCTCTGTCCTCCATCGGCATCCTGTAATCTAGCATTATATGTGAAAAAAAGCTAACTTTGAAGATGAAAAATTTTGAGCTAAAGCTATATAATATTAGAAAGATTTTTATTTTTTTTATTTCACAGCCAAACTGAAAAAATCTGTGAAACACCTGTGGGGTTAGTATAGTCACTAAGCCCTTGGATGTATTCCTTGAAGCAGTTTAATTTCCAAAATGAGGTTCTTTTTAGGAGCGTTTATTAAATTTTAGCATCAGGTGCAAACCTGAAATGGTGCCTAAATATTTCAAAATCTAGTGGATGCTCCTCCAATTCTTTGTCAAAAAGCACACTAGGACCACATATAGGATAGTTCAAATAATTTCAAAATTACATTCCCGTTAACATCTACTGCGTTCCAGTAAAAAATTGATTACATGTAAAATTTCTACAAAAACAATTATATTTTGATGTTTCACCTCCACTTTTCTTTAATTCCTGTGAAATACCTAAATGGTTAACAAACTTCCTAAATGCTGTTTTAAATACTTCGAGGGGTTCAGTTTTCTTAAATGGACTTATTTATGGGGTCGACTAAAATATAGGCCCCTCAAAGCCACATCAGAACTGAATTGGTTGCTATAAAACTTTGTGTTGCAAAAAAATAAATGGACATTAAAAAAATGATGCCAACATAAAGTAGAAATATAGCATATGTTCATTATTAACTATTTTTGTTTGGTGTTATCTGTCTTAGAAGAAGAAAAATTCAGATTTTGAAAATTGAATTTTTTTCAAATATTTGCTAAATAAGTTTTTCTCATAAATAAACATGATGTTACACTAACTAAAAGTACAATGTGTAAAAAAAAAAAAAATCTCAAAATCACAGGGATAGGTAAAAGTATTAAAAAGTTATTTTGATATAAAGTGACATGTTACATATGAAAAATTGGGCTTTGTCAGGAAGACCAAAATTCGCTATGGTGGTAATGGGTTAAATAGATTAAATTATAGTGGTGGGTGATAGATGCCATTGTTCGGCAACTGTACAATAGATCTGTTACCCATATTGGCAGTGATCAGATATGTTATGTAAAACAATTGAATAACATGTTACCATTAGGCCATGTTCACACGGCTTAAAATGGGCCGTATTTCGGTCCGTAATTACGCGCCGAAGTGTGCCAATTACGGGCCGAAAACAGCCCATTCATTACGGTAATTCACAGTTCTCATAGAGAACTATTGATTACGTCTCCTCTCCCCGCCCGGCGAAGCCGCCGGGCGGGGAGATAATTGACATGTCACTTTCTAGCGGCGTATACGCGCCGCTAGCAGTGATTGTCTATGGGCCGGCGAAGTGCCGACCCCCCGCTCCCTCCCCCGCTCCCGCCCCACCCCCGTCCACACGGCGTAATTGCGGGGCATAATTACGCCCTGCAAATACACCGTGTGAACATAGCCTTAGGCTAATGTGGTATCAGTTTAATCGATATATATATATTTTTTTAAAATACCCCTGAACAAAGCGCAAGCAAAGCATACATATGGGTCGTGAGCTTCTTCAAGTTCCCTCTCTTGTATAATTGGATCTAACACTTAGTACTGTCATTATTTCTTAGGTTAGGTATTCTTTTTTATATTTTTCATTGTGATCTTCTAATATTCTTTAGGTGTGTAGATTATGTACCAGTATTTATATGATTAGCAGGGCACTTGAATTTATGGTTGTGCCTGACCCTAATCTTTACCTTTAAAGGGTTTTTCTCACCATATTGATTATCTTTAAACATTTAGACAAAGGTAAATAAAGAATATTACCAAATACATTGCTGTTCTGGTTTACTTCATTTAAGAGTTAGAGCAGTTCTTGTCCCCTGATTTACACAAGTCTCTAGTTACCACTCACCTATCTGTGATCTAACAGGCTCTAGAGTGGTGGGGATGGTGACGTCTTATCAGCAGCACAAGAACTTGTTTATCTTTCTTGCTGACAAACTTTAGAGCTTTGTAGTCTTGTGTCCTCCTGTTAAAATCCCATCCATCGCCAATGGCCCTCTGATAGGCTTAGGAATAGCAGAGCTGATATGCCAGTCAATGCTGTATAATCACCAACAGCCTGAACAGGAAGAGCGAGTCTGAAGCTGGTTGTACAGAGCAGGCCGTGTGAAACAACATAGTGAGGACACCCCTTTAATTGTGATGTACAAGTTATACATATGTATTTATAGCTAGAGTAGCAGGGGGTTCAGTACTTGACTTTTATTAGGGAATTATCATTTTTGAAAAGATAAGTATACTATAATTTGATTTCTGAGTGGTTTGAGTTTTTTTGGTGGTATTCATTACAAAGCAACATATCTATTGAAAGTATTAACAGCTATATAATGAATATGATGTGGCATTTCAAATTGATAATTGATATTTCATCAATTTTACAGAATACGTGTAACAGTTGATGGAGAGTTTCTTCATTATATTTTTCCACTTCAATTTTTGGATTCTCATGAATGGGACTCACTGAGACCGTAAGAAGAGGGTGTTTTTCAGGTAAGACGTATTAATATTTTTGTCAACATGAGGTTAATTTGCACTCATCAGAATGTTTAGGAATTTAAGGTATTGTAGATGCAAATATTAATCTATTTAACAGATTTAAGTGGCTCTAGGCCTAGGTATTCAAGCGGATAGCCATGATGCAGGTTCTGAATGGGACCCAGCCTTACTCTACTATACTAAGAAATAGAACTGTCACTGTTTACTAGGAAGTTCATAGGCAGCATTTGGATCACTATATGAATGTCTCCAGAGTTCTTGTAGCAGATTTGCTTATCTATGAATCAAGGAAAATTATTCTCTAAAGAGGAAAATGTCTCAAGGGATCTTAAGACTTTTGTAAAATTTGTGACATGCTATAAACCATTAGGGCGACATGTCAGAAAAGAGGCGCCGCCACGGCAGTTTTAAGGTGCATTAAATAAGTATAGAGTGCGCCCAAATGTATGAACTTGTCACATGTGGGTTCATAAATCTGGCATGTGGCATTCCTTGCATAGCATATGTTAGGCACATAACTTAGGGGCATAGCATATCTTAGGCACCTAGCACGTATATCTTAGGCGCATAACTTAGGGGCATTCAAATGTGTTGCACCTCGTTCAAACTGCGCCTGGTTTTGGTGTACAACTGTTCATACGTACCACACATATCTGTATTTATGGCACCCTTCTGTATCGCCTTATTTATATACAACTGTAGTACCAGCAACCACCCCCCTCATGCACTGAGGGTATGTGAGTGGTTGTTTTTATTGCTATAATTGCATTTGTGCAATCTCCCCATGCATTATACTGTGGCTTTTCTGCATGCTGGTGTGAACAGGTATTAAGTTAATGTGCAGTTTTTGATCATCTAATTGTTCCCCTAGCAGTGGGGTATGTGAGCTGCTTCTCAGCAATTAGCTGCATCTGTTAATTTTTCCCAGGTAGCATATAGGCCAGAGTTGTCTGCTGCTGGGTTCAGTCTAGTCCAGTCATTGAGCTGTGAATATGCCCCAAAAATTGCAGTGTTTTTTTGAGTATATAGAATAGGGCTATACCAGTTTTTTGTCGTCCTTAATTGTCAATAAGTTTTACATTATCTGGAGAATTTAAAGGCCTACTATTGCATTTAATTTTTGTTTCTCAGGTAACACTTACTGCAGAAACGAAGTGCAAGTACATTACTTGGAGGAGGAAAAAACTCTATTTACTATTTGCAAAACATCGTTTCATTTCAAGACTTTTCTCAATGTTGATAAGGGGTGATATTGCAGATAAACTCTATGCACTGAATGAAAAGGTGTTTGTGGACAGTGGATTTCGATTTGACATCAGGCTTCCAAACTATTATCACATGGCCTCGCCAGAACAGTCACACTCCAGGACACCCACCATTCGTGTTCAAGACTTTTCCACGAGGAGAAAAGCAGGAAAAAGGCCATAACAAACTATTCTATAACTTTGTCTTAGAATATTAGCTTGATAATAGTCAAGACTTAGCAACTGTACAAAGCAAAGTGCCACTTACTGCATTCATCACAGGCAGTAACTCATTGATATTCACTGTTTTTATAATGCTCCCTGTCTACTGATTTCATGACATTGCCTTCTTATAGATGCCATTTTAATAAAGAAAACGTTAAAGCCATTGCAAATACCCATAGTATTATCTTGAGGGTATATCAGGCATATCGTAAGATAATCAACTTTAATCCTTGCAGTATAAATATGTAGTAGTAGACCTGTGATACATCTTTCACTCAACAGCTGCCAATTAAATGTAATACATGTAGGACAGTTGATATTCTTGTTATGCATCCTGTATCCACGTCCTTTAAACCTTGTTTTTTTTCTTTAATACAAACTACAGAGATGAGTAATTTATTTCTGATACTCCACACTTACTGGGACATTCTCCAACATCATCCAGATTGTAAATACAATTTCTACTAGAAATTTCTAATATTAGTTGACCATAAGTGAAGAAAACATGTATTCATAGTAAAAAAAAAGAAAAAAAAGCATTCAATTGTAATGTCTTTATTCTGTCTGGTAATTGCTCTTGTTATTGTATATGACAGGTAGACACAAATAAGGCTCTGTTCACATCACGTTTTTCTTTGCTGTTAAAGCTCTTGACATTTACATAAAAAGTTTACTTAGGGTATGTTCACACGGCTTATTTTAGGGCGCATTTCGCCACGTAATGTGAGTGTACTGCGCTCTAATATGAGCAAAATGTGCCCCAATCATTACGGTAATCCACAGTTCTCATAGAGAACTATGGATTACGCCTCCTCTCCCCGTGCGTAGAATACGATCGTATTGTATGCGCGGGGAGATAATTGACATGTCATTAGACGAGTAATGCACGTCTATGGGGCCGATCAGCGAAGACTCCCGAAGACCCGGCTTAATTGCGGGGCATACTTGCAGTTAAGCCGTGTGAACATACCCTTGGGCTTCCATTGTCAGACAGGGTTTTTCTATATGCCTACTATGTGTTAGTATACTACATAAAAGAGAACACTACACTTTTTCATGCTATGGTATCCAGCGAAAATAAAGGATATGTTTAATAGAAGACATAATAGCCTATGGGTGACCATGCCATTGTATGGTATCCGTCACTTGCCTCCATTAAATGTATACATCTGCAAGCTCCAGTGACATATCTGTGAATATATGTATAGACAGTCACTCCTGTATAGTACCAGCAAGCAATGCAACCAGACCAAGATGGGTAAGTGTACATATTGTACATTGCTTCTGATGGGACGGTTCGTATTCGATTTGTTGGAGTATCCTCCTGATGTACACCTCCAACATGTCAATGTATACACAGCCCCTAACCATGTTTTTTGTTCTATTAAAAAGTTGAAATTTCACATTGCAGTTGAAAAATCACAGATAATCAATGAGAATAGTCACAAATGAGCAGGTAAAGTTGGTAGTAAACTCACTGGACCACTGCTGGGCTTGCACTGAAAGGGCCATAACTAAGCGGCCATTGGGTTCTTCACAGAGCCTTTAATGGTAACTATGTCTTAACCCGATGACCACCAGGTGTGACCTAAGAGCAGTCTCCGCCAGTGGTAGCTGACTAGGTGGATCAGGACCACCAGTGCTAGGCACCAACAGAACATATGGACAAGATAAAGCAGACTAGGTATAGAGACATGCAGGTACAAAACTAAACAGACAGAAAGGCCAGACAGAGACCAAAGGGAAAGGCCTGATGGAGACCAAAGTGCAACTCATAAGCAGAACCTAAGACAGGACACAACACCAACAACACAACAGGAGACAAAGCAGAGACACAAGCTGGACACTGGCTAGAAGCAAAGACAGGAACAAAGGCAGTGGAAAACACCAACAGAGGGCAAGAACCAAGCAAGCAAGGAGAGCAAACCTTCAGAGAAACAAGAGACAGGCACACAAGAAACAAGTGACTAACAAGACACAACAAGGTTCAGGCAAGAAAGTGTGGGGAGCAGCTGCTAAATAAAGCCCTAGGTATATGGAGATTGGCTAAAGAAGCCACACCCAGCAGGATAAAGTGGAAATAAAACATAGCAGGAAGTGGCCGCGCCTCCCTAATAGCCAGGAAGGATGAGAGAGGGACAAGGGCAGCAGCCACAGAATGATGTAGCAGCATGGCCAGGATAAGGGAATGTCACAGGACCACCACAAACAGGTAAGTTGGCAACCGTCAAGAATACGGGTAGCAGTGTGACAAAAATAAAGAAATTGTACTAATAAAACACGTTTGCTCACATTTGAGCACCTTGTAACGCATATTAATGGGAATTTATATATACTTCTGAAGGAATGTTCCTAAAGAAATATTGATGCTGAATCACAACAGATTGCCTTATTTCCCACTGTCATCCTAAACTCCTTAATGACCATCCACCGACTATAGACGGTGGAGCGGTGCGTGTCTTCTTTCTGCAGAGGAGTTTTGTGGCTCCCAGCGCGGCAGCTGTGCTAGGAGCAGAGCTGTACTTAACAGCTCTGTTCCTAGAACAGTCTCTGTAAGCACCAGGAAGTGGATGAAACCTCTGATCCCTGTTGCTTAACCCTTTGATTGCCTATGGTCTGTGACTGCAGCATAATCAAAGGACATTGGAGCCCGGGGAATGTCTGTATAGTCAGCCCTGGGGACCTAGAGTAGCCCCAGGGCTGTCTGGATAGCAAGGTTGCCGTCACGGCACACTGTGTGCTGCACTGACTGTGGCTTGTGTCATACTGACACAGAAAGTAATGTATTAGCATATTCATGTTAGCTAATACATCACCAAGTGTAAAAAAAAAGTTCAATGGTGTAGAAAAAAATAAAATAAATAATAACATAAATAATAAAATAAAAATAAATAATTAAAAAAATATTGTGCATACAAAAAAACCTCCACAAATTAGGTATTCACACGACCGTAATAACTTGTAGAATTAATCTAACAGGTTATTTTGTGTGAAATGTGAATGGTGTAAAAAATTATTTAAAAAAAAATTGAAAACCAATTCTGCAGTAATTTATATGTAATCTCAAACTATGCCCCCCAAAAGTACAACTTCTCCTGCATAAAATAAGTCATCATACAACTGCGTCATTGAAAAAAAACAAAAAAATTCTGACTGTTGAAATGCAGGGAGGCAAAAACTAAAAAAAATTTGCTGATCATCAAGGCCTTTTCAGGCCCGGGGCTTAAGGCATTAAGGTTGGTTTTCTCTCTACTGGAAAATAGAAGCCACCATCACCTTGAAATATGACAAGAGTTCTTGAAATCTTGACTGACTAGAAAGAAAGCCAGTCATGCAGACATCAGGAACTTTTTTTCCGAATGCTCAACTACAGGTAAAGCCATTCTTGGTTCAATATCTAAATCTTAATTATTCTGTTACCAGTGTTGTATGCAAAATCTATGCAATTATCTCTGATTGTATATTACAATTAAATCTTTATTACCTATGTCCTCTTGACAAAAAAATAATTCTAGGGACACTTGGCCTTATAGCAACCAATCATATCTCTTATTATTTTTGCTGTCCTTAAAAACATAAGACATTTGTATCAGACCTATTTTAATGATTTATATGTTGCTTTATTCAGAATTGAATATAGAGCTTTGTTTCTTCATTTTATGTAGTTTGGAGCAGCAGATACGTGAAGAGTATAATTCAAACAAAATAAAGGCCATAAAGGTTGTGTCAGAAAAAAACATGAAAAAGGGAAGCTAACGGTAAAAAAAAAAATTACAAAAAATTCCCACCTTTAATCCCTCGCTATGCGCAGTCTTTAGCTTCAGTACACTGGAGTAATATACAACACATTTATTAAAAGGCTCAGGCTATTAATAAATTTGGTGTATTTCCTAAGACTGCACATGTGCCATGGACAATCATTCGCAGATTATACGAGATCTCTATACTTCTCTGTCCCTCCCCTAAGGCTATGTCTACACTGCAGTGGACAAAAAACGACCTGAAAACGAATTACTAAAAACGTTCATGAAACTGAGTTTTCTGTCCACTGCCTGTCAAAAGCAGCTGAAAAAACGTCTGTTTTTTGGAGCGTTTTTTGAAGCGTTTTTTGCTTGTCTTTAAAGGGGTTTTGCCACGATGTAATGTTGACGTGGGATCCTCCAAAATGGGTTTTTAATCACTTTTCTAAATATATGCGATTACAAATATTGCAGTCTGAGAGAGCTACAGCCTTCCTTACATGCCCTTGGTTACTTCAAAGTTTGTATTAGATACGGCCTGACAGGAGCTGCTGGACGGCTTGCGCAGAGAGAGCTTCTTATCTGATGAGACTGAGCTGCAGAAGCTTTCAAGGCACCGGGTAGCAATATGTTTTCTTTTGTATACAGAATAAACTAGTTGTAGTGTGATTAGATCCCTGCTTTATCTGATGACAGAGAACATGAAGAATCTTTCAAGCTGCTGTGGAGAAACCTGTTGTCTTTTGTATATAGAATCCAGTCCACAAGTTGCAGTTTGATTATTTCAGTGAACATGTCACACGATCCCTTATACAGCTTTGTGCTCTGGCTGTGTCTCTCTCTCTTTCAGCCCGTGATTTGTTTACATTAGCTTCTTAGCAGATAAGGCTCCTCCTGGCAAAACCCCTTTAAGCCTATTTTTTAATGTATGCATAAATTAAGCCATTGGATGTAACTCCGCCCTACAAAAGGGAATATAAAGTACATTATTGCATTTATATGTCATCTTGTAAGTCGTTTTGTGGATTTTGGCGCTAATAAAATTATCTCGTGTTTGTCGCCAAAAATAAGTTTTTTTAAGGATTTTGGCTCTAAAGTCCATTTTTTAACGGATTTTGGTGCTAAGACCAGCATTTTTACGGATTGTCGCTAATAAAGTTATTTTGCGTTTGTCGCCAAAAATACGTTTTTTTTTACATGTTTTGGCCCTAAAATCAATTTTTTTACGGATTTTGGTGCTAAGATCTGCATTTTTACGGATTTTGACGCTAATAAAGTTATCTCGCGTTTGTCGCCAAAAATAAGTTTTTTATGGATTTTGGTCATATAATCCATTTTTTTACAGATTTTGGTGCTAATAAAGTTATCTCGCTTCTGACGCTAAAAATAAGTTTTTTTTACGGATTTTGCGCCAGAATCCGTTTTTCTACGGATTTTGGCGCTAAAATACTTTTCTTAACATATTTTGGTGTTAACAAAGGTAAGAAAAGGATTTTAGCGCCAAAATCCATAAAAAAACGGATTCTGGCGCCAAAATGTGTAAAAAAAAAACGTATTTTGGGCGTCAGAAGCGAGATAACTTTATTTGCGCCAAAATCTTTAAAGAAAAGTATTTTAGTGCCAAAATCCGTAAAAAAAGGGATTCTGCCGCCAAAATCCATAAAAAAAAGTATCTTTAGCGTCAGAAGCGAGATAACTTTATTAGCGCCAAAATATGTTAAGAAAAGGATTTTAGGGCCAAAATCCATAAAAAAACGGATTCTGGTGCCAAAATCTGTAAAATAACGTATTTTTGGCGTCAGAAGTGAGATAACTTTATTAGCGCCAAAGTATGTTAAGAAAAGGATTTTAACACCAAAATCCGTAAAAAAACGGATTCTTGCGGCAAAATCCGTAAAAAACGTATTTTTGGCATCAGAAGCGAGAACTTTATTAGCGCCAAAATATGTTAAGAAAAGGATTTTAACACCAAAATCCATAAAAAAAAATGGATTCTGGCGCCAAAATCTGTAAAAAACGTATTTTTAGGGAAAAAAATATGAATTGCGCAAACATCGTTAGCGACCAAAGCATGATAATTTTATTACAAAAGGTACAAACAAGGTCATACCAGACACTTGTATGCAAATTTGATAAGATATAAGCTTTATTAACACCCACTATAGGTGGGACTTGGGTCTCCTGGGAGGGTTTTCATTGAAAAATCGCGGCAAAAAACACAGCGAAAACGTGCCAAAAAACGCACCAAAAGATGTCCGGCGCTTTCCATAGACTCCTGTAGTAAATTTTCTGCCCGGCTCTGGCGTTTTTTAGAGCATGTTGCAAATACGACCTGTAAAAAAACCGAGCAGAAAAAAGAAGCTCAGTGTAGACAGCAGGACGTTTTTACAATAGAAGTCTATGGGAGAGGATTACAGTCGTTTTTCCAGTGTTTTTAGAAAACGAAAAACGCTGAAAAAAATGGACGTTTTTCTGTGCAGTGTAGACAGAGCCTAAGCTCTGCTTATTTATACTGTATGTAATATACAAAACACACATAAAATTCACAAGGGAGCAACACTCCTCAACATTGAAATTGCAACACCAAGAAAGACAAGCTATAAGGTTGTGCAAGAAAGTAGCAGGTGTTGCTAAGATCTGAAGAGGTTAATAAATAGAGAAACATACTGGATACTTTGGCTGGATACCAGATTTTTTTAGTGGACTTAACATCTTAGGAATAGTGTACATTAGTATGTGAATAGGATTTTGAGATGGAATGGTAGTTTATGATGTTTGGACAACGGGGGGTTAAGTTTCATCTATTTCTGTGATGAATGGCATTCCTTAGGGAATACCTACTATAGTTGCTATTCATTTCCATGAGTAAGAACCCGTGCAATGGTTTGAAATGCATGAGGCATATGTGTGTTTGTGTTGTACTTTGTTTCTATTAGTTTTTATTCGGAATATAAAGCTTTAAGATTTTTATCTTACAGTCAGATGAGTGATGGATAATTAATTATCCTGTAAAGTCATTAACACCTGCAAATTATCAAATTATGCAAGTTATTGCCATTTGTCATAAACTAAACAAAGACAGAATCTTTGAGCCAATAGAGACCTTGGTTTATCACTCCAGCAAATCAAGCTCTTAGACCTAGGTGTCAGCTCTGTTCATTGTTGCATTTGCCGATTGATTTCAAGTGTAAGTGGACATCACATCCTAAGCCTAAGGTGGCAAACCGTGTTAACGTAAACCATAAGAAGGCATTTGCATGACATTAGGCTATGAGCCAGACTTCCAGCTATAGTTGTTTCATCACCTCGTGCCATAATTCTGAAAGGCTATAATGGTGCACAGCCAGAGGGCAATAGAGGTGTCATGATCAACAAGGTATCTTGCCTCTGTTCTGTCTGCAACATGCCATTTGACCGTGGTGGTTGCTGCGCTGCCTTTACTCTGAGTTTTCCGTACCATCCAGCAACGCGACAGTTAACTCCTGCATCTGAGCACTCTCCCAGCTGTAGCTCATGTCTTATCAGGCTGAGCTATAAAACCGAGCTCTCACCATCAGTCTGGGCCTGAGTATTGGCTTCTAATGTCAATTTCACCTAGCCCTCCTTTGTTCCGGTCATTGATGTGGTTCCTGAGACCTTAATCCTTTATTGCCTACCTGATCTGACCTTTTCCGGCCTTCTGATTTTGCTTCTGTCTGGTCCTCGGTTTTGATTTGCTGGTTTATATTCACCTGATGTCCTCACCCCATCCCGGATCTGCTGGTTCCTGTTTACCTGGTGTCCTCATCCCGTCCTGAGTCTGCTGGTCCCTGTAGTTCCACATATCTCCTGTTGTCCAGTACCCTATTCCTGCTCCATCGGTATGTGTTCCTGTGTTCCTCCCTCCTGTTGTTCCTGAGTCCACACTTCCTGGTGTGTGCCTGCCTGGTCCAGGGTCCGCTGTGTGCTATCCTGTCTGGTCCGAAGTCTGCTGTGCCCGCTATGTCCCAATAAACAAAAGAGGGTTTGTTTGTTCGCTCACCTGCTGTGTATGGAGTTCTGTTGTTAAATGATCCTGCTGTCAGTGTTAAGATCCAATACATAACAGAAGGTCATCCAGCATTCGGAGTATAGTAAAGAATCCTGTAAACTTTAGATTATCCTATTAATAACAAAAAAATATTGAATACATAACGCTGAGAACTTAACATGTATCTTACGCGTTTCAAGTCTGCTATGTGCCACCTGCCTGGTTTGGAATCTCCTGTGCCCACTGTGTGCCATCCATCTCCTGTGCCCGCTATGTGCCATCCTGCCTGGCTAGGAATCACCTGTGCCCACTGTATGCCATCCTGCCTGATCCGGAGTCTGCTGTGTCTGCAGTGTGCCATACTCCCTGGTACAGAATCTCCTGTGCTCACTGTGTGCCATCCTGCTTGGTTCAGAATCTTCTGTGCTTGTTGTGTGCCATCCTGCCTCTTTCAGAAGCTGTGGGATGCACTGTGTCACTATATGACTCGACTGTGTATATATACAATATTTTGTATATATTTTGGATGTTTTGGCTGATTTCAAAGTTATTGCAGTGTTTATGTTAATACTTGAAATTAATAAATTGTAAATTCAATGCTGATTTTCCCCACACATTTTCACAGGTGAAATTTACAGCGGATTAAAGTATCAGCGGATTACAGATCTCATCCTTATGTTTCAGAATTAAAACTGTTCAGAAATTAATGTGGTGCAGAATAGAAAACACGCAGCACGTACATTTCTGTTGTAGTGTCATACTATGGATTTAAATCCACAACATAATCTGCAAGTTTATTTTCCTGCAAATTTGGTGCAGATTTGGGTAAGAAATCTACTGCATGTGAAACGTAAGGTCCCGTCTACACGACAGGCATTTACAGTTGGATATTTATACAGATTTAGTAGTTAAAAACAGTAAAAATCTGACTGTAAACCATCCCCATAGATCTCAATTGAAAAACCGAGTTCTAGTCCATACGATTCAGAATTTCTTGAGCTCATATTTTAAACACGCTATTTTTGCAAAATATTTAAAACATGTGCAATAACCTGCGATAGTTCAGTTATTATAGCATCTGTGTCCAAACTCCTATAGAGATGAATGGGACCTGTTTTCTGACTGTAAGTTTGGCAGAAGAAAAATACCTAAAATCCACAGTTTGATGATTCTGAATCCAATGAGTATTTTGACATGTGTCGTGTGGCGGTACCCTAAGGCCTCATGCACAATGATAAGCAAATTTCATACATTGCAGGTTTGTAGGTATTCGGTGTGTTGCCATAAAGGTTGATATCCATAGAGATATCTGCATGCAAGTGTGTATTTGCTTATTGTGACCATGACCTGCCAAGTCTATCATCAGTTTAAACACTTGCCATACTTTACCAAAGTGCTCATGTTTCACACAGATGTGCTTTCAGAACTTAAAGGGAATGTGTCATTAAAAAATGACTTATTGTTTAACTCATTTTTTAGGAATTTTTGGTTATGTTTTTTTTTTTTAATTTTCCATATCACTTTCAGTATTTTTTTAATAACTCCAAAGTCATGCAGTTTTCACTTTGGCCACTAGGCCTAATAATCGTCTGACACTTCCTGTTCTGTTTAGAGAGCTTTTCAGCAGTCGGCTCATCAGTAAAAACAGGGTCAAACTGAAAGGAGACACCATTGTGTACAGATAACACAGAATCCACCAGTCACAAGAGGAGATGTCACAGCTCCCCCTCTCCCCTCCCTTCACAGTGAAAACTATCCTATAGACATCTATGGGACAGAAACTGTCTTAAGAACCCTATATGCTTGAATCTGCTGTAAAGTATCTCTCTGACTGCTGTTAAAGCAGTGCAAGCAAGAATGTCTTCCCCACAATTATACAATTATATATAGACGGCCGAAAAGAATATGGATCAGGGTCTTGATTTAATAAGTAAAAAAAAAATTGGCAACAGATTCCCTTTAAGAAAATAAATCAATAGGTAGGGGGCTTTCACACAGTGCAGTGTTGGTGCAGTTTTAACTGCACTCCAATTAAACTGCTTTTATTACCAGCAAGCTTCTTTCAGTGGTCCAAATTGTTCAGAAAGTTGTTTCAAGTAAGCAGTCAATGACTGTGTTTGAAGTCTGGTGGATACAAACACACTAACTGATTACTAACATTCCAAACAGTTTAGATAAGTGAAGAAAGCTTGCTGGTAATAAAGGCAGTTAATTTAGAGTGCAGTTAAAACTGTACTAAAACTGCACTGCGTGAAAGCACCCCAAGAGTACTATACTCAGTGTTATCCTTTGTAATGAGTTTTTCTTATTTCCTTTAGGAGTCCCGCTCATCACACAAATTGAATTGCTGAGATATAAAAGATTCTATGGAGCTTCTGACATCAGCAGCTGCTTCAGTAATTACTGATGTAATGTTATAAATGGCAAACGTGGCACAGATCCCTTAGAAATTGTGACATTTTACCATGCTTTTCTTTTAGTACAGCTGCATCAGATATTGACTATATTTATTTCTAACAATGCTAATGCGTAATTTTATAAATGCTAATCCGATTTGTGTTTCATTTTTGAACAAGTTTCTTTTTTATTAAAAATATTTTATACAGGCCACCCTTTGCCTTGATAACAACTTGACACGCTTTCAACTCTCATTCTCTTAACCACCCGTATGAAGAAGCCACTGGGGATGCTTTTCTAATGATTTTAAAGGATTTCCCGTGAATGCTGAGCACTTCTCGGCAGTTTTTCTTTGACTCGCTCATATCCAGAACATCACTATTAGGGTATGTTCACATGGCGTTTTTGGATACATTTTCGATCCGAAAAAACGCATCCAAAAGCACTGTGTAAAACGCAGGTGCGTGTTTGGATGCCTTTTTGCTGCAGCAGAAACGCACCCTATAGTTTTAAAACGGGCGTCTGTTGCGTCAAACGGATCAAGAATTGACAGGACAATTCTTTGAAAGGATCCGAAAGACGCATCAGAAAGACGCATATAAACATGCAGCGATCACTCGTCTGAATGCTCATGTGTGTTTTACATTAAAAGCAATGTAAATCACACTGCACATTGTTAGATGCATGTTTGGGTCCGTTTAGGGTCCGAAACACCGATCCAAACACGCATCTAAGAAATGCTGTGTGAACATCCCCTAAGTGTTAGGTCAGGGACTGTGGAGACCAGGTCACCTGACACACCTTCCATCACTCCCTTTTTGTCACATAGCTTCTATACAGCTTGCAGGTGTGATTTGGGTTATTGTCCTATTGGAAAGCAAATGATGTCCCAACGAAGCACAAACCAGATGATTGATGTGTATGTGCAGAAGCTGTGGTTCATGTGCCTGTGTTCCTTGACCTAACCAGGCCCTTCCTTTTATTTCTCTCTCTAAGGTGTGGTTTTCTTGCAGCTCTGTTGTTAAATGTTGAGATTTGTTTGGTGCTTAGACTCACTGAAGGAATTAAAGGGGTTGTGTGAGAAACCCTAAAAAATGGATGAATAATAAAGATAGGCAGGAAATCTATGTCACAATCCAGTGTGTGAACTACTTTCAGACACTGTTATGTCGCCATGATGGATCTTTCATCTCACTGGGTGGAGCTAGGCGCACTCTATGAAAACTACATTTCCCACAAAGCCTGCTTCCTCCCTGCTGAGCTTTAGATTTTACATACTATAAACACACCATATCTATCTATCTATCTATCTATCTATCTATCTATCTATCTATCTACCTATCTATCTATCT
The DNA here is from genome assembly GCA_025379985.1 of Phyllomedusa bahiana. Classification (NCBI taxonomy): domain Eukaryota; kingdom Metazoa; phylum Chordata; class Amphibia; order Anura; family Hylidae; genus Phyllomedusa; species Phyllomedusa bahiana. The sequence continues at coordinate 139,934 of JAODAL010001147.1, forward strand.
ATCTATCTATCTGTGTGTGCCACCTTCAGTCTCCTTTCTACTCTACAGAGTCGTCCCTCATACCAAAAGTCTGTCAGACTGACTGAGCACAGCACATGCTCAGTTTTGTCAGTCAGCATAACCAGGAAGTAACTCGGAGTCTATCCTACTTCCTGTAAGACAGGTTTCTGCACAGGAAGTAGCCCGGTGGCCATTTTGTACTTCTATAATGATTATCTCCTAGACAAAACGAGCAGACTTTTCTAATTAAAGGTATTAAGGAATTATTTCATTCTGACTTGTAGTTTATGTATTTATTTTTCTCCTTTTCCCAGAGAACCCCTTTAAATTGTATTGTGGCTAGCTTCATTGGAACATATTTTCTTATTTCCCATGTTTGCAGGGCCTTTATTGCAGAAAGATAATGATGACAAACAACATAGCATGGGATGCAGATAGTTGCGGAGACAACTCTGGGAAGGAGGTAGGTCCTTGGGACCGCGGATAGCAGTTGTCTGACCAGCCCAGCCAGGAAAGCTAGGGTAAGGTACCGGGATGAAGGGCACTGGGCACAGCCGGTACTGGGCCAGCAGATGGGAACACAGGCTCAGGGACTGTGGACTCTGCGGCAGACAGGATGGCACACAGCAGACTGCGTACCAGGCAGGATGGTAAGCAGTGGGCACAGCAGACTCTGTATAAGGCAGGATGGAACACAGCAGGAACAGCGGACTGCATACCAGGCAGGATGGTTCACAGCAGCTACAGCAGACTCTGTACCAGGCAGGATGGCGCACAGTGGACTCTGTACTGGGCAGGATGGCACACAATAAACTCCAAACCAGGCTGGATAGCACACAGTCGGCTCCACACTAAGCAGGATGGCACAAAGTCGGCTCAGCGGACTCTGAACCAGACAGGATAGCACACAACAGGAACAGAAGACTCCAAACCAGGCAGGATTGCACACAGTGGACACAACGGACTCTGAACTGGACAGGATGGCAAACAGAATCCGAACCAGGCAAGTTGGCACACCATGGGCACAGTGGACTCCAACCCAGGTAGGATAGGACACAGGGGCTACAGCAGATTCCAAACCAGCCAGAAAAGGACAGTGTACTCCAGAGCGGACAGGATGGCACAAAGTAGGCTTAGTGGACTCGCCAAGACCCGGTGCAGGAGGACACTGGCAGGCTCGAGGGGACTCCAAAACCTGGCAGGCCAGGATGGTACACAGCAGGCTCAGTGGACTCTGAACCAGGCCGGATAGTACACAGCAGGCTCAGGGGACTCCAAACCAGCAGGATGGCACACAGCAGACTCAGTGCATTCTGAGGCAGAATGGCAGAGAGCGAGCATAGTGGGCCCTGAACCAGGCAGGATGGCACACAGCAGGCACCGGAGACTCCAAACAATGCAGGATGACACACAGCAGACTTCAGTCCAACTCACCAGGCAGAGGAGAACTCACCTGAACAGCAGTGGACTCAGCAGGCGAGATCAAACAGGAGGATGCCAAAAAACGATCACCAGAGGAATCACCCAAATGAAGAGCACAAACCCAAAACCGAAGGAGCAGGCAATCGAACAACAGGAGACACATGGAACAACAGCAGACTTGGTACAGTGTGAGGACAATAGGTAAGCAGGAACCAGGTCGCAAGTGTGACCGCTGCGACTCCTGTAGCTGTGCCACTGCTGATTCTGCAGGTTGGTATGATTGTGGCTATGCAATTTTCTGAGTGTTTTCATCATGTTTTACTATTTATTTATTTATTAAATAAATAAATAAATAAAAATTTTTTTTATTTGCCTTATTGTGCCATTTTCTGAAATTAATAACTTTTTTTATTTTTTCATCAATAGGCCCTAATAGGGACTTGTTGTTTAGGGACTGAAAAGTAGTTTTTATTAGTACCATTTTAGGATATGTGTGACTTTATCACCACTTATTATTTAAGTTTTTGGGAGAGCCAAAGTACCAAAAAACCTGCAATTGTGGACTTGTTTTTTTTTTCTACGGTGTTAACTGTGTAAGATAAATTATGCATTTTATTAGATTGGACTTTTATGGATGCAGTGATACAAAGTATGTTTAACTTTTCTGGTTTTATAGCAGTCATTAGCATATTTAGCTCCTCTATAACTAGCTATTCCTGACATGAGAGCAGGAGATTTAATTTAGTAAACAAAGCTACAGAGCTCCAAAAAGTGAAAACAGTTTCTTATCAAAGCCCCATTTGACCATGGTGACGTCACTCCCTGCTCTATATTTGTAGAGTGTAAGCCCTCACGGGCAGGGTCCTCTCTCCTTCTGTACGAGTTGTTATTTATTAATTTGTCACCTTTGTACTTGTTTGACCTATGTTATGTAGGCAACCTGAATGCTCCAAGTGGAATTAACGGAAGTTAAAGAGGTTTTCCAGCACTTGCGCACAGAGGGATCCAACTTAGATATTCATATAAAACGCATCTTTTATTGGAAGACTTGTTTAAAAAACAAAGTATAAAATCAACAGCATGGTTCACGCGTTTCGAGCCTGAATGCTTTGGCTCTTAATCGTAACATACAACACATAACCAAAGTCTCCTTAAATATCACTTCCACAGAACAATCAGTAACATCACCTGAAAATTAACCCCATAACTCCTGATTTACTTCGGGATAAACGCTGGTGTGTGCTGCTGGAATAAGTCTCCATTCACACAAGGTCACCACCATCAAATTAATACACCTGCAGGATCTAATGCATGTAACAGATCTAATTTGTAATTTTAATAGATGTAAAGTAGGTCTGATTTATTGTTTAAGCCCCGTGGATATCTGGTGTCCAACACCAGAATCCAGAAAGCTTCCCTATCTGTTAGCCGTTTTTTTTCTATCCCCACCTCGAATGGGTCTGGCTACATTTTCAATAGCTATGACTTTAAATGTATCCAAACATGCCTGATGGACATCTCTAAAATGTTTTGACGCTCCCGATATTTTACGTAAACTGGAGTGCGTGATATCATACAGATGTTCACGAATTCTTACATTTAAACTCCTCGTGGTGCATCCAATGTACTGTAGTCTACATGATTCACACCAAATCATGTAGACTACATAATACTGTGACAATTAATAAACTGTGTGATGGAGAAAGATTTTTTGTGTAACAAAGGAAGAAAACACATTACTTTTTACCATATATCTACATAAACCGCACCGGCTTGTTCCACACTTATATGATACTTTCAAATCAAGTCATCTTGACTTATTCCTTCTTAGAGATGAGGTTAAAAGGCTGGGTGAATCAATGTTTCCATTAGTGCGAGCTCTAGTAGATATAAATTTACAACCTTTGGCCAGAATTTGTTTGAGGACAGGATCAGTGGTGAGAACAGGGAGATACTTTTGTATAATAGCAGTAACTGCTTGGTACTGTCTGCTAAACTGTGTGGAAAAAACTACAGCCATTGTTTCATTTATCTTTTTCTTTTTCCATGAATAAGATTATCCCTATTAAGATTTTACTTCTATTCAGGGCTTGTTGTATATTCCACTTATTGTAACCCCTTTGTTTTAATCTGTTACAAATATAAGAACTCTCCTGTTCAAAAGAAGAATTGTCACTGCAATTCCTTCTAGCCCTAATGAACTCACCAACTGGGAGGTTACGTACAACATGTTTAGGATGACAACTATTGGCCTCTAACACACTATTGCCAGACAATGGCTTCCTATATGTTTGAGTGTGTATAGTGCCAGTTTTAGAATCTCCTGTCAATTTAAGATCCAGGAAGGTCATGCTGATGCTGTCACTGCAATAGGTAAAAGATAAGTTAACTGAGTTTGTATTGATATACTCCACAAATTTTGGTATGGACGTAGATGCCCCCTGCCAAATAAACAGGGTGTCATCCTGAATGCACAGCACTCTGGAACCAAGGGCGCGCTAAAATAAATAATAATAATAATAATAATATATCTAATCAGGAAGGGAGATATGGATGGAAGCTTAGAGACACTTGTGTGCACAGGGCAATATCAAAAGAGCAATGTATTTAATAAAATTCTCCATTTACCTTTCTCTATATGTTGAAAGCTAATCATTGCAGTGAGGAAACCCTTTAAGCATGTTTTCTCTTTTTCTATAGCATTACCTGGACAGGCAACTAGGACAATGACGAATACCTGGATTGCTCTAGTTTGTACAAATAATCCTGTATCTTGAATAAATGTAGCTGAAACATAAATTGTAATATATGTTATATAGTATATCTGTCCCTAAGTCTTCAGCTGCCCATAAACATTCAATACATGTTGGCCAAATGCTTATTCTATTCTGACTTCTTTTACAATAAGGGTGTGTTCTCACGGCAATGACAAAATGCTGGTCGGATTATCCAACCGGTATTTTGTCATTTTTGACACATAGGGGGTGGCTTTTAACCATGGTGTGCAGATTCAAGCCGTCCCCTTTTACATTAACATGTTCATGTTCTGCCTGAAAACCAGTCGGAAGAATGAACACGTTTTAAGTTTTTCGTTATGCCAGCAGTGTCATCCGGCAGAAAATCTGTGCAGTGGGGAATACTACACGGATTTTCTATTTAAGTCAGTCAGGTTGACAGTCTGTTTACAGACATGGGGACATGCCCTAAGATAGAAGGGTAATACTAAGCTCAAATAAGTCAATAATTTTTAGAAAAATATTTTACTTTGGCTGGAAAAATTTATGTGCTGGCTTTTTCACATTGATAATTCTGTGCTATTTTTAGGTTTATTGGTATCATGGCATTCTGATTGGATTTAGAAGCCTGCAATAGCTGTTCTAGTAAGGAATTACTAGTGTCATAGTTATCTAACTTGCATAACACTCGCTTTATAATGACAAGGCTTAAAGGTGCAGCTGACATTTTCCATACACGGAATTCATTCCCAACCAGTAGCTGCATCATGAACTATGAGGACTGAGAAACCTTCACTTTAGTTAAGGCGCCTTCACTGTTTTCACATGTTGAATCCTGCTAAGGCCACAAAGCATAGGACAAAAAACTTGTTGAAAACCAAAACCTAAAACCAAAACCTAAAAACCGCTTTGAACCCGTGCATTTTGTCTTTTTTTTGTCCAAAGCGGCTGAGTTTCTGATGATTTTTTTGGGAGGTTTTTAGTTTTTTGTAAAGGTTTTTTGGGCAGTTTTTTAGGCAGTCTATTTGAAAAGTTCCCCGTCAGATTTTCAGGGGTTCTTAAATACTAAAAACCACAGAAAATCTGCCAGAAAACCTGTGCTGTGTAGACATAGCCATAGACTTCAATAGTAAATTTTCTGCTGGACAGATTTTACAACATGTTCCTAAAACCTCCAGCTTTGAAAACTGACCAGAAAAATAAAGACCTCTGTAGACTGCAGGTGATTTTTTGTAATGAGGTATATGTGAAAAGATTTTCAGAGGTTTCTAAATACTAAAAACCTCTGAAAATCTGACGGAAAACCTGTGCTGTGTAGACAAAGCCTTAAAGGGGTTTTGCCACAATCTCATTTCATACCTCCTCTATCCAGATCTTCAGCTCTGTGTGCTCAGAAGGGGGCGTGTGTGATTTGTTTGAATTGCATATCATGTGACCCAGCAGGATGACTTCCCCATGCCTTTCCTCTCTCTAGTCGAAGAAAGGTCTGTTTATTTAAAGCGTTATGAGTAGTTACAATGTAACTCACAGGTAAAACTTTTGCCTCCAGGCACAAGGGTCCTCAGTTCAAATCACTGCAGGAACCAAACCTGTGGATTTTATTTCTCTTTATCAATGCACAGACCTCATTGAGGTTTCTTTTTTATTTATTTGCACTGTTTGACTAATTACTAAGGAGCACAGAGGACAGGAGTAGAATGACAGCACCTGGGGTTTGAACACTCAGTAGCTGCCTGAGAGGAGAGGTGATGTCTGAGCATGTCTGACCAGGACTGAAATGCTTTCAGCCCTGGTTGTATCCCCTGTAGACGAGCTGTAAACAATGGATCACTGAAGGAGCAGCTAAGACAAAAACGGTGCAGAATTTTTAATAATGATGAATGGTGAAAATGTTTATTATGTAATTTACAAACTTCCCACGTCAATTTTACTTCGTGACAGAACCCATTTAAGGGTGCCTTCACACTGGGCATTTTTTGGTGCGTTTTTGGATGCATATTTTGTGCAGAAAGGCATGTCAATTAATGCTGTACATTTCTGCACAAAAAACGCATAAAAAAACTCACCAAAAAATGCTCAGCCACTGTATGTTTACTTATTAACATCCTGATTCAGTGCTCAGATTTCATGGCAATCTGTACAAACTGGATTATGGATGTACATGGCAAAAGTAGAAATTCAGCCACAATTATCAGAGGTGTCCATATATATCAGAAAGTTTATGTCTAGTTACAATAAGAAAATCATATTGTATGCAGTTTACATGATGCTGTCAGATAGGATATGCCATCAAAGTATGACAGGTGCTGGTCCCGTCACTGGAACCCGCATTTTTCTTGGCAATGGGCCCCTGAACGTCTTGCTTTAGAATGGAGCACAACTCTCCATTCTGTTCTATGGGAGCTCTGAGTATAACCATGTAATGTCACAGACACTGCTCATGTGATTGATGAAAGATCAAAACATTTATCATGAACATTTTACTTGTAAACCATCTGCATTAATGAAGTGACATGTGCGATACTCTATACATGTGCCAGGATGAGGGGCTTCTTTGGGCACCAGGTGAGGGCACGGCTATTTTCTTTTTTTCTGGCACATTGTGTATTAAGTACATGATTCAAAGAAGCTCCTGTCCTCCAAAAGAAAGTGATTTCCAGCAGCTCCTTCTGATGTTATATGTAAGGACTTGCTTTATCTGTATTAGTCATCTGCTAGATCTTCTCTAATTCTTATTTATCATTATGTTGGATTAGATTTTGCGAGCTTTGAAAACCAATTACCAATTGTTCATAGAGTTATGGTTTCAACATACAATAGTTACCTAGAACCAATTAATATTTTCTGTTGAGGAATGACTGTATATTTTCAGCTCTCGTGAACAGGGCCTTGGCTTGATCTGTTACTAGCAATGTTCAGTTTTGTTTGCACCTATATCCTCTGTATTGTATTCTGCTGTGGAATATACTGTCATTGTATAAATTTTTATTATTATGGGGCTGCGGCTTAAAGCTAGAAGCTGATTGCCCAACAACTATGGTCCTCAGGCTCTTCTCTTTAGGTGTTAGGGAACAAACACATTTTATTACATTTACGTTTGGAAGTGAACAACTGTGATGTAAGCAATCAGATTTTGCGCCAGTGACGTCCCATTTGTAAAAAGAAGATGAAGACCCAGCGCTGAAATGGAGTTATCTTTTTATTATTATTATTGGGCACAAGAACCAGCCAACCCTTCTAAATGGAACCTGTTACTATGAATATACTATCTGATCTGCGGGCAGCATGTTATAGAGCAGGAGGAGCTCAGCAGATTGATATATTTGCTTTGCAGCGCCATTTTCTGGAACCATTAACTTTTTTTTTTCTCTGTGGCATGCATGAGGGCTTGCTTTTTGAGGACTAAAGTGTGATTTTGATTGATATCGTTTTCGGTGCCTATGACTTTTTGATCACTTTTTATTGCAATTTTTGGGAAGGCAAAGCAGGCAACCACCCACCCCTCCTGCCAGAAAAACATAATTTTGGTACTGGATATTTTTGATGGTGTTCACTCTGCGGGATATATTAAGGTTATACATTAATAGAGCAGATTTTTACAGATCTGGCAATATAAATTTTCTTTTTATTTTCTTTGTTAAAAAGTGGGGATTTTTTCAACTTTTATTATTTAATATTTCTTCAGTTTTAAAACTTTTTAACTTGTAATTTTAGTCACACTAGGGTACTTGACTACTGGGGGGGTGACAATTGTACTCTCTTTTGCAATTCTACAGGTAGGGGCAGTAAGATGTCAGTCCTGAGGGTCTTTATTAGGCTCCTGGGTACAATTGTGTCACGGGAGAGCCCTTCATGAGGTGGGATGGGGCGTCCATCCCTCTGTGTAACTGCGTTTGTTAACTCTGCTGAGTTATCTCTGGTTCTGGTCACTGAAGGCAAGTGCTGGCTCCTGAGCCCACTCCACACATTTTTGGTCAGTGGTTTATCTACCCATTATCCCAGACGTAATTATTATCCATTGTCAGGCTTGGCCCACAGGGGTATGTGGGAAACCCTCGGTGGGCCCCTAGTTATGGTCGACCTGGAGTTGGTTTTTAACTGCATATACATCCTCAGAAGAGGCAAAAAGCAGAGAAAGAGAGGCAGAGTATAGGAGGAATGTACAGTCATTTACAGTAGCTGTAGGGGGCCCCAGAAACAGCTCAACTGGTGGGCTCCTAGAATCAACTCCACCTGTGGGCCATAGGCATCCCAGTCCAGCACTGTCCATAGTGCAAATATACCCCAACACCCATGACAGCAGCCCATAGGTGTAGTACTCTCTGAGGAATAGTGTGTGCTGCATGGCTTCTGTAGGGTGGGAGCAGCACCACAGCCGGGGATATACCTGAGAGACTTTCCCTCGTAGGTAGGCGCAGTGTGCCAGGATAAGGTGGGAAGGGTGTGTGCTGCATTGCTTCTGTAGGGTGGGAGCAGCACCACAGCCTGGCACATACCTGAGAGACTTTCCCTCATAGGTGGGCACAGTGTGCCAGGATAAGGCTCATGCCCATAGGTGTAGTACTGTCTGAGGAAAGGTGTGTGCTGCATGGCTTCTGTAGGGTGGGAGCAGCACCACAGCCTGGCACATACCTGAGAGACTTTCCCTCATAGGTGGGCACAGTGTGCCAGGATAAGACTCATGCCCATAGGTGTAGTACTCTCTGAGGAAAGGTGTGTGCTGCATTGCTTCTGTAGGGTGGGAGCAGCACCACAGCCGGACATATACCTGAGAGGGTTTCCCTCATAGGTGGGCACAGTGGGCCAGGATAAGGCTCATGCCCATAGGTGTAGTACTCTCTGAGGAAAGGTGTGTGCTACATGGCTTCTGTAGGTAGGAGAACAGCACCACAGCCGGTTATATACCTGAGAGGGTTTCCCTCATAGGTGGGCACAGTGTGCCAGGATAAGGCTCATGCCCATAGGTGTAGTACTCTCTGAGGAAAGGTGTGTGCTACATGGCTTCTGTAGGTAGGAGAACAGCACCACAGCCGGTTATATACCTGAGAGGGTTTCCCTCATAGGTGGGCACAGTGGGCCAGGATAAGGCTCATGCCCATAGGTGTAGTACTCTCTGAGGAATGGTGTGTGCTACATGGCTTCTGTAGGTAGGAGAACAGCACCACAGCCGGGTATATACCTGAGAGGGTTGTGCCAGGATAAGTGGCTCATGCTGTATCAGGATGGGCACAGGCAATGTGGCTGCTTATAGGCGCCCTGTATACCGTGACCTGAGGTGTATTACCACAGAGTGCCATCAGGTGCCCGTCCCTCCACAGTGGCAGCGTGCCCTCATAGCGCCAGGCTTTCCTCACTACCCAGCGAGTGCTGCACGTCCCCTCCCTCCTGCCGCTGTCCTGGGCCGTCTCTCATCCTCCCCCAGTAGTGAGGGAGCTGCCGGCGCTGCTAGGAAGGGGAGTGTGCGCGGCTCAGGGCTGCAGCCTCCCATCTTCATGCCTATTTTAGGCACGTCTTCCCGGCTCCTCAGTGACAAACTTTCCCGGGACGGCCGCTCTGCAGAGCCAGGTAAGAGGCGGCGACGACGGCGAACTTCCCTCACTCCCTGCAGGTGTCGCCGGCAGTGGGGTCTCCTTCTGTCTATGGCGGGGTGCGCCGGGTGTGCAGCGCTCTGGGGACAGGAGCCCGCAACTTGTCGGGCGCATTGACAAGTGCATGGCCGGGGGCAGAGCGCCTGTCGTCAGTGGCAGCGGAGGATAAGCTGAATATTTCATGAGGAGCGTCTGGAAAGTTTCCATCAGCGGAGAGGGCGCCGGGCAGCGGCTGGGGCGGCACGGTCACTTCCGAGCTGACTATCCAGTATTGCAGCTCTGGGATCGTCCACAGTAGGGTCAGGTGGAAATAATGCTGGGCTCTCCAGTGCAGTCTCATAGGGGTCCTCCTGGTGCCAGTGCTACTACGCCTTATATCATATTACATGTTGTACTCCACCTATTAGTAAAATGGAAAGAGCTCTGGGGACATGTACAAAGCCCCGTGCACCATAAGGGTGTGTTCACACGGGGTCATTTCAGCGCAATTCACCACATATTTGCGTTCTAATACAGGCGAGATGCTTGCCGAAGTTACGGTAATCCATAGTTCTCAAAGAACTATGGATTACGCCTCCTCTCACTGCGTATTGCGACCTTATGCCGCGAGTAATGAATGTCAATGGGGCAGGAGGGCTGCCGAACCCCACCCCCCCCTCCGTGGGAGTACGTGCTTATAAGCGCGAGCTCCCGAAATACAAGATGTACAGCAACGCGTACTGTACGCACCTCAATACATCGTGTGAACATAGCCTAAGAGTCCGTCCACACGGCAAGGGTTTTGGTCGGATTTGAATTTGAAAACGGACCGTCAACCCTCCACATACACTTTAATAGAAAAAACACCCAGTGGTCTACACTCGACACCGCACAGTTTTTCTATAGGATGGATTTTCATACCACCTGTGTTCCAAAGAACTAGGGGCATGCACAATCTTCTGCCCAGTTTTCAAGTGGTAGGTGTGCTATTCAATGGTTAAGGGGGACGGGCGTATCTGCAAACACCAACGTTCCCCCAAACCATTCAAATGACGATAAAATACTAACTGGATTCGTTATCAGAAACCGACCGGCATTTTGTCCATGCCGTGTGGACATATCCTAAGGCTATGTCTACACAGCACAGATTTTTGGTCGGATTTTCAGTGGGTTCAAAATACGACGGTCACGGTACCCTGTGCTGCATAGAGAGCACTACCAAATCTGTGCTCGAGTCTACACAACACGCATTTTTTCTGATCGGTTTTGAGTTTGAGTTTGAGTACAGGTTGTTATCTCAACAAGTAATTAGTCTCCTTTGTTTGTTTACTGTGAGCTCTGTAGCTTATAGACAACATCTCCTGCTCTCATGTTAGTGCTATTAGAGAGTTTGTGCCATGAGGAGCTGGTATAATAATCACTGCTATAGAACCACACACAGCCTGACCAGTAAGGGCTTGTCCCCATGTCACAGGTTTTCACCGGTTTTTCAGACAGTTTTTGGTGACAACTTTTATTATGGACTTCTATGGAAAACCCACGCAGCGGTCCCCAACTGCACGGGTTTATCACCGGGAGGTTTTTGCAGACCGCCGGCAGTCCGAAAAACATTGAACATGTTCATACTTCTGTCCAGTTTTCGGGCGGATTATGAACAGGTCTATGCAAAGGGCCAGGGCTTTTCTCTGCAAACCGCGGAGAAAAGGCGTCCCCCGGCGGCCGTGTGCATGGCCCCAAAACAGTGATTTCCGACCAGTATTTGCACTGTACTGTACCGGGTAACCGCCCCTGAGAGACTATGCATTTACCCCTACCGGCCTGAGCCTGTTTTGGTCTCTCTGACAGAGCCCTATTTTGAAATCGGTCATGTGTCACTTTATGTGACAATAACTTGTGTGACACTTTAACCTATCCATGGGATTTCAGAGATTGTTTCTCGGGACACATGTGCGTGTAAGATAGGTAAGAAATTTTGGTCCAAAAAATGATGTTTATTTGTGATAAATATCAAATTGGTGAAAAAATGGGAAAAAATTACCAATTTCAATCGGCAAAAAGTTTCTGCATGTAAGACAGATAGTTATTACCAACTCAAAATAGGTTTACAGCAGCTACCAGAGTCTGCGGTAGTTTGGCATCATTTGTTTAAATGTCGGTTGGGTTTGTTTAACGACAGTAAGGGGGCTTATAAAGTTTAGGAGTAATTTTCAATTTTCAAGAAAATTGCATATACATATTTTAGAGACCATCCAGTTCTAACAGTGACGTTATGACATTTATGTTAGATACCCCCATAATTGACATCATCTAAGATACGACACCCCGAAAGTTTCAAAACAGCATGGAGAAAGTTTTTAACACATGTGGGTGTTCACAGAAAGTAAAGCAAAGTGGAATGGAAAGTTCTAAATTGCAACTTTTTTTGCAGATTTTCCAAGATTTAGGCATTATTACAAGAATATAGCGGGTAAATGTGATCAGGGAAATGCAAATAATAACTACTGATTCCCAATTCTTACCGCGTTGGTTCAGAGATATCCCATATATGGCCCTAGTCATATTTGGCTCAACCACAAGCCCCAGAATAGGAGGAGCACCTACTGGACTCTGGGTTCTCATTTTCAATTACATTTTGATTTAGGGCAGTTCAGGTTTGCGACACCCTAAGGTTGCCAAAACGTATGAAATACCCCTAAAAAGTACCCCCAAGTTGGGTAACGACAACACCCCGTATTCGGGCAATTGATCCAGAGGTGTAAGTGAGTATACTACCCCACTGGCGGTCACAAATTTTTTTAGCGGTCGGGCCTCGGAAAAATAAATAAGATATTTTGTTTCCAATATCTGATATTTAGCTGAAAATGTTTAATTTGTACAAGAATCTTGGAAAAAAAGCCCCTAAATTGTGTTACGCATATTTCTGTCTTCCCAAGTCCAATACCCTACATTGGTGTAATACTGCTGTTTGGGCGCATGGCAAGGGGTACAAGAAGGGGGAGTGCTGGGTGCTTTTGGGAGCCAGTTATTGGTGGGGCATGTCGCATCTCCATAGCCCCCAAATACTAAAACAGGTGAAACCTTCCAGAAGTTTGCTCCATTTTGGATTCAACGCCCCTCAGGGATCTCACCGAAGGTGTATTTTCGCATTTTGGGCGCACAGGTGTTCCGTCGTTGTTGTTTTTAGCATTGGGCCATGGAAATGAGGGGGGAAATGCAGTTCCGCCAGGGTTTTTTAGGGCTTCCAGTTTTACAGTATTTTCGCCATACGGATAAATGACGGGAGAACTTTACTATGGGGTCCGGTACATTTACAATGATATTAAAATTTATATATTAGTTTGTTATGGTTTTAATAACTGTGTACACAATAAAGCGATTGTGTATAAAAGTTGCTTTTTAAGTTGTCGTAGTTTCTGACAGCCATAGCGTGCGGTATGTTGTGTGCATAGGGAGCTGCGGTGGCGGGTGTGTTACATAGTGAGAGTTGGTGTTTTATTGAGACCATTCATCGGGGGCATAGGATCTTTGATCTCTTTTTATTAAGGTTTTTGGATAGCTGTGGGACAATATAAAATAAAGCAAATCCCTGGGAGGTGGGGAATGGGTAGTGGTTACAGCGGGCACGGTGGGGGTTAAATGAACAGGCTATGTGACTCACAGTTGATAAGCGATACACGATACCACATTTGTATATTTATTAAGGTGTTACTGCTTTGACACAATATAAAGACATTTAATTTGAAAAGGATAACACGGTTTTCATCGCCGCAGTCGAGAGCCATAACTTTTTTATTTTCTGTTATGGAGCTGGTTTTTTGATAGGATCGGGTGTTTGTTGCGGGGATGTGGACGTGGTTGATGGGGAATTATTTTGGGGGGGACATGACTTTAGGAGCGCTTTGAAATCGGGTTGTTTGGAAGGTAGGTGAAGAAAATCTGCTTTCCTTGCAGTGTTTGGGTAGTTTAAGTTGTAAGAGCGGGCACCGGGCAGGACCCGTACTAGGGAGTTGTACTCGTGGGTGGAACGATTACGGTGAGACACAATTTATGAGTTTTTTATTTGAAAGCACGTATGGTTTTGTATAAAAAATTGGTTTTATGTGTTTAACAATGTTTATGCATCGCATCTTCTAAGCAGCCCTGAACGTTGGTAGGGTTCCGTGACAGAAGCTGTGGAAGGAGACTTGGTTGGCGGAGGATACTGTCGTTTTAAGTTGGCTTCACTGTGAGTGGATGGAGTTGTTGTGAATGGACGGGGTGACGCTTTTTATGTGCGCGGGTGGATGAAAAAGCAGTCTATTTCCGGGAACGGGGTGGTTGTTGTTGGGGTTTTATACGGGCGTTCACCGTATGTGATTAATGGGAAATATGAAGAGGTGGATCGCACGCACCAGCGAGACCAAATAGGGGTACTTTATTTTATTTTGATCTTTTTAAGGGCGATTATTGGCGTTGGATAGGGAAAAGGGCGCTGTACGTGGGGTTATTGTAGTTTTTGTGGGGTGTGTGTTACTTTTTTTACCTTTTTTTTGGAACTTTTTCATACGGTTGTAACACGGGCCCGCCCCCAGGGGGAATTGCATTGAAACGATCGTCAAGATCAGTCATGCAATAGGAGATCAGCATAGCACGTATAGCTGTATCCGGGTCTCCATGGCAACTGTCTGTCACGCTGCCCACAATGCATGGGTGGCATCGTGACGTCACCAGACAACCCGGATGCTTGGGCTTTCACATCCGGGCTGTCTGTAGGAGATCAGTTGCGGCGGGAGCGCCGTTACTTGCGCCGGAATTGCGGCAGCAGAGCTCACTCCGTGCCGCCCGCCAGCCGCGATGTCGCGTCCCGACGATGGCGCGACATCGGGGGGTTAAGCCCCCGCGCCGGAGCGCACGCTGGCCCGTGGGGAGCGCATGATGCCCTCGGAATATACCGCTGGTTTCATCCGCGATCCCTTGCGTTGCGCGCTCCGCTTGTGAAAATAAAAAAGCGCGCAAGATTGCCGTGCGTAACTCATACGCAATTTGGCGGAACCCCTACCCACTTTGCCGTATGAGACGCAAATGTCGGTATGGGGTTAATCTAAGAACTCTTTTGTTCAGAAACAGCACTGTACGACAACCCCTTTTAACTCCCACTTTACCACAGCAGCTCCTTTTTGAATCACCACGTACTTACATTTATAGGAAAAATGTGAAATTTTGTTGTATTAATATATAATGATATGTAACAAAAATACCCCTTTTTTACATAAAAAATATGCTTTGTCATCAAAGAGGTTTGGCGATTTTATATGAAAAATAACTTAAAAGGAATAACATAGGCAGTTATACTACTGACAAACAAGCTTGCTTTGATAAAGTCACCGGCTTTTGAAGCTACGCTGGTGTGAACATAAGCAATGTAGAACCCAGTCTGTCTGAATATGACAGAATAACGGGATTCGTGTTATGCTTGTGCCCCGGCCGCGCTTTATGTCTCTTCAGAGCCTACAAAGCGTGGGGATGGTCACACCACGTGTTTTTTAGATTTGTGTTGGGATCCTGGTACGCAACCATTGTTCTGATTGAAAAGCTATGAAAATCGCTCGGTGTGAACATCCACTTAAAATGTCCGATATACAGATACAGAAGCCGGGAACTAAAAATGAGGTATTGTGTATCAAAGGGGTAATCCAGCCATGAAGCCAGGCAGCCAGGTTGCATAGGTTTTCCTACCCCTTGTACTGTTCCTCATTTTTAAACGTGACAGCTACAAACATAAATATTTAATTGATTTAATTGATATTTTATGTGATAGAACAACACAAAGTAGCAAGGATTTGTGAAGTGTAAGGAAAATGATTCTTGCTTTTCCAAATGTTTGCAAACTAAAGAACTGAGAAGTGTGGTGTGCATATGTATTAAGCCCCCCTGAGTTAATGCTTTGTAGGACCACCTTTAGCTGCAATGATAACTGTAATCTGTTAGGTTTCTACCTGGAGGTTTCTACCAGCTTTGCACATAGCTTGGGCTGTATGTTTAGGGTCATTGTCCCGTTGGAAGGTGAACCTGCACCCCCAGTCTCAAGTCTTTCGCAGAATCCAACAGGTTTTTCTTCACTATTGCCCCTGTATTAATGCTCCTCCATGTCTCATCATGTGACCCAGCTTCCCAGGCCCTGCTGAAGGTGTTAGCTGCCCCACCAGCATAGGCTGGCACCGAACTAGGCTTCACGGTGGGGGTGGTATGTTCGGGGGGATGTGTAGTGTTGGCTTTCCTTCACATAAAGTGTTTAGCATTTAGGCCAAAAAAATCAAATTTGGTCTCATTTGACCAGAGCCCCTTCTGCCACATGTTCACTCTATCTCCTATATAGCTCTCTGCAAACTGATTTCTTATGGCTTGTTTTCAAAAATGGCCCCCTTCTTGCCACTGTTCCATAAAGGTCAGATTTGTGGAGTACATGACTAATAGGCTATGTTCACATGGTGTAATTGAGGGACATATTTCGCCCGCAATTACGCCGTGTGCTCAGGGACGGGACATTCATTATTCACGGCGCGTATTCGCCGTGCATAATTGACATATCACTTCTCTCCCTGCTCACCGTATTGTGCGAGCGGGGAGAGGAGACGTAATCCATAGTTCTCTATGAGAACTATGGATTACCGTAATGACTGGGACGTATCTCGCCCCTTATTTCGCGCAGTACGCAATACGGGGCGAGATATGTCCCAAAATAAGCCGTGTGAACATAGTGATAGTTGTCCTGAGACCAGATTCTCCCACCTGAGCTGAGGATCTCTGCAGCTCCTCCAGAGTGACCCTGGGCTTCTTGGCTGCGTCTCTAATTAGTACACTGTTTGTCAGGACTGTCAGTTTAGGTGTCTTTGTAGATTAGTAGTTGTGCTATAATGCTTCTGTTTATGGAAGGTGGATTGAACAGTGCTTTGTGAGATGTTCAGAGCTTGGGCTAGTTTTTTTTTTAAACTCCCTGCAATACATTGTACCACAGCTTTATCCCTAAGCTGGTGTGTTCCTTGGTTTTCATGATGCTGTTTGTTCACTAATGTTCTCTAAGAAACCTCTGAGCTCTTTACAAAACAGTTGAAGTTATACTGAGAATAAATTACATACAGATTTACTCTGTTTACTTATTATGTGACTTTGAAAGGCAATTGGTCATACTGGATTTTATATGAGGTATCCGGGTATGGGGGGCTGAATGCATATGCACGATATACTTTTGTTGTATACCTCAGGTTTAAAGAAACTGCCTTAATGCCACATTATACTGCTGTAGAAAGCCAGTTTAAAATCTTCTCAAATCGAAATAGAGTTTGCACGATTCTGATGAGCTAATGGCAATCAATCATAATTCTTTCCAGTTTCTTAACCCCTTAACGACCCTGGATGTATGAGTACGTCCCAGGGTCGCTAAGGAGCGTTGCAGGGGGATCTCTCCGCGACCCCCCCACACAGCCGCCGGGTGTTAGCGGCTAATTGCAGCTAACACCTGGCGGTTACAGCGCGGGGGGGGCGCCGCCGCCCACCCGCGCTGTTTAACCCCTTAGACACCGCGGCAAAGATGGCCGCAATGTCTAAATGAAGGAAAAACGGTGCCACACACCGTTCTTCAGTCCGATCGGGACATCAGTGGTGAGATCGCTGAGTCCGATGGGCTAACATGGCAGCGGGAAGCCTTGTGAAGGCCTCCGTCGCTGCCATGTTTTGAACTTCCCCACTTCCGGCCCCAGGCAGGAAGTGGGGAAACCACCATCTTGGTACAGCTTAATGGGCTGTATTAACGATCGCGCCCCCTAGTGGTGAAGCACCCTAGGGGGACTGAATGTTAAAGTAAAAAAAAAAAAAAATAAGTAAAGTTTTAAAGTGTAAAAAAAAAAGATTAAAGGTTCAAATCACCCCCTTTCGCCATTTTACAAATAAAAAATAAATAATAAAAAATTATACATATTTGGTATCACTGCGTCTGAAAAAGTCCAATCTATAAAAATATAACATAATTTTTCCCTTGCGCTGAACACCGTAGAAGATAAAATAATTCCAAACACCAAAATTGCGTTTTTTTGGTCATTTCACGTTCCATATAAATTGGAATAAAAGTGATCAAAAAAGTTACATGCATTCCAAACTGGTAGCAATAAAAAGTATACTTCTGCCTGCAAAAAATGTAACCTCACTGACGTCCGTAGGGGTTAGTACAAAAAAGTTATTGGTCGAACAAAATGGCGCCGCGGCACAAATTTCAAGAATAGGAGATGTTTGGAAATTTTTTACGGTAGCAAAACATATAGGAAACCTTTTACGGTACCAAAACATAAAGTAAACCCTACATGTTTGGTATTGCTAGATGCGTCTCAACGTGTAGAATACAGATAACACATTATATTTACCGAAGATTGAATGCCATAAAAGCCAAACACCCGCAAACCTGGCGAAAGTACGTTTTTTTCACAATTTGTCCCAATTGGAATTTTTTTGTGGTTTCCCAGTATATTCTATTGTACAGTGAATAACACCATTAGAAAATACAACTTGTCCGCAAAACAATAGCCCTCATATGTCTATGTAGGTAGAAAAATAAAAAAGTTATGGCTCTGGGAAGGCGAGGAGGAAAAAACGAACGTGTCAACAACAAAAAACGCAAGGTCCTTAAAGGAGTTGTCTCATTACAGGCTTTCAGCCTACTTCAATGTGTCTAGCAGCAAAGGATTTTTGAATTTAGGGGCGTGCTTCTTGTCTGCCTCTTCTCCTCTCCCTCCCCCCCCTCAGCACACAGACAGCTCTCCTTCTATACAGGGTGAGGGGTTTTTCTGCCAGAGTTAACCCTGTGTGTGCCTGCCTAGGTCTGTTGCAGGCTGCTGGATCAGGAGAGGGCTGATCTATGAGTGTGGAGAGGTCTGTGAAGCTGTGATTGCTAATAGCAGAGCAGGGGGGATGCAAGTGTTCCTATACTCCCTGCTTAGCATACAAATCTCCACATCTCCAGCAACAACAAACAAACCCTGTCAGAACAGACACAGGGCAGCTGTGAAGTGAGTTACTATACTCAGGATGTGTCACTAATACAGCCGAGCAGGGAGGGATATGAACCGTTCATATACCCCCCTGATCTGTTCTATTAGTATAGTCACAGCTCCACAGACACATCATGATTATAGTAACACACAGGGTCACTGCTGTCACATCTGCTGACTACAGATCAGCCTCACCTCTGCTCTCCTCAATCTGTGTAGAGAGCAGGAGGGAGCAGGCACACACAGGGTTAATACAGCTGCACAGACACAGAAGCCAGAGCCCTCCCCCTCCCTCCACTACAGAAGCATACTGTGCTGGCGGGGCTCTGTGCTCCAACCTGTATTCAAAAACAGATGAGTCATCAGCACTGACAGCCAGTGAGATAAAGATCAACAGGTCGGCTGCTATAGGGATTTCAGGAGCTGATGCACTCCTACTACCAGGGATAACTCAAAATCAGTAGGACATTTGTAATGAACATATATTGCAAATCTGCTTGTTTTTTTAAAGATCTTTTAATTAAAACCCAATCATTGTAGCGAAACAACCCCTTTAAAGAGTTAAAGGGGTTTTACCAGGGCTGTGGAGTCGGCAAGCTAAAGCACCGACTCCGACTCCTCAATTTCCCAAATCTCCGACTCCCGACTCCAACTCCTGACTCCCTCATACATGGCTCATGTTTAAATGATTAATGTAGTAAAATGGTAACATCAGGCTGTTTTATCACCTTATGATACAATAAACAAGCTATTTAAGTAGAACAGACACTGACAAGCAAAAGGGTAACAATGTTTTGATCTTTGAACACTTGTGGGTAAAGTTGAAGAAAAAGATCCAAGTCCAGTCTGCACCAACATTGGGAATGTGTAGAAGAGACCTGGGATCAGATTTTGGTCAAGATATGCTTGAATCTGATTCAGAGCCCAGAAGGATTCAGGCAGTATTGAAAACCAAAGGTGGATTTCCCAAATACTAACAAAATAATAAAAATTAACATTTTGATTTTTAGGAGCAAAACAGTAACAATGCAGTTACAGGAAAGAATCTGCAGAACTAAGCAGATGCTAAATACTTGCAAGTCAAATTTATGTATAAGATAGGTAAGATGACTGTATATAAAATTACAGTAGCCTCATGTACAAAGCTGTAGTGGATGGAGAGATATGGAGCCTGAAAGTCACAAGTTCAAACCATTGTTACCATTTTGCTTGTCAGTGTAAAATATATTTATTGGATATGACTTTAGAACACAAAAAAATTGTAAATATGCAAAGCACTGCAGGAACATTTGTGGAGTCTCTGAATTTGTTCTGAGAAATATTGTATTGCCTCCATCAGATCCTGCATTCATGACCTCACACCTGATCTCATTATTTCCAGGCTAGAGAACAGCCTCTCTACACTAACTTGGTTTGGGGGCAAAGCGGTGACCACAGGGGCAACATCTCTAACAATGTATAAAGGAATTGCCTCAGCCACAGTCAGTTTTAATGAATGGTTGAACTCTTCTACTTCTTTGAAAGCAGGAGAAAAATTTTGCTGAAATCTGTTTGTCATGGGAGCAGAATCTTTCCCCCTGGGGCAGCGCTTTGCCTGCTCCATGTCATCAATTACACTCCTCATGTGATAAGGCTGAAGATATGGGAGCAGTAGCACTGGCTGGACCCAATTCCTCTTGCTCTTTGTACTGCATCGAACTAACTGGACCAACTTATTATATATTTTGGGAGTCGGTCCATTTTATGACAACTCCGACTCCTGCAAAATAGGCAGCGACTCCGACTCCACGACTCCGACTCCACAGCCCTGGGTTTTACAAAGGCATTTCATGCCTGGTTTGTCTTGCTTCAGCTTTCAGTGTGTTTAAAAGGGACGTGTATGATTTGTTTGATCTGCATATCGGGATCCAGTAGGCTTGACATTATCATGCCTTTTCCCACAGTGTGCTCACTCTAGTCAAACAAAGGTCTGTTTATGTAAAGAGCTGTGAGTAGCTTTAATGTAGCTGAGTGGTTGGCACTTCTGCCTTTCAGCTTAGGGGTCCTAGAATAAAATCCCTGAAGGAACCAAACATGTTTTTTTTTCCCCTCAATGCACATACCTGATTAAAAGGGTTGTCTCACTACATCAATTCATCTTACTTCAGTCCTGTTTTCTCAGTGTAATTTTTGAATTCAGTGTTTACTGGCTTCTATTGGATACTACTGGCATGCAGTGATGAGCTGCTGAGGACACCAGGTCTGTAGCTATAGCGACCAGCGCTGGCAGCCTCTCAGGGGAGATCAAACAAGTCTGTAGTTATACCGACCTAAGGAGCTGATGCCGCCCATACAAGAGGGGATATCTAGGAATAGGTAGGACACTGTTAATGGACACATGTTACAAGGTGACTTGTTTTTGCAAGATCTTTAACATAAAAAGCAACCCTTGTAGTGAGACAACCCCTTTAAGGTTTCTTTTTTTATTTATTTGCACTGTTTGACTAATTACTAAGAAGTAGAGAGGACAGGAGTAGAATGACAGCAGGTGGGATTCAACATTCAACACTTGCTCAACAGTGAGTGTGTGTGATTATTAAAGGGAATGTGTCATCAAAAAATGATTTATTGTTTAACTCACATTTTTATGTTAAACACATTTTTTAGGAATTTTTGGTTATTTTTTTGTAATTTTCCATATCCCTTTCAGTATTTTTAATAATTCTTAAGTCCTGCAGTTTTCACTTTGGCCACTAGGCCTAATATTGTCTGACACTTCCTGCTCTGTTTAGAGAGCTTTTCAGCAGTCGGCTCATTATCAGTAAAAGCAGGGTCACACTGAAAGGAGACACCATTGTGTACAGATAACACAGAATCCACCAGTCACAAGAGGAGATGTCACAGCTCCCCCTTTCCCCTCTCTTCACAGTGAAAACTCTCCTATACAAGTCTAAGGGACAGAATCTGTCTTAAGAATCCTATGGGCATGAAACAAAAATGGTAGAGAATTTTTAATAATAATGAATGGTGAAAACGTTTATCTTTTAATTTGCAAGCTTCCCATGTCAGTTTTACTTCATGGCAAAACCCCTTTAAGTAAAATGTGTCAAGAATGTAATATGGTAATATGATATCCCAATCTCCAAAGCATCTACCAGAATACATTCAATTTCTCTCTTTCCTGTACTCTGCCATGCAATGCAGACAGGCCCTTCATTTTAGGAGTTGCATCTGGGCTCTATTACCTAGATGTCCCCTGGGAAACCCTTTTGACCTATCCATGAAAGGGGAAACGCATTAGACGTTTTTGTATGTTTTTTATAGGGTGTTATATGGATCAGGTCAGAGTTTAGCCACCGTAAAGCAAGTTTAGATAGTTGAGTGGGTTTAGCCACCCGCTTTTACATAGTTGAGGGATAGAACTTTACCAGGGATAGAAGTGTCCTGTGTGTATTTAATAATCTTTCCACCATCATTATTTTTCTTGCTCCCTAATTTTGGGGGCCCGATTCTGAGATAGGGATGGGACCCACACCTATTAGACTTTGATGGCATGTCCTAGTGAGATGCCATCAAAGTCTATGGTGGACACACCCTTTAAAACTGTTCCCTGTATCCCATGTGGTGCCCCAAAATACATTAAAGGGGTTGTATCATTTCATTGAATGGTCTTCAGAATAAGGGGACAGTGAATACAAGCAACTTTGCAATTAGATGTCATTAGCAAAGCTGTCTTGTATTCACAGTTTTCCTTATCTTCTGTTTCTGTTTACACTGAGATCCAGTGCTGGTCGGATCCCTCCTCCTTGCATTTCACTAGCTGAGAGCTCATTTACATGTTGTCAGGCCCCCGGTCGGCTGTATTCACAGAGCTTGCATTCCTTCCTCTCACTCAAAGTAAGGGACTGGCACATTTTCACTCTGCACAGCCAGAAGAAACAGAATAACACTGCAGGGCTTCTATAATCAGAAAACAGCACAATTGTGTGACTGTGCCTAAACATAGAAGGAGCATTAGAGGCTGAGAGCATTTCACTCTGCACAGCTCTGGAGGAGTTTATATAAGACTGGATTCATTTGTAACATGAATGCAAGCCTGTGGCATGTAAACAGCTCTTACATACTCTGCAAAGGGAGAGAAACAGTGACATGTGGAGGGGGAACATACGGAGCCAGCATGAACAGTGAAGGGGGGATGAGGTCATCCCTTCGGTTAAAAAACACCCAGCTGGGAGGGGAAGAAACGCCCCTGAATTTCTGTAACTGAGAGGCTGTGAGAGCACGGAAACAGGTTAACTGACGAAGGGATACATCTCCTTTAAGATATGTAAACAGTAGTTCTTGAAAGCAGACAACATACTAATTGTAGTTGACTTGCAATTCTGTTAACTACCAAGTCCACCCTCATGTCTTTTTGTGACAAATAGTATTCTTTGTTTATAAAGTAAATTAAATCCCATATTTCTACCTTAAACTCCCATCTAAGTTTAAGCTAGAATAATGCATCAAGAAGAGCTTGTGCTCTCACAAATGCTAAACCAGAGTCCATACAATATTTGCCTTGCATCCAGAAGTGTATAAAAGGCACTTCTCAAATGGCTACTATGGTACCAGAAAATCTACATTTTTAAAGGACGCACAGCATTCTTTGTGTAAAATTGCAATTTGTATGCAAAATAACTTTCATGTAACTTGTATCAATGAATATAAGCAAATATTGCTCCAAACCTCAAACTTTTAAAATAAGGATTATTGAAGCAGACCCTTTTGCAAGCATAATGTGGTTAATTGTCATAGTGCCATTACATAATTCATGATTATATCTATTTCATCATGAATTTGGTAGAGTATAGCACATCTATAATAATATACATTGTACTGACCTAACAGTTTTATTGTCTATATGAAACCAGATATAGTGCCCCTGAAATTCAAATGATGGAAACACTAGAATCTCATATTCATGTACGAATTGCTAATCATGCTTCAGTGAGTGGTGGTCATTATGTTACTATAAGGAACATTGCTCCTCCATTCTCCATACTTTTACAATGTGGTCATTAACCCTACTTACAGGCCAAAACTTCTTGCAGTCTTCACATTATCATTACAGACAGTATTACAATGAAATGTAACACCAATGCACAGATAACACAGGATTCACCATTTACAATAGAAGATGGTCACAGATCGCCTCCTCCCCGTCCTTGCACAGTGCATGCCTAGAACATTCTCCCATAGAAATCAATGAGTAAGCTCCTGCTCACAGACTCCTAAATTCATGCAGCTGTTAACCCCTTAAGCACCAGGACTGAAAAGGTCTTAATGACCACCTAGATTTTTTAGTTTTTGCCAACTTGCGTGTAACCTTTTTATTTTTTAAGCCTCGCAGTTGTATGGGGACTTGTTTTATGTGGGAGTTGTATTTTTTGGAGGCATAGTTCAAGTTTACACATAAATTACTGTGGAATGCTTTATAAAAATTTTTTGCAGCATGAAAATAAAGTGTTTTTCTGCATTTGTTTTTTAAATCATTCACATTTTACAAAAATATCCTGTTAGATTAATTCTACAGGTTATCGTGTAGAGATACCTAATATGTGTAGGTTTGTTTGGAGTATTTTTGTGTAATGTATACACAATATTTTTTTTATAAAATATTTATATTTATTTTTTCTAAACTTTTTTTGTTTCTTTACGTGTTTTTGATCCCAGTAAGGGATAACTATTTAACTCTTTTTTTTTTTTTTTACACTTAGTAATGTATTAGCATATTCGTGTATTCTAATACATTACAATATGTTTTCATACTGACACAGGCAGCAGTCAGGGCAGCACACAGTGTGCCCTGACCCTAGGCTTCCTATTCAGACAGCCCTGGAGCTTCTCTAGTTCCCCAGGGCTGACTGTACAGACATTCACCGGGCTCCATCAGGTCACCGGGAGTTCCAATGACCCAATAGAGCAGAGGAATCCTCTCTGATTATGCCGTGGTCATGGACCACGGCAATCAGAGGGTTAAATGTCGGGGATGGGAGGTTTCCTCCACTCCCCGGTGCTTACAGAGACTACTCTAGGAAAGGAGCTGTTAACTAAAGCTCTGTTCCTAGCAGGGCTAGAAGCCGCAAAACCTCTTTTTCTGCAGCGCTTTTTTTTTGCCGTTACTGCAGACAAATGACCTGCACCGCCTGCCTTCAAACGAAAGTGGGCGATCATTAAGGGGTCAAACATATTTCTAAATGTTGTAGGTATTCTCATATTGTTTAGCTTTAAATACAGAGGCAAAAGTAAATAAAGATTGTTACAAAACACATTGCTGTTCCAATTTTGCTTTGTTTCAGAGTTAGAACAGTTCTTATCTCCTGCTTGTTTGCACAGGTTTCCCTAGGTTACCAACCACTTCTATCTGATCTAACAGTGAGTGGACTCATAACATCACCCCTTGCTGTGTCTTATCAGTATAATAAAGCTTGCTTCACAGTCAATTCTCTCATCTTTCTACTGAAAAAAACTTTAACCCTTAGAATTACTGACCAAGAGAAGCATTGTGCCATTCTGTCAGGTCTGCAGAAGATATAGCTGTTTATATACAGGATAACAGAGTCACTCAGCAGCTATTAGTGTGACTTGTCAGCATGAAAGTTTTATTACCTCACTTGAAACTTCCTCTCAGGACAAATACAGCTTTGCTGGCTCACATTTATAGCCAGACATCCAGCACTTCCTGCCTGGACAGTGTAATTGTTTTCAAAATCCCTCCATCACCAATGTCCCTCTAACAGGCATAGCTAGAAATAGGAGCTAGCAGAGCTGAAATGTCAGTCACTGCTGTAGAACTACCAACACTTGTAAACAGCAAGTTCTGTGAAAGCAGCCGGATGGGAAAACCCCTTTAAAAGTATTTCAGGCAAGATGGCTGCCCCAATAGTCATATGCAGAAAACAGAATAAAAATTTACAATCAGAAGCACAAGTAGAAAAAAAAGACTGTGTATGCAGTCACATGACAAGAATCTACAGAACTAAGTAAATGCTAAATAGTTGCAAGTCAAATTTATGTATGAGATAGGTAAGATGATTGTCTATAAAATGATGGTAGTCTCACGTTCAAAGCTGTAATGGATGGTGAGATATGGAGCCTGAAAGTCAAAAGTTCAAAACATTGTTACCCTTTTGCTTGTCGATGTAAAATATATTTATTGGATACAACTTTAGAACACAAAAAAACTTTAAAAAATTGTAAATATGCAAAATGCTGCAGTAAGTAGGAAAAAAACAGTTTACAAACGTCCTGAATAACATTTGTGGAGTCTATGAATTTGTTTTGAGAAACAGTGTCGCCTCCATCAGATCCTTCATAGATGTCCAAACATCTGATCTCATTATTTCCAGGCTATAGAACAGCCTCTCTACACTAACTTGAGTTGGGGGAAAGCGGTGACCACATGGGTAACATCTCTAACAATTTCAGGGTATAAAGGAATTGCAATACATACAAAAAAGTAAGCCAGCTCACCACCTCGCCACTATAGGAATGCACGGATCCGCCTGGTCACAGCAGGTAAGTCCAAGATGTAGAAAGTTGATCCAGCACTTCCAATAAGATAAGTAAAAACTTAGCATGAGTAAGGGGTAGTTTGGTTTCCCCGAAACGTGTCCGCTCTGCACTTGTGCCGCATTAATATTCAATTTTTAATCCTTTGTCAATAAACTTAAATTTTTCACTTATCTAATTGCATGTGTCGCAACAACTTTCTACATTATAAAGGAATTTTCTCATGCAGTCAGTTTTGATGAACGGTTGAACGCTTCTACTTCTTTGAAAGCAATTGAAACATTTTGCTGAAATCTGGTTAATCTGTTTGCTATGGAAGCGGAGTCTTTTCCCCTATGGCAACACTTTGCCTTCTCCATGCCATCCAAATACTGAACATATGGGAGCAGGAGCACTGGCCGGACCCAATTCCTCTTGCTCTTGGCACTGCATTGAACTAACTGTTCCAATCTATTATGCATTTTGGGAGTCTGAGTCGGTTCATTTCATAACGACTCTGACTCCACAGCCCTGGTGTCAGTGTTGCCTACAGCACAACAATTTTGATTTCCAAATACAGATGTTTCATGTATACTTTGGAATTGTCCTTTTAATGTCACTAGGATTACCTTCCTCTTTAGGAAGACCTCATACATGTCTCTTGACCAAGGCAGAATACTGTAACTTTGTTAAAGGGGTTTTGCCAGGAGGAGCCTTATCTGCAAAGAAGCTAATGTAAACAAATCACGGAGCTGAGAGAGAGACGCACACAGCCAGAGCACAAAGCTGCATAAGGGATCGTGTGACATGTTCACTGAAATAATCAAACTGCAACTTGTGGATTCTATATACAAAAGACAACAGTTTTTCTCCTCAGCAGCTTGAAAGCTCCTTCATGTTCTCTGTCATCAGATAAAGCAGGGATCTAATCACACTACAACTAGTTTATTCTGTATACAAAAGAAAACATATTGCTACCAGGTGCCTTGAAAATTTCTGCAGCTCAGTCTCATCAGATAAGAAGCTCTCTCTGCCCAAGCCCGTCCAGCAGCTCTTGTCAGGCCGTATCTAATACAAACTTTGAAGTAACCAAGGGCATGTAAGGAAGGCTGTAGCTCTCTCAGACTGCAATATTTGTAATCGCTTATATTTAGAAAAGTGATTAAAAACCCATTTTGGAGGATCCCACATCAACATTACATCGTGGCAAAACCCCTTTAAGGCTTGTCTAATGAGAGAATATACTGTCCTGTGTAAAGGAAGCCTACATCAGGGACAGGTCTACCTCCAATTAGCCCAAATGGCCCAAAAAATTATTGTGCCACTCTGCTTATAGGGACAGTGGAAAATTTATGGATTTCTTGATTATAGTATGTTAGAATACAACATGTTGTTGAAACTGATTAGTTAAAGGTGTAAAATTTTACATAATAAAACTTCAAACGGACATAAAGATGAAACCATTTTTTTTACTCTGTAGGTAGGGAGCTATTCATCCATAAAAGTATTATTTATGTATGAGCTGAGAAACTCTTCCTTACTGTACAGAACTTTTTTCCTGTACTGTAACTAAACAGCTCCAAGCACCTACTTTCTGTGTCTGAATGTTCCAGTAGCTGTCTGGCATCATTATGCAGCTGTATCTAAATCTACAGCGCTCAACTCTGCAGTCTCTCTATATTACTTATAGCCTTCTGGTGGTCAAAACATGGGACTGGAAACTCAGGGTCACTTTAGGGCCAGTATACAGTACTGCCACAGATTTTAAAAAGCCTCTATAGATTGTCACATGACACCAGATTTTATTGGACCGCTTATTCAAACTGGGCCCCCCACACCATGTCTTCATGTACCTGACCTGGGTGTTGACCTTGGCTTCATTTGGCTATTGTCTTAAATCTTAGTTTGACACAGTTTCTGTTGACCATTTGCTGTGAACCTCCAACTAGAAACTTTAAGTGGACTGGTGGAAGGCCCTGACTAGCAGATGACCAACTAACTCCAAATCATCTTTTTTCAGTCAATAACAACCTTGTATAAAATGAATACTACAAGTCTTAGTAGATTCGTGACAAATTAAGGTTATAATTTTTGGTTTTGTTTTATATAAGGGGTTTTGCCACAAAAGAAAATATCTTGCAGCTCGCTATGAGCTAGCCTCAGAGAATGGGGAGATGGCTACGCTTGCGCAGTTCTTCCTTTTATTTCCAAATAATAGTGTAGAATATAGCATAGCGAGTGTGCTTGGCTTTATTCAGAACTCCCCATGAGTGGGGGAGAGCTGCACAGGTTCGTCAGTCCTCCCACTGAGGCCGGCAATTAGCAAGCTGAGAGCTGGCCTTTAGAAAGGGATTTTGCATTTTAGCAAAACCCCTTTAAGCCTTTCTGAAGAGCACAGGAACTTTGTGAGCTACAGCTTAGGGGACGCATGTTGACAACTGTCTGATACAATCCAGAAGCACATTTCTGCATCTTATTTTGTTACATGGATATGCAGCACATACATATATGGTCATAACTTCATATCTCTCACCATGCTGTTTTACAGAGCCAAAGCCAGCTTCAGAATCACACATCCTGTGCAGGCTGTGGGCGGTCTATAGCAGTGATTGACATATCAGCTCTGCTGTTCCTAACTATTACTGTTACACTGGCATGACTGCAGGAGATTTATAAACTGTACTATTCAATACTACAGAGCTCTAAAGAGTGAAAGCTTATCATTTAGTTAAAGGGGTTGTCTCACTACAAAGAATAGCTTTCGACATGTAGGGAACACTAAAAGAAGACTTTTCCAAATATATTGCTTTGTTCATTTTTTTTGTTGAGTAGCTACAAGTGATTTTATCACCCTCTGAAGGCTTTCAGGTTTCTCAAGTGACCGAACTATGTACTCCTTAACCCCTGCTGTTTGTCTTATCTGATAGCAGGGAGTGATGTCATCACACAGGTCCCTGCACAGGACTGCTGGCAGCCTTAGAGCTTGTGTGTTATCTGATCTTTCAGACAAAAGGCACTAATTACTACTGTTTACTTTAGATCTGAAGCTTCTCTGGAGCTGGGAGCAGGAGATTGTTTAATCTAGACTAATTAGCAGAAGTCTGAAAACACCGAGCTCATATGCTAATTACAGACAGCTTGACCAGAAAGTGACAGGATGCATGAATGGAATAATGCTGCTTTGCTCTATGAAACAGTAAGATGAGAGAACCCCTTTAAGTAAACAAAGTACGTAGCTAGAGATAAAACTCTGTAGGAAGTGACTCACTGTGGTTGGAGTGACAGCAGCTTAGAGCAATGAACGATAAGAGAGAACAGGGAGAGGTGGGGATAGATGGTCGGTAACCAGAGAAACTTGTGTGCTCTGAGAGCCTGTGTCTAATGTATGCTAATAGATTATTAAGTATAAAAAAAGTTATTCCTGAATAGGATTAAAAACAGAATGTAGAAAAATTAAACAATAAAAATAAATATTTAATAAAAAAAATGTTTTTGAATACATTACACATATTCGGTATCCACACAATCATAATAACCTGTACAATTAATCTACGAGGCTGTTCACATGGCGTGTTGGATCCGTTTTGGATCTGAAAAATGCATCCAAAAGAGCTTGATAAATCGCATCAAACACATTTGTTTGGCTGTGTTTTCGCTGTAGTTTTATATAGAGCATCTGCTGCGTCTTTAGGGTCAAGAATTGACATGACAATTCTTTGAACAGATCCGAAAGACGCATCACAAAGACGCATGTAAACACATACATGTCAGCGATCACTTGTCTGAACACCGATGAGTGTTTTATATTGAAAGCAATGTAAATCACACTGCACTTTGTTACATGAGTATGAGGGCATGTCCTCACAGCACGGGTTTTCGTCCGTTTTTTTAGACCGCCTGAAAAACCGGCCTAAAACGAGCACAATGGGGCTCTATGGAAAACCCGTGCAGCAGTCCCCACTGCACGGGTTTTCCGTCCGGTGGTTTTTCCGCCCGCGGTCCGGCCGCAAAACATTGAACATGCACAATCTTCCGTCCGGCTTCCGGACGGAATCTGTGCATGTCAATGTGGAGGGGGAGGGCTTTTCTCCGCTCATCGCTGAGAAAAGCCATCCCCCCCCGCGGCCGTGGGGACGGCCGCAAAACAGGACAAATACTGACCGGTTTGTCCTGTGCAGTGGGGACGCGCCCTTTTGGTCAGTTTAGGGTCCGGAACACCAATCCAAACATGCATCTGAAAACCAATCCAAAATCGGATCCTGTGTAAACATACCCTAACAGGTTATTTAGTGTGAAATATGAATGAATGGTGTAAAAAATAATAAAAAAAACAAATGCAGGAAAACTTTTTTATGTTTATACTGCATCTTCTTTTTTTTTTTACAAATACAAAATAATTGTATAATAATGTAAACTCAAAGGAGACCCCTAAAAATACAAATTCTCCCGCATAAAACAAGTCCCCATAAAACTAAGTCACTGAAAAAATTAAAAACAGTTATGACTGTTGAAACACAGGGAGGCAAAAACTAAAAAAATACTGGTCATTAAGGCCCTTTCAGGCCTGTTGCTTAAGGGGTTAAGTAATAACATTACAAATTGGTTGGTTCTAGCTGCAACTGTGAATCAACTACAACTGTGGAGGGCGCTTCAATGAAGGCTGAATCATAGCTGATCTATATAGCTATTAAAGATTTTTATCACCTAGGGAAAATTACATTGAAGACTATCAAAGGGAATGACCCAAATGTTTGTTAAAAGAAAAAGCAGGTTTGACACATGGCATATGTAACTGTCATTATTTGAAGGTCTAGTGGTTTGATGTGCGATGTTAATTCAAAAGATAACAGTGGAGATGCTTATCCTAGATCTATGCTTTCTTTACCAGTATGATGTTAAAGGATAGTGCTTAAAATCTGGATTTCATATCGTGTGTCCTGCTTACAGAATCTGAGGGAAATATTAAAAATGTTTTACTTGTGAAATAGGCTAGTTATTCTAAAAAATGCAGTGCTAATTTTATGTCAAGAAAACCTTTGGCCAGGCTAACTGAATTGGATAAGGAACATCCTTATATGTTTGTTGGCAGGGGAAATTGGCGGCAATAATTCATGTCAGCCCTATTGTCTGTCTGCCCACTTCATTGGCAGTATTCATGCCAAAAATTACTTGAGTCCAGCCTGGATGCAGATGATCTGAGTGTTGGCAGTGTGAGATCAGTGGCACAAGATGAATGAATTCTATTTCTTATTCAGTTAAGTCTACTCATTTTTATATAAAGGAGTACTTTGGGCTAGGAGGGAGCTAAACAAATTTTATGTGGGATTTCCCTATGTGTCTACAGTGTGAGATAAATGTCTTAAAAAAAAAGGAATATTCCCACTGATTAGTTTTAAACATGTAGGCAAATGTAAGGAAACATTATTAACATTAACATTCTGACATTGCATCACTTCAAAGTTAGCACAGTTTTTCTTATCTCTTGCTTGTTTACAGATGGCTTTCTAAGTCACCGACCACTTCTGCTATGGTCAGGCTGGTTGACATCACTACCTGCTGTGTCTTATTAGCAGGATGGAAACTTACAGGGAAACTTTCAACCTTTAGAGTTACTGAGAGAGATCAGTAGTCTTGTTCCCTGCTATCAGTGACACTGGTATCTTTGTATGTAAATACACAGAAAACAGCATGTACGTTTTTCTCTTTCACTAGGAGCTTCCTAAGGTAGCAAATGCAGCTCTGCTAGCTCACATTTGTTGCCAGACATCCTGCTTTGGCAGTGTCACTTTCTTTCTAAACCCCTCCATCACCATTGTCTTTCTAATAGGCACAGTAGGAATAGGAGCTAGCAGAGCTGAAATGTCAGTCAATGCTGCAGAATCACCCACAGCATTCACAGGAAGTGGGAGTCTGAAGCAGACTGTAAAGAGCAGGTTTTGGGAAAAAAGCCAGATGTGAAAACCCATTTAACATATGATAAGGCCAACTGTCTTTAAAATAATACTATGGTATTCTAAATTAAAAAGTTATTTGCTATATCCGGATGTAGAGAGTAAAATGACAACAGAACTCTGACACAGCTGAAATCAGAATACTTCTGTTTTTTAAAAGCAAGGCATACAGATTTAAGCATATCACATTGGCAAATTTCCAAATAGCCCCCGTCTTTGCAGTCGGCTCCTCAACGGTCATATTTTATCCCTGACAATGAAACCAATAACCCTACAAAGAACCGGGCAACCAATATTGAAACCATAAGGTAAGTAACAAACAAATCACCAACAACAGCCTTATGGAAAAATCCAATAAATCTTTATTACATCAAATAATACAAAACAATAACAATGAAACAATAAAAACCTAACAAAAAATAAATAAAATATACACAAACCACCCAACAGAAAAAGGCTACTACTCTCCACCATCTATGAGTAAATAGGCTGAAGACAATACATTTAGGCAAAGAAGTACAAACATGTTATAAATGCTACTGCAATATAAAACATACTTAGCCAACCAGCCACCCACGTGTGGAGAGGAGCCAAACCCCAACCCGCGTTTCGCTCAAAGGCTTCCTCAAGGGGGAATAACACAGATGGGAACACATACACTCACCGGCCACTTTATTAGGTACACCTGTCCAACTGCTCGTTAACACTTAATTTCTAATCAGCCAATCACATGGCGGCAACTCAGTGCATTTAGGCATGTAGACATGGTCAAGACAATCTCCTGCAGTTCAAACCGAGCATCAGTATGGGGAAGAAAGGTGATTTGAGTGCCTTTGAATGTGGCATGGTTGTTGGTGCCAGAAGGGCTGGTCTGAGTATTTCAGAAACTGCTGATCTCCTGGGATTTTCACGCACAACCATCGCTAGGGTTTACAGAGAATGGGCCGAAAAGAAAAAACATCCAGTGAGCGGCACGTCCTGTGGGCGGAAATGCCTTGTTGATGCCAGAGGTCAAGGAGACTGGGCAGACTGGTTCGAGCTGATAGAAAGGCAACAGTGACTCACATAGCCACCCGTTACAACCAAGGTAGGCAGAAGAGCATCTCTGAACGCACAGTACGGCGAACTTTGAGGCAGATGGGCTACAGCAGCAGAAGACCACACCGGGTGCCACTCCTTTCAGCTAAGAACACGAAACTGAGGCTCCAATTTGCCCAAGCTCATCGAAATTGGACAGTAGAAGATTGGAAAAACGTTGCCTGGTCTGATGTGTCTCGATTTCTGCTGCGACATTCGGATGGTAGGGTCAGAATTTGGCGTCAACAACATGAAAGCATGGATCCATCCTGCCTTGTATCAACGGTTCAGGCTTGGTGGTGGTGGTGTCATGGTGTGGGGAATATTTTCTTGGCACTCTTTGGGCCCCTTGGTACCAATTGAGCATCGTTGCAACACCTTGTGGAATCTATGCCACGAAGAATTGAGGCAGTTCTGAAGGCAAAAGGGGGTCCAACCCGTTACTAGCATGGTGTACCTAATAAAGTGGCCGGTGAGTGTACATATATATAGAAACTTTGGTCCAATCACATTACAAAGAAGATAACAGGCATATAAATGAACCAATAAGCATGTATCACATGACCTTATGCTAATAGCTCATGACGTCATACAAATTAACATATCACATGACAATATACAAAACACATATCATGAGACACAACAATAATTAACATATTACATGACATAACATACTATAAGAGTATAATGATATAGAGGAGATCATACAGCACAAAGCACATACAAACCATATACTCAAAAAAAATAACACAAACCCCCTTCCCCCCATAGGTTTTGATGTTCAGCGCCGCATGTGGGTATTCCAAGATGGCGCTTGCATGACTTCCGGTTCCGGCATACACGACATTCCCGCATCTCTATACACATGATACTCCCATCTATACTTCCGGTTCCGGTCTGGACGCGGTGGGATCGTGTGTATACTCCCGCGGACAGTTCCGGTTTAGACGCGACTTGGGAATTATTATCATTTTTATGCGGGTTTCCTTAGTCCTATGGGGGGGGGGGATTTGAGTTATTAGCATTAGGTCATGTGATACATGCTTATTGGTTCATTTATATGCCTGTTATCTTCTTTGTGATGTGATTGGACCAAAGTTTCTATATATATGTATACGTGTTCCCATCTGTGTTATTCCCCCTTGAGGAAGCGTTTGAGCCAAACGCGCGTCGGGGTTTGGCTCCTCTCTACACGTGGGTGGCTGGTTGGCTAAGTATGTTTTACATTGCATCAGCATTTATAACATGTTTGTACTTCTTTGCCTAAATGTATTGTCTTCAGCTTATTTACTCATAGATGGTGGAGAGTAGTAGCCTTTTTCTGTTGGGTGGTTTGTGTATATTTTATTTATTTTTTGTTAGGTTTTTATTGTTTCCTTGTTATTGTTTTGCATTATTTGGTGTAATAAAGATTTATTGGATTTTTCTATAAGGCTGTTGTTGGTGACCTGACAATGAAACCAGCAACATCCTGAGCCTCCCAAATGTTTTTTTTTTGTATCTAACCTTGAGCTTCAAGCTAGGGGGCTTTGACCGTGTGCACACAAGGAACTGGGAGTCTTTTGCAAAACAGATCATTCTT
Source organism: Phyllomedusa bahiana (assembly GCA_025379985.1). Taxonomy (NCBI): domain Eukaryota; kingdom Metazoa; phylum Chordata; class Amphibia; order Anura; family Hylidae; genus Phyllomedusa; species Phyllomedusa bahiana. The sequence goes on from JAODAL010001147.1 coordinate 174,797, forward strand.
TGGGCTGTGTGGAAACCTTGGTAAGCTATAAAACATAAAATGGCTGAAACATTTACACATACAGGAGAGCTGACATTTCTCTGCTATCTAATCCCTATCAATTTCCTCCTTTTGTGACACAGGCAAGCCTATTCTAAATCCGGACAGGTTTTCTTTCACTACCTAACCTGCCCAACAGTCCTAATAACTGCTGACAACTAGTCAACAATCTCTGACTTACACTATGGCGAGCCTTGTAAACACAACTATCTTGACCCAGGTCTGCTCTCCTTTCGCTCATCGCGGTTTCAAACCAGGTTCACTTCGCCCATGTTTCTTTGATCCTTTGCACGCCTTTGAAAGACAAAAGAAAATAACTTTAATTATCACATATATTAAAAGCAATATCATAAAAAGTTGCAACACACCTTGTATTATTTCCTTAAATAAAGAAAGGAAAAGGTGTCGTTCCACCAACTGTCTCTATTTTTCACATTTTCCTCCTCATATTGTTTCCTAAGGGTTTATATCTTTTCCATCCCAGTGTGTATGCGCAAAACTCCTTGGTCATCTATATAATGGCAGCAGGTGGAGCCTACCACCTGGCACATTCCGCCTTCCATGGCTGTAAGATAATCTAGAACTATTGTATTCTGATTTATGACTACCCTTATTTTTTTCTCTACCGCAGTGGAGGTGTTGAGCATGTCAAGGATATCCCATATCTTGGTATCTAAGTAGTAATCAGTGGATTTAACCAAGTTATCCCACATTTGCATGACCATAGGGTAGAAAAACAAGGTACTGACTATTTTGTTGCTTACACTCATCTGAACTAGATGTGGCCTACCATCTGGTCTCGGTTTGTTATCTGCAGCTCTCTTGTGTAACGTGTCTAGGAAACTTGGGTGGGTCTACACGATCAGCAGGTATGATAAATGTAGCTGGGGTTAACCGGGCCAATGTGCAGGATCCACTAACGCCTACAAGCAACTACTTCAGGGCCTTGTATCCACATACCCAATAAACTTCAGGAGGTCAGTCTCAAAAGACAGAGTGTTGTAACACCAGCCTGTGTGCTGAGTCTAGGAGGATTGTCACATTTTTCAACATACATCCCCCGATATTTGTCCAAGGGGGCTACAGTACCTGGCATTTGGGTTTTCACAGGTGGGACTGCCAGGTATATAACCTGAGTCTTCCATTACATGGGAGATTTCCAGGGAATTTAGCACATGTGGTTTTATTTCCCTCAGGGAACAAGCTCCTATGTTCCTTAGTGGAGAATAGGGAAGACAGGGTTAAAATGCATCTAGGAGTGTCACTGTTAGCTTTAAAACTTATCTGCAAACCCTCAGATGGGAACTCTCTGAAGTTCTCTGTCCTACTCCTTTTCTGGGGAGTCCACTCACCCCCTTTAAGTGCCATATACTGGCTACTAACTTTTTGACTGGTAAGATTTCCTAGCCAACATGGGAGCATTATCCACCCTACTACAGAGATGGCTACTGTAGTGTTTTGCAACTTGTGTTCCTTGTCTCATTATTTGCCAATTTATCTGAACAGTTTCACCATCCCATTAACCCTTCCCATGATATATGTATGGCCAAATATGGGAGGCTTTCGACTGATACAGATGAGTGTGTACATAGCCAACAATCAGTTAGATTGGTGTCACTATTCATTCCTTCCCATATGACTGTATGATGTTTTAAGAACATGTTCTTATAGTTGTTCTGTGTATATAGGTGTAACGGTCTGGAGGTAGATCCTCTGGACCACTGCAGGCGATGGCGTAAGCCCCCCCCAGGGCGTGGAATCTAAGTGGGCCCCGGTATTCACCAGAGCCCGCCGCAAAGCGGGATGGACTTGCTGCGGCGGGAGTCCACCAGGTCACTACCACTGGCGGGGCTTGCCTGTGGTGGCGGCCAAGGGCAGGCGAGGTCCAGAATCGGCAATCAGGCTCGTAGTCGGGGACAGGCAGGAAGGTCTGGGCAGGCGGCTGAGGTTCGTGAACGTAGACAGGCAGAAGGTCAGGGCAGACGGCTCGGTTCGTGGTCGGTAAACGTAAGCAAACGGGTTCGGTACACGGTAGGCAAGACAAGGCTTTCTGGAACACTTTCACAATAGGCATGTGCACTAAAGATCCGGCAAGGCTGCCAGGAAGAGGCCGGACTTAAATAGGAGCAGTGCCCGGTAATGGCCAATTACCGGCGCACTGTCCCTTTAAATTTCCTACTGCCGGCGCGCACGCGCCTTAAGGGGCGGTGCCGCGCACGCCGAGGGACCGAGACGGACGGGCCAGGAGTGTGGCCGGGTAAGTGACTGTGGACACGGGCAGCAGCGTGAGTGGACCCCAGACCCGAGTTACGGGACGGGGCGCCGCCCGGAGTCGGGGCACGGATGCGCCTGCGACCCGGGACGAGAGTCGCAGCGGCATCCGTGACAATAGGGAAGAGAATCCTTCAGTGACAATCGATATCAAACACACAAAAAGACAAGAACACATGTTCTCCTCTCTGCTCCTCTGTTGGAGGTGCAATCACAGGTTTGCAATGGCTGGCATGTATCCAAATTGGTTTTCCTTCCAGCTTTACTGAGGTGGCTGTAGTTAGCAATACTTGGTATGAACCCTCGTACTTAGTGTCAAGACTTCCTCTTATGTGCTTTTTGGTTACCACCCAATATCCAGGTTGCAGTTTATGACTCCCAGCATCTGGATCTCAAACATCAGTTTCTTTGCTGAAGCCAAGAGATCGATACACACCAACACATACTCATATACCCCTACTTTTGGCAACTGTAGTAATCAATCTGCACTCGCTGAAATGAACAGAGAGGCTTTATCATGTGCCTCTGTGGAACCTTTACAGGTTTTCCTGGATAATGCAGAGCGCATGTCATGCAGGACTTGATAAACCTAGTCACTGCACTCGACACATCCGGTACATACCACACTTTTGTGATAATGTCCATCACAGTTTTGACAAATGAGTCTGTCCATGTATGGCTTGCACTATTAAGGGATACAGTGCCCCAGGTAACACAGTTCTAGTTCCTAACATTTGGAGTCCATCAAGAGTCGTCTGTGCACCTGCCCTAGTCAGGCCTCTCTTTCTTCTGCATCTGCTTGTTGCTGAAAAATTTTCAAGGCCTCGGGCGTCACTTGGTCACCTGAAACAAAAATGTCTTCCTTGTCACACGTCTTGGCTGCTTTGCGGCTGTGTTCACCTTGCGGTTTCTTCGTGTTTCCGGTGTTCGATCACCAGTATGCGTTTTAACTTTAACGATTGCAGCTTTGAAGCGGAGCAGCAGGGCTTGCATCAGTTGGTTTATAGCTTCACCATTTTAATGGGTTTACCTGTGGAAGTAAGGAAACTTCAAGCCCTCCAGATAGGACCATAATCATGGGCTACCCTGAAGGCGTATCTTGAGTCTGTATAGACAGTTACCGTTTTGCCTTCAGCCAGTCTACATGCTTCAGCGAGAGCTATCAGTTCCGCCTCCTGCGTCGATGCATGAAGGGGAGGTGACTCTGCCTTTATTACCTTGTGTTGGGTGACGACCGCATATCCCGTATGGTCTCTGCCATCCTCTCCCAGGCTCTGTGAACCATCTACAAAAAAAAACAAAATCAGAATTAGCCAAAGGGACTTCTGTAACATGTTGAAAACCTGATGTTTCCAGTTCCATCAGAGAAACACAATCATGATCAAAATGCACATCAGGGTGTTGTTCCAAATACTTTGCATATAAGCTTGTCTCCCCCCTCCTAACTACTTCCCCCATACTCCCCACCTTATGAATCTGCAGACCTGATGGGCAGAAGAGCGTCAGGATTCAAAGTTGTACAGCATTAAAGAGTGACATTTGGTGGAATGAGGAGGGCACATTGTAGCCGCAACTGGCGGGCAATGGATAGATGTTTGATTTGTATTTGAGAAAGGACTCCCTGAATGCCATGAGGAGTTTAGATGGTAACAGGGTAATTCAGAATGATTTCAGAGTCGTTGTCAAGCATTAGTGTTACTGCGGCCACTGCTCGTACACGGGAAGGGGAACCTCTGGCCACAGGGTCAAGTCTGGCTGAGTAATAAGCCACCGGTCCCTGGAGGGAGCTGTTTCCTTCATATCTAACCTTGAGCTTCAAGCTAGGGAAGCTTTGATCGTGAGCACACAAGAAACTGGGAGTGTCTTGCAAAACAGATCATTCTTTTCTAGCTGTGTGAAAATGCTAGTAAGCTAAAAACCATAAAATGGCTGAACTATTGGTACATACAGGAGAGCTGACATTTCTCTGCTATCTAATCCCTATCACATAATTTCTGCATTATCACTCAATGAGTATAAAAAAACAAATTGCCTTGTGAATTCTTCTAAATAAGAACCAGATAAATCAAAAGAAACCAACCTGCACAGTGTTCATTTTTGTTCTTTTAGTAGAGCTTTGTGCAATCAATGTTATCTGGCCCTTGTGTATATTCTTGAGAGGTCGCACAACAGTGAAGCATTGATATAAAGCTGGAAACGCATATAAAGTTTTAATGCAGTTTTTTGAGCTGAAGCCAGGAATGAATCCAGCAAGTAAGAAAAGCCAAAGTCCTTCCTTTATATTTCCTATTTCTTGATAATTTACTACTGTTTTTTGTAAAAATTGTATCAAAAACTGCATGTGTAATTCTTTACCAAGTAATTTGCTGTGTCAGTAATGTACACTGTAGGTTAGTAAAGTACACTGCATGCTTTGGGGTTGTGACAAGTATCTGCAAGAATAATTCTCAGAATCTAATCCAGACGTGTCTGTGTTATAGAAGAGACGCTTCTGCACTCTAAACCACTGAACACGATTTAAGAGTGTGTGTAACAGCGACGCTTCCACACATTCCACAGCCATCCTAATGAACTGCACAGAGAATTTCCAATTGCCTCAGAAGCATTATTTGTTTTGTCACATTTGAGATGATTTAGAATTGATAGCTGCATGACATTATTCTGAAACATGGTGGTGATATGCATCCGTAAGACATTGTGAACATTTCTTTTGAAGGAGAAATGCATTCCCAACAGGACAAAATACATTTACGAGTCTGCAGGGGATGCCCTGGCAATGTGAATTTGGTGACCTTGAGCTTTGCCAATACAGAAAAGACAGTAAAGATGTTTAGTGAACCTTAGAGAAAATCAGGGACACTTACTAAGCTATACATGCTAGAACTCTATGTTAATTTGCCTAAAAACGAAGTGTATTATGTGTTTGCTGCTTACTAAACATTGTCTCGAAAATGGACATGGCTTGACAAAAGTGTGTGACTTGAAAAAAAGTGAAAAGTGACTTAAAATTGTGATGCTTAGTAAACCAACCAGGCGTAACAAAAAAACATTTAAATCCTTAACGACCGCCCACCGTCTTTTGACGGCAGGCATTTCAGGTCGTTCACCTGCAGCGACGTCTTTTGGCGTCATTGCAGACACCGGAGTTTGTGTCGCCCGGCACCGCAGCAGTGCTGAGATCGGGGCTGTACTACACAGTCCTGATTTCAGCGCAGCTCCTGCGAGCATCGGGGAGCGGGGGAAACCTCCGCTCTCCGGTGCTTTAACCCTTTGATTGCCGCGGATCGTCACTGCGGCACAATCAAAGGGTTTCTCTGCTCTGTCGGGTGATCAGAACGCCCGGTGACCCGACAGAGCCCGGGGAACGGCTGCACAGTCAGCCCTGGGGACCTAGAGTAGCCCCAGGGCTGTCTGTAAGAAACCAGTGATCACGACACACTGATTACTGCCTGTCTACATTACTAAGTGTAAAAAAAAAGTAACCCAGTTCTCCCTTCATGGGATTTAAAAAAGTAAAAAACATAAAGACTGTAAAAAAAAAAAGAATAAAACAAAATTAACATTTAATTAATATTTAATAAAAAATAATTTGTTACACACACAAAAAATCTACACATATTAGGTATACACACGACCATAAAAACCTTTAGAATTAATCTAACAAGTTATTAAGTATGAAATGTGAGTGGTGTAAAAAAAAATTTAAAAAAAAAACTGAAAAAAAAAAATCTGCAATTATTAATAAGTGAACGTAAACTACTCCCCCATAAAGTACAACTCGTCTCGAAAAAAATGAGTCCTCATACAACTGTATCATTAAAAAAATAAAAAAGTAACAACTGAAACGCAAGGAGGCAAAAACTAAAAAAATGTTCTGGCCATTAACTACTTTGCAGGCGTTCGGCTTAAGGGGTTAATTTTTCTAGCAAGATACACCAAACCTGATTACAAACTTTACAAATCCCTAGTCAGACTCCACATGTAAGATTGTGTATAATTTTGATAACCAGTGCACAAGAAAGACATAGAAAAGCTTCAGTGCGTTCAAAGTGGGCAGCCAGAGTAATAAATGAGATATATAAAATGTGGTAACCGAGAAGATTATCAGAATTAGGGTTATTTAGTTTAGAAAAAGAGGTGGCCAAACAGCTACATGTACTAAGGATCTATATGGAGAGCCCTCCCATGATCTGTTAATACCCGGGGGATTCTTTACTCTTACAGCAGTGAGGCTATGGAACTTACTGCCAGTGGAACTGATCATGGGGAACTCACTAAATGAATTCAAAAGGAGTCTAGATTCTAGAGTGCACTAACATTAAGGGCCACATGTATGAACCTGTTTAATTCTAAAACTCACTAGAATTTTTTTTTCCCTAGGATTAGGACAGTTAGCTCCTATTTTACATTTTTTTTTTTTTTTTGCTTTCTTCAGAATCAACCCTGCAGTATAAAAGACTGAACCAGATGGATGGATGTGTGTTTTTTATCCTTACAAACTATGTTATCTTATAAAAGGCAAAAGTGCAGAATGTGAAATTTGTTTGGGGAATCGGAAGCAATCAGAAATATTATTTTACTCCAAGAGTAGTAGATGCTTGCAACAAACATCCAGCATATAAGAACGGAATGTCGATAGTGAGTGAATTAAAACATGTCTGGGATAAAAATATATTTGTCCTAGTATAAAAGTATAAAATAAATAATATAAGGGCAGGCTAGATGTTGTCTTCTGGTCTTTTTCCTGCCTTTGGTCTTTAGTGTTTCTATATTTTGCATGTTATATTAATAAAGCTTTAAATGAAATGTGAATGTACTGCATAATAGAACAGTTTTAATAAAAGTTAGCAAAAGCTGAAAAGCAAAGGGTACAAAGTGTATAAGCAGCATAAAAGAAAGAAGTAATAAAAAGATGGATATTTAGTTCCATCTATACCGATCTATACCATCTATTTCTTGTTGATCCTAATCCGCTCTCTTAAGCAGCATGATAAGGTAAAAAATTAAGTATTTTACTATTCTCCGGTTCCTCATATAATTAGTTTCATGAACATATGTTATTTTTCTTGTCATTTTGATAGAAGAACATTTATGTTAATGACCCAATTGATTCTATAGGAATTACTTCATTAATCTATGTCATGTCAAGTTTTTGTCATTTTTGGACAGAATACCATAGTGTGATCCACAATTTTAATCCAAAAAATTAAACGGAAACCGGTTAAAGCGGAAGCCTTGACATACATGTGAACAGAACTTAATTGTTGTTAAACTGCTGGGAAACAGATGCTAAAAAGACATTTTATCTACATTAAAGGTGGTGATTAAGACCCCATATCTATTATTGATGGGTCTTCTGCTGTGACATAGATCAGATTGCTGACTTATTTTGTGGGAACTTGTTCTTTCCTCATAAATTTCTTTTCCCTCATAGAGTATGTTCATAAAATGAAGATTTGAGATTGGAAAACTGAATGATTGATTTGCAAGAGAATCCATGTCAGAAATCTGAGAAAGAACCCTGGATTTCTGTCGTGGATGTGCAGTGTAATATTGATCTGAATGCAGTTAGGTCCATTCAATGGAGTTAATCCACATGTGCCAATCCGAAGACTTTTCCGTTTACAATCTGCCTTAAAAGTAACTTGTCACTGATTTAACTTTTTTTGTGCAGCGGGGATTACAAAACCATTCTGAAGAAAATCTGCGCAGTTTAAACAGCAATGTGGTTTTTCATTTCCAATCTGTTAGCAGATTTATATGTACTGGCACTGCTGATGTATAGTCAGTAGAGTACCATATATCTTGTCTGATGAAGCGGATTGCAGTCCGTGAAACACGTCACATATAGAAAATAAAATCTTTTTAATAACTTTTTCCGGAGCTAAATACGCTCCTTTTTTCGTCCAGCGCTCTAGTTCTAATTTACTCCTATCATGTAGCTCGGGAGGCTCCTTTCCCTAGGTGTATCCCAGCTATCTTCTCCCTAGAGTACCACCTGTAGACACTTGTTACTCAAGTTGGGGCTCTCTATTTGTATAGAACCGTCTGTTTTTAGCACGTTGGTATATGTATTAGGAACGGTTCACACGGTGTATTTGCAGGACGTAATTACGGCCCACAATTACGCCGTGTGGGCGGGTGCGGGGGTCCGGCACCTTGCCGGCCCATAGACTTGCGTTACCAGCGGCGCATATACGCCGCTAGTAATTCACATGTCAATTATCTCCCCGCCCGGCGGATTCGCCGAGCAGGGAGAGCAGACGTAATCCATGGTTCTCTATGAGAACTGTGGATTACCGTAATAACTAGGACTTATTCCAGTCGTAATTTAAGCACTCCAGCGCGTAATTACAGACTGAAATACGTCCCATTTTAAGCCATGTGAACATGGCCTTACATGTTTTTAAAGATCAGAATCTGCTGAGGGTACTTGTGGTAGCTCCATGCTTTTCCTCTCTGTTAATGGTCGACGATTACTGATGGTTTTTTATCGTTACAAATAAAGTGTGGAAATAAAGGTGAGAGCAGCAGAATCTTTTTGATGTTTACAATTATATACATTTGTCTGAATATTTTTTTAAAAAAATCAGTACACACAGGTTTTTAGTGTGGAAATACTCTAGAACCAATATCTTCAATATTCTGATTTTCTTTTTTTTTATTTATTTGTTTTCTTCATCATACAGAAGAAGGTTTAGCAAGACAAAATTGTCAGAAAATAATCCCCGCAGTCTGCCATGTAGATGAATACCAGATACGTGTATGCTGTATCGTGAAACCCCTTTTTCTATGCTGTAACGTCTGAGAATAGTGCTCTTTTCTAGCATGCATCCTACATTTAATTGATATGTGGGATTTATTAAATGCCCAAAAAGAAACCTTTTTTACCAATATTTTTATTTTAGATATAAAAGCAGATGAGATCGGGCGAGGGAGACAAAAGACCAAAGGGGAAAAAGGATGGGGGGGCGGGGCCTGGTCTGAAGTTTGAGACGCTTATTATTGTGCTCGGGAAAAATTTTTACGGGGGGCCCCGAAAAAAACCCCTTTCCCCAGTCAGCAAACCCGCTTAAAAAATAGCCCGGAGGGATAGAGGAAGAGCCGAGGAGTCGTCCGGTGTGAAGCAATCCTCAGGCAGTAGCTTGCACTACAGACCCGCGAGAGACCGGGATCCCTGACTCGCTACGGGGTGCGGCTGACAGGCTCGCTGAGCGCGACGGACGCTGAAGCTGCCGGACCGCCCGCACGCCAGCAGGTACTGATTACCCTGAGCAGAGGATACAGTGAGTCACTCACCTCAAACGGAGAACCACCTCTCTGGACGCAGGGTGCCACGGGAGAACGGCTCTCTGAGTCTCTCCCTGTGACCCGGGATCTTTTATGCGTGGTCACTTGGCGCGAAATTTCCCTCCGCACCTTTTGAGAGGAAGTCGTTTGTGTATGATTGCCCCCATTAAGGTGCTCTGGCCGCCTGCTCAGTCCACCAGGGCATAAACTACCTTATATAATACACAGCTCATCAAAGCTGGTTCAGGGTACAACTTATCCCTGTAGCTGTGCATATCTCTTTCACTAAGCTACACTCCTGCCAGAATACAGCCGTGAGACAGTGTCACTGACATCAGACACTAAAGCTCTGTGTCTCTCCTGTGCCACCCGGGTCCCCTCACTTTCCAAGAGAGTTCACACAGTCTACCTCCTCATAAAATCAGGAAGAACAGAGGAAAAGTTACCATCTGCTTCTTAAGCTATACTCCTGTACTGTACAGTTTAACACAGACACTACTATCTACCAGGGCGCTCCCACTTTCCGGTGGGCACATCAGTGCTTTACTCTTGTTCTACTCTTGCTTCTATAATCCACTTATTCAAAATAAAGGTTTCAAGGTTGGATAGACCTTTACAACTCAAAGGTTTTGAGCTCTAAGTCCTGTTCATAAGCACATACTGCATTTCTACAAGTTTCCTCTCTGCTGACCTAGCAACCCCCACAATCCAAAGATGGGGGGGCCTTCAAAACGCAATGCTAAACACAAAAACCTACTAAAACTAATTAATTTTTCCGCTTCCCAATTACACCGAAAAAATTTATAATTTTGTTCCAACCTCGCCGACTCCCTCCAGAAATTTTTCAGTTGATCTGGACCCTTTAACCCCCCCAGTCCACTAAGCCACACTGCAACGTCTTTTTAAAACTCTTGGGGGATACTTTACAACGGGATTTAAACATAGTTTGGAGACCCGGGGAAAAAACCATTCCTTAATATCTCGCACGGAGCATATCGAAGACAAGATGGGAGAATTTGTCAAGTCTCATAACTTATTAATTGACGCTAATTCTACTCTGGAGGAGGAATTACAGAGACTCTCTGCCAAGGTTATGGAACTCGAGGATAGATCCAACAAAACAACAAATCTGCGGGCTTTCCCCGGAATCAGTGACCCCAGATAGTATTTCCCCATTTTGACAGCCCGATGGCACGGGTTTTTACCAAAACGTAAACCCCTGGATCCATAGACTACTCAAACCTAAACACCTTCCTTCCTCAACACCACGAGATGTGCTTGCTAAAGTCCATTTTTTTTTCCGAACAAGGATGACTTCCTCGGCCCCCCCAAATTTTGGGGATAGACTCCTGAGAGGTTCAAAAAATCTCATTTTTCCTATCTATCTCCCGGAACATGCTAAAAAAAAAAAGAATTCCCCCCTAAAATTACCGATAAAAAAACATTAACCACTGGGGATCCCGGTTAAGCTATTACACTAAAGGAACCAACTTATGCTAAATCCCCCTCCAATGGTCAAAGACCTTCTTCTCATGTGGGAATTGCTGCACATGGATGTCGCTACTCCAGTTAAGAAAGGGAGGAATAGACCTGAAGTAATTTCCCCCCTCTGGCAAAAACAAATTTTCAGCTCGTCCCGCCGATGACACTGGGGTAATATCCTTATTCTTCTCCGAGTTACTCCTTTTTGATTGACTCTACTTTTATTGCGTTTTTCCTTTGCAGCCACCTGCAGTGAACTAGCCCCATCTTCCATTTCCAAATCGGGAAAAATAGATTCTCTTTTTTTACAGCCGTGCCCCGTAGCAAAGGTCACCTTTGTTGTAATTGTTTTTACCTTTTCTTGTTTGCCTCATTAGAGTCTATTCTACTTTGGTATGATCATTTACACTAAGTACTGAAATGGGTATTAAATTTATGTCTTTTAATGTTAATGGACTAAATTCACCATTCAAAAGGTCTTTACTCTGGAGAGAGGTACAAATTCAAAGGGACATTGTGTCCTCCAGGGGACCCCTTTAAATTAAAAATCAGAGAGACTCAAACATAAAAGATTTCCAACTTATTTTCATACTTCAGCAGACAGTAAAAAGGCAGGGGTCGCTATCATTATTAAGGATACCATTGCCTTCACCCTTAAGGAATCCATTATAGATCCCAAAGGGCGGTTCCTAATCCTTGATTGTCTACTCAATTCTTTACCTTACACAATTATAGCTCTATATGCTCCTAACATACACCAACTACCTTTTATCAATACGGTGATTCTTAAAGCCAAAGCAAGAACCAAAGCTAATTTAATTGTTTGTGGAGACTTCAACATGGTGGTGAACAACAAAATGAACAGCCGGTGCTCTAAAGAAGCCCCGGCTCAAGCCCTTCCCTTTTAGAAGAAAATCGCACGACCAAAGGGGCTATACCATCCGGGGGGGCAATTTCACATTCTACTCTGCTGCTAGACAAACCTACTCCTGAATAGAAATTTTTTTCTTTGTAAAAAGGCCGCACTACGAATACAATTCTCAGCAATTGGCTATAGAACTTGGTCTGACAACGCGCCAATTTTTCTTACAGTTAGGGACGCCTTTGCACCTCCTGCTGTATTCCCCTGTCGTATCAAAACCCTTTTTTCTGAAAATCTAAAAATAGTTTTAGAACTAAGGAACATTGAAAATAATTTTAAATTTAAAAACCCCCCTTTTCCCCTCACTGGTTTACTTTGGTGCGCTCATAAGGCATATATCAGGGGTATACTAATTTCAATTGCTTCTAGGGAAAAACATAAACGTGACCGAGCTTTAAATGCTTTACTAGATAAACTAAGGCTCTTAGAGACACAACTTAAACAAAACCCCTGCTCCAGCACTAACGATGAACTGCAACATCTCAAAACTAAATTAAGAGAATTGAATTTGAATAGATATAAACATCACTTGTCCAAATTTAAATGGAAGTTTTACCTAACCGGTGACCGTCCGGGTAAACTATTAGCAAAAAGAGTAAAAAAAACTCAAGCGAAGTCCAAAATCTCCCCCCTTTTACATTTCTAACAAGAAAAAAAGTTTACGGGTCGTAAACAGATAGCTAACACGTTTGCAGACTACTATAAATCCCTATACAACATTAAGAACGACGCTTCTACTTTTGTGGCATCAAAACTAGATATCGACACATTCCTCTCTCAAATTACTTTACCCTCACTTACAGAAGAAAATAAGCAGTTCCTTAACTCACCAATCACCATCCATGAATTGAAATACGTTAAAAATCAAAAATTAAATAAATCCCCTGGGCCGGGTGCTTCACCAATAATAATAAATTATTTCACATACTTTGGCCCCCCAAATTTGACATTTTTGACTCTATTATTAGCTCGGGCTCCCCCCCTCCTGAAATGTTAGAAGCCACCATTACAACCATACCCAAACCGGGGAAAGTCCCAGATCTTATAACAAACTATAGGCCCCCTTTTATCCAAAGTGACATCAAACTATTTTCTAAAATTATAGCAAATAGGCTTAAACATATATTACCTTCGCTAATTAACAAAGACCAGGTAGGTTTTGTCCAGGGGCGAAACCCGAGAGGTATTCGAAATCCCCTTTAAAATTATCAAGTCAAACAGCAAAGCCTACAAAGGCATTCCTGTCGTTAGATGGGGAGAAAGCCTTTGAGAGGATTAACTGGCTTTATCTCCAAGGGGTGTTACACAAGTTTGGCTTTAATGGCAATTTTCTAAAAGCCAAGGTATACTCCTCCGACTTTACTTCATATAGGTTTCCTATCTCAAACGGTACCAGACAGGATCCCATTGTCCCTTTTAAATTTCAAACTTGTGTTTTTAACCCCTGGCGGAGTTGATAAGATCGTCTCCCTTTATTCATGGGGTATCTGCTCTAAACTCGACCCACAAAGTCAGTTTGTATGCAGACGATATATTGATTATCTGCTCAAACCCTGTGTCCTCCATTCCTGCTCTATTGGATATATTGGACAGATATTCTAAGTTATCATACTATAAATTTAACATGACGAAATCGACTCTGCCAGCGGTTAACAGTCCCTTAGATCTTAACACTCAGTTACAAAGGTTTGGGTTCTTATGGACTGAGTCACATATCTCTTATTTGGGAGTTAAACTTACCCCTTCCACTTCCCACACTATTGACCTTAATCTCAGAGACCTCACTACCACTTTGCAGTCGGAAATTAAAAAGACACAACAAATTTTCCCCCCCCTGGGAGCCGAATCAACGTTACGAAAATGTTGCTTTTACCACGGTTGTATATTGCTCATGCATTACCTTTCTTGTTCCCCTCACCTTATCTGCACAAACTACAAACATTGCTACTTAAGTTCATCTGGGGAAACAAGAAACCTAGATGTAAAAAGAAACACTTATATACCCATATCAAATTAGGGGGTCTTTCAGTCCCAAACCTTCTCTACTATAACGTAGCCGCAATATTAGAACCAATTTTCTTTCTTTGGGGGAAATCCTCTCTACACCATTGGTCTCATATGGAATGTACCTCATAAAAGCCATTCCAATTCAAGATATCCTTTTTATCCCCTTTTTGGCCATAGTCCCCCTTTGGGGACCCCCTACTTCAACATTTTTCCAAATTTGGGTCTAAATACATTGTGCCAAAACACGCGGTTGTAATTTCTAGAGATGATTGTCAATAACGGTGTTACTCCAGGCAGCTCCTCATCTTACCCTTTCTCTCTGGTTGAAGAGGGGGGTTAGGAAAATCGGTGATCTATCCTTTGTTGACATCCAGAAGGAGTTCGATATCCCTTTATAGTCATTTCCCTTGTTACTTCAAGTAAGACCATATTCAAGGATGGGTTGGTTTCCCCGATTTCTGTCTAAACCCTCATTTAACAATTTTTTTTTGCATAAAAAAAGGTTTTGAGAAGGAAAATCGCTGTTTAAATTCATTTTAAATAGATACCCCGGAGATGTCAAGCCTTAAAACCATTAAATGGGAGAGAGATTGGAAAATTTTTCCATGTAGAGGATTGGATAGGGCCTCAGGTCCCATACCAGTACCGAAGGGAAAACCACATAGATTATCCAGGAAATTTTCACCTTAGGTGGTACCTTACCCCCAAATGTATATCACCATGTGCCCCGGTTACTCAAATTCTGTTGGAAAAACTGGGGACCCCTCTCCCTATGCACTTTGGGGTGGGACCCCCGAAAACTCGGGCTCTAGGGAAAAGATGTAGGAAGATTCTTCAGAAGTTTTTGGCGCCCAATCATCAAACCCCCGAAATAGCTATTTAATATTTATCTAAAGAACTTCCCACCATCGTTTCATCCATTAGTTTCATGTATAATTGCAGCTCGTACAGTGATACCTCCACGGAAACTCCCACTCCTTTGGAAATTATGAGGTCATTAACAGAACAAACTTACAACACATCTAAAATTTTTGTTACCCCTCCACTTTTAAGGGAAAAAAATACGTACCAGATGGGGCCCCTGGATTAACTAAATATTCAATTAACCTAGATGGAGATAGCTATAATCATCAATAGTATGCCCCCTTTTTCCTTACCCTACCTTATTGATTTTCTGTTTTTGTTTAAAATATTCTTTGGTTTAAGATTGGTGATTAATGTTATTCACTCATTGTGTTTATCTTTTTATTTTCCTAATTAATAGTTTGGACCAAAGAGGCTATGTTTTGGAAATGTTTTTCTATGTTTTTTTTCCTTTGTACCCATGGTTTCCTGTATTTATTTTTAAAAAAAAAAATACATGTTTTTTTAAAAAAAAAAAAAGTCTGGAAAATTTGTGTTAAATTCAATAAATATATTGCTACTTCAAAAGTTTTATAAAGCTCAAAATTTTTTAAAATTCATGAAATGATATTTTATCCTAATCGGGCCAAAAAAAAAATCAATGTCAATAACCATGTGGCCTTGACATCAATTACAGCTTTACAACGACATCTATGCGTCCACTATTCGGTTATTGATTCTGTGCATGGGATCCCCCTCTTCTTGAAGGGCCCCTCTGGCTTGAAGTTCAGGGGACATCAGCTTTTCCCCGTGACTCACGATCCCTCAGGTTTTCTAGGGTTCAGGTCTGGAGGAAATACAGGCCACTCCATTTGAGGTACTCCAGTCTCCAGCAGCAGTTCCCTTATGATGTAACCTCAATAACCTGGGGCATTGTCACCCATTAAGATAAATTACCCCGTGTTATTCTGGGACAGAATGACGATTTATGATTTATTCAAGAGTAGAGGGTTTTCCTGTACATTCCAAAGTGAGGTCATTCTGGGTTTACTAGACACACCCCACCCACACAACACTATTTTCCCCCCAAAGGGTCGTCTGGGACAACAGGGCTATGCACAGCGCTCTCCTTGACGTCTCCAGCATCATTGACGACTATCGTTTCTGCTCAAAGTGAATCGACTTTCATCTCTAAACAGCACTGAGGACCACTGGTCATTCATCCAGCATAGATGGTCCTGGCCATGCAAGATGTTGATACTTGTCCCGGGATGTGGAAAGGGACCTTGCCCTCGTCTAGCACGTAGACCACGCTGATGTAAATGGTTACAAATGGTCTGACGTGACACTTGGTTGCCTCTCATTTCCCTTAAATGTGCCTGGAGTTGTGCGGCATTCATCATCTGGTTCTGCGGGGCATGGTTTACACTGAGGCAGTCATCCACTTCTTTGCCTTTCTGTGACTCTTCCAGTCACACCTGCTGATGGCACTCTGTGACACCCTAAGCTCAGTGGACACTTCTGTCTGAGAACTTCCTGCTTGAAGCCTCGCAATGGCTGTTGATCAGTTGTAAAATGTTGTCTTGGTCTCATGATGTCAAAATGTGAAAAGCATGATGAGGAGGACTGTTTAAATCCCAATTCAAATTTATCCCCTAAATTTATCGGGTGACTCAGGGATCAAACACCTGTTGTGAATTTTACCATTAAAGGGGTTGTCTCACTACAATGATTGGGTTTTAATTAAAAGTTCTTTAAAAAACAAGCAGCTTTGCAATATATGTTCATTACAAATGTCCTACTGATTTTGAGTTATCCCTGTTAGTAGTAGTGCATCAGCTCCTGAAATCCCCATAGCAGCTGACCTGTTGATCTTTATCTCACTGGCTGTCAGTGCTGGTGACTCATCTGTTTCTGAATACAGGTCAGAGCACAGAGCCCCTCCCACACAGTATGCTTCTGTAGTGGAGGGAGGGGGAGGGCTCTGGCTTCTGTGTCTGTGTAGCTGGATTAACCCTGTGTGTGCCTGCTCCCTCCTGCTCTCTACACAGATTGAGGAGAGCAGAGGTGAGACTGATCTGTAGTCAGTAGATGTGACAGCAGTGAAGTGTGTTACTATAATCATGATGTGTCTGTGGAGCTCTGACTATACTGATAGAACAGATCAGGGAGGCATGTGAACGGTTCATGCTCTGCTGTACTAGTGACACATCGTGAGTATAGTAACACAATTCACAGCTGCCCTGTGTCTGTTCTGACAGGGTTTGTTTGTTGTTGCTTGAGATGTGGAGATTTGTATGCTAAGCAGGGGGTATAGGAACACTTGCATCCCCCCTGCTCTGCTATTAGCATACACAGCTTCACAGACCTCTCCACACTCATAGATCAGCCCTCTCCTGTCTCCTGACTCTGTGGAGAGGAGGAGCACCGTGCAGCTGATTCAGCAGTGAGCAGCAGACCTAGGCAGGCACACACAGGGTTAACTCTGGCAGCAAACCCCCTCGCCCTTCCCCTGCTGTATAGAAGTTATGGAGGAGAGCTTTCTGTGTGCTGAGGGGAGGGGGGAAAAGGGAGGAGAAGAGGCAGACAAGAAGCACGCCCCTCAATTCAAAAATCTTTTGCTGCCGGAAACATTGAAGTAGGCTGAAAGCTCGTAATGAGACAACTCCTTTAAGCTCCTTGTTAGAGATCAGCAAGTCGTGCAAAAAGTACTGAAACATTGAGCAGTTAGACATGTACATTCTAGAGTTGAGATGCTCTCATTTAGTGCATTAAAAAAAAATTCTAAACATTTTGGGTGACATGTCTCATTAGGGCTGCGCCATTTTTTTGGGTGTATTTTGTGCCAAAAAACTGGTGATGCCCTATTCTCTATATAAATGAACTGTAGTACACCAAGGCACAAGACATTTGAATGCACCTAAAGTAGGCACATCAAATATGTTAACAATGATATGCAATGCGCCTAGATTAGGCCCATCAATTATACTATGCAAAGGATACCAGACACCAGATAGGTTCATTCATTCAGGCTCACTATATACTCATTTAGCCTTTTTTATGGACAGTAAGCTAACCATTTTAGTAACCTGTCACTTGAGCCTGATCTCTGTAATAGCGGAGCTCTTTACAACATGATAAAACCATCAATACCTTAGTGATGAGCCAATTTTATTTATTTATTTTTTTTGTTTTCTCATTCCCGCCCTCCAAGAGCCATAACTTTTTTTACAGGATTTTTTTTGGGTTTTTTGTGCATTGAAATGGTACCATTTAATGCACCGTGTAATGTATTGGAATACCAAAAATAAACTTTGTGGGTGGAATTGGAAAAAACTGCAGTTGCACTAGACTAGCAGTCTCACCTCGCTTGGTACCTATTCAGGCCTTTATACTTTCAGGGTTTGAAGGACACAGCTATGCTCTGTTCTGGTTGCAAACAGCCTGTGTGGGGTTGAGTGCACAAGCAAAATTGAGGCAGCCACTCCATCATGCAGGAAATCTAAAAAACTCAAAGCAAGACCAGTACATTAACAAATTGTGGCGCTGGAGCGTGTAACAGCAACGCTTCCACACATTCCACAGCCATCCTAATCAGCTGCACAGAGAATTGCCTCAGAAGCATTATTTGTTTTGTCACATTTGAGATCATTTAGAATTGATAGCTGCATGACGTTATTCTGAAACATGGTGGTGATATGCATCCGTAAGACATTGTGAACATTTCTTTTGAAGGAGAAATGCATTCCCAACAGGACAAAATACATTTACGAGTCTGCAGGGGATGTCCTGGCAATGTGAGTTTGGTGACCTTGAGCCTTGCCAATACAGAAAAGACAGTAAAGATGTTTAGTGAACCCTAGAGAAAATGAGGGACACTTACTAAGCTATACATGCTAGAATTTGTATACCTGCTGACGTGGCCTCAAAAAATACACAAAAATGTATCAGTAGCACTCTGCAAGTGCTAAAAGACCATCAAACAATGAATTTATGAACTCCATGAAAATCTTAGTTTCTTAGCGCACATTATTGATAACAATAACATTTTTCATGATGATAACGTCATTTAAACCATACAGTGAACGCCAAAGAAATTAAACCACCAAATAATTTCCTGTTCCACTCCACAACTAATTTTTTATTGGTTTCCTGGTATATTATATGGTGCAGTAAAAGTACTACTTGTCTTGTAATAATTAAGCTCTCTTAGGGTATGTTCACACGATGTACTGCTGCGCGTACAGTATGCGCCGCAGTACATCGTGTGTTTCGGGAGCTCGCGCTGAGCAGCACATACTCCCGAGGCGCGGGTGGGCAGACCTCTGGCCCCATACATATGCATACTCGCGGCGCATATTCGCCGCAAGTAATTGACATGTCACTTCTCTCCCCGCAGCGTATTGTGCGAGCGGGTAGAGGAGGCGTAATCCATAGTTCTCTATGAGAACTGTGGATTACCATAATGATTGGGACGTATTTCCCCACGTATTAAGCACAGTACAGCGCGAAATACGAGGCAGAATGTGCCCCAAAATAAGCCGTGCTCTTGAAAGGCGGCAAGTTAAAAATCCATGTGGTAGAAAGAGGTTAGTATTATGGCTGCCTTTTGTTCACCTATGTAAAATGTAAAGTAATCCTTTCAACCAAGTCTTAGGCTCTGTCTACACTGCACAGAAAAACGTCAGTTTTTTCATCATTTTTCGTTTTCTAAAAACGCTGGAAAAACGACTGTAATCAGCTCCCATAGACTCTAATGTAAAAATGTCCTGCTGTCTACACTGAGTCTTTTTTCTGCTCGTTTTTTTTACTGGACGTCTTTTGCAACATGTTCTAAAAAACGCCAGAGCAGGGCAGAAAATTTACTACAGGAGTCTATGTAAAGCGCTGGACGTCTTTTGCCGCGTTTTTTTGCCGCAATTTTTCAATGAAAACCCTCCCAGAGGACCCAAGTTACACCTATAATGGGTGGTAACAAAGGCTATATCTTAAAAATACATTTTTTACAAATTTTGGCACCAGAATACGTTTTTTTATGGATTTTGGCACTAAAATCCTTTACTGAACATATCTCACTTCTGGCTCTAAAAATACGGGGGGTTTTTTTTATGGATTTTAGCGCCAGAATACGTTTTTTTTATGGATTTTAGCGCCAGAATAAGTTTTTTTAAAACGGATTTTGGCACTAAAATCCTTTACTGAACATATTTTGGCGCTAATAAAGTTATCTAGCTTTTGACGCAAAAAAATATGTTTTTATGGATTTCGGCGCCGGATTTGTTTTTTTTTTTATGGATTTTGGTGCTAAAATCCGTACCTTTACAGATTTTGGCACTAATAAAGTGATCTTGCTTCTGACACTAAAAATAGTTTTTTTACGGAATTTGGCGCAATAATGCGTTTTTTGGGGGATTTTGCCGTTAAAATCCTTTTCTTTACAGATTTTGACGTTAATACAGTTATCTTGCTGTATGGAAAGACAATGTGGGTTTTTGTGGATTTTGGTGCAAGAATCTGGTGCAAAATTTAATAAAGTAGTAGCACGCAGCAGCACACAAAGGACAATGTGTGACTACTTAGCATGTTAACTCCACCTGTAGGGTCTAGCTTACATCCAATGGCTTAATTTATGCATACATTAAAAAGCAGAGCAAAGACGCTTCAAAAACGCGGCAAAAAACGCAAATCGCGGCAAAAAACTGCAGTTTTTTCAGCTGCTTTTGACAGGCAGTGGACAGAAAACTCAGTTTCATGAACGTTTTTAGTAATTCGTTTTCAGGTCATTTTTTGTCCACTGCAGTGTAGACAGAGCCTTAGGGTGCTTTCACACGGTGCGTTTTTGGTGCGTTTTTGGCACGTTTTTTGGATGCGTTTTTTGTGCAGGAACTATATTTACTATTTTGCCATAGGCAACCTTAAACTCTATCAGTTCTCTATCTGTAAAACACTAAAACGTAACTTTTATTATGTATAACTCTTAACCTCTATGCACACTATTTAAAAACCTGATTTCTAACCTCATCAT
Source organism: Phyllomedusa bahiana (assembly GCA_025379985.1). Taxonomy (NCBI): domain Eukaryota; kingdom Metazoa; phylum Chordata; class Amphibia; order Anura; family Hylidae; genus Phyllomedusa; species Phyllomedusa bahiana. The sequence continues at coordinate 195,676 of JAODAL010001147.1, forward strand.
TTAACCCTTTTTGCTTCTGAAAGAGGGAATAACTCCCTTTCTATTATCAAGTCTGGTGGAGCACCACCTATTAACAGGAAAGCCTTATATCTATAGCAAAGTACTAGCTCCAGTAAGGGATCCCGAGCCTATTACTTGGGCAGTCGTCCCTAATCTCATGGACACAGAACAAATAAGGCCCCCTTGTGACACCCCTGCAGCGGGTGACACTTGTAGACAGAGGTGAGAAATCACAATTTAAAACATCATATCTGACCTGCCCGACATGTCCACAACAGGCTTGCGCCCCATCTTACCGTACTGCCTGTGCCAACGCACTGCACCAGCAGACACCTCAGCCCTGACTGTGATGGGCTTCCGTCTTATTTCTCTCATATTATTGCAACTGCGTGCCTCACCTACAACGGACTGAGCAGAATAGGTGTTACATTCCACAGCACACTACCAGCTTTATCAGCTCCCATAAGCCCCCTCTCTTCCACATCTAATATGCATATTCATTGGGAATATAGATTTCACTGTACAGTACACCACTGTCATATTATCTTCCCATAAAGCACTTCTCCTATATATCTAATATACATATTCATATTAACAAAGCTGCAAGCTCTATTAAGTACATGTTTTATTGTGCTGTATACTATTGTCTCAGACTGTCCCCACAAACCACCTCTCTTTTATATGTAATATTCATATTCATTTTAATAAAGCTGCAGGCTCTATGGTTAGCCCACCCTCTCTTCAGCAGTTTGGCCTCACAACTTCCCCATTGAAGATTCTCTCTTCCGGCTCACGGCTAGCCACCTAATTCATTACGTCACAATGGAAGCATGCAAAAATATGGGGGCATGCAAAAATATTAGTGTCTTCAAATGCTATTGCATCTAGTTGCATCCAGTCAGCACTTGATCAACGCAGCGAGCAGAAACAATAAATCTATACATAGATGAATATATACACATGAATAGGAAGTTATCCACTCCCAGACTGCGTCTCGCCACAACAACGCAAGTGCACACACCACACAATTCAGCTGCCAAAAAACCCTTCCATGCACAAAAGCAATATATATATATCCCAATTTGTTAAATAGAAACCGTGGCCTAACGTGATCAATACCTATCATCCTTGCAGGACCCAGGGAAAATGAGGGACAACGTAGAGGCAGAGGGGGAGGGAGGGTGATGGCGGGGGGGGGGGGGGGCAGGAGGGAGATGGGAGAGAGGAAAAAACATATGTGAACTCTGATGCTTCCATAGTCATATATTCAACTGTGCTATATCCACTGACCATATATCACATATATCATGTTTCTTCAAAAATTATTATATAGGGGAATCAGCAAGATTAAATAAATGCTGAAAATGAAAAGCCTTCATTTAGGCCTTTAGGGTTTCAATGTATTGATCTGTATTCCATCTTTTCCTTTTTCCTGGAAAAATTTCATTTCCAAAAACCCCTTTCTTTCCCCTTTTCTTTTTCACAAAAGATGCCACCCCAAAATTTTAAACCCTCTAAATTTTGCCATTAAAGTACTTTCCAAAAAGTTTCCGCTAGGTGGGGATCAAACCCTACTTCAAATAGTACTCAGAGTTTTTAGATTCCCCCCGCCGGAAAAATCCGTATGGTTTTTTCCCCACATAGAACTTGGGGGGAAACCAAAGCCCCATAAAAACACCCCCTGGTTTTTCAATTAATGAATTTTCCTTTTCTCAAATCTTCTCTTATTAATGGGATTAAAAAATTCTTTAAAATTTTCCATATAAATGGACAAAAGAACAGTTGCCCACAGGGAAAAATTTAGGGCCCACCCACCGGAACTGTAAACCCTGGTTTTTTTTTCCATCCCCCAAAATGAAAATTTAAAAAATTCAACCCCCAAGAAATTTTTTCCCTTTTAACTAAATTACACCGGTAATTGGGAAACACCTCAGAGAATACTGGAAACGCCTTCAGAATGTTCCAATGTTTCAACTTAAACCCCTCATTTCATTTGGCTCAAAAATCAAAAGGGACCTATACAACGAATTAAAACATTTTTTTTTTTTTCTTCTTTTTTCTGATTTAATTTAAAATTTTCCCCTGTCCCCCTGGTCAAAAACCCCATTTTAAAAGCCTTCCCAAACTTTTTTTGGGGGGAAAACCCCTTTCCCGAAAAAAATGCATTTACTTTAAACTTCTCATTGAAATCCCTAATGTGGAACAGTTTTTTATGACCCTCAGAAAATTTGGCCTAAGGGAAAACCCCTTTTTTTTTAGAAGGTGATCCAAAATAGGAAAAAAGTAACCAAAATATTTGGGAACCCTTTTTTTTTTCCGAAATATCTTTGTCTTTAATCTGCTTTTTTTCATCCAAACCCAAATTTTAAGATCCCAAAAAAATTAAAAATTTTTTCCCGATGAAAATTTTAAAAGTGAATTTCCCTCCCCAATTTTCATTTTCAATTTAATTTTAGATACAAAATCCCCGGGAAAAAATTTTTCACCAAACCCCCCCCAAAAAAAAAAAATATCAAAAAATAAAGGCCCCCAAAAAAAAAATCCGATCTGGAATAAATTTTAAGGGTTTTTAAAAAAACAATACATCCTCCCCCCCAAACCTTTTAAAAAAAAGAAAAGCAAAACTTGGTGCACAACAGTGCCCAAAGGCTGCTTTCCTTTTTTTTTTGGTGAAAAAGGGGCCATTTAAAAAAAAAAATAGTTATGTTTCAAAACCCCAAAAACCAAATAACTGTAAAACCCAAAAAATTTTTGTTCCAAAATTTTGTTAAAACCCCTTGTATTTAAAAAATACTTGACTGCTTTCCCCGGGCCCCGAACATGCTGAATTTTCTGTAAGGGGGTTCAAACGTCTAAACTTGCAAAAAAGTGTACTTTTACTCATCACTAGATCAATTAAATTTTCATCACAGTAACCTTTGTGTCTTTAAGATATGAAGGAAGGCCATGACAAAGGGCATCATTAAACGACACAACTCTGGTCCCTTTTGGGTTAAATTGTTTTCTACCTTTAGACTATCGGTCTTTCCCCGGAAAGGCAAAAACCTCTTTATCAAATTTTGGTAATGCATAAAAGGAGCAATATTAGGATTCACTTTAGATAAATTTCCCTTCCCCCTTTCCCCAATAATTTTAATTTTTTTTTCAATTCCCCTTTCCCAAAATTCCCTTTTTTAAATTTCCCTTTAGATAAACCTTGGTTTTGATCTTTTGGAAGCCTCCCCCATATGTTTTGAATCACCAAGAAATTTTTCAAACCCCCCTATTTGTCCCCTTTTTTTTAAATGACATTTACCACCCTTTTTCACTGGGTTTGATTACAAACTCCCTGTTGAATTTGTTTTTCGCAATACACTTCTTTCCCCCCAAAATTTTTAAATTTTAAAGAAGATGGTTTTTTCCTTTTGAGTGGGTAGTTTTTTATAAAAATTTCTTTTTTCCTTCCACAAACGAAACCAAAAATTATTTGTGAATACGTAGGTGTTTTCCAAATTTTGGTTTCAAATTTTCAAGGGGGATAAACAAAATTATGGGGGCTCCTTTTAAACCTTAAAACCGCAATTGTTCAAGAAACACCCAAAGTTTTTTTTTCCCCTATTTTTCCCAAAGGTTTTTTCCCTTTATTTTTTTTTTCATTTTAAAGGGTATTTAGTAAACCAATTTTTAGCAACGAGATTAATATCCCCTTAAACCCCTACAAATTCATTAAATTTGGGCATTTTGGGGGTGGGCCCTAAAACCATTAAAGCCAAAAACCTGTTTTTGATTTTTTCCCTTGTTCCCCTAAAAGGATAAAAAAAAACACTTTTTAAAGGGGCTTTTCCACCTTTGTTAAATTTTTTTATAATTCCCCTTTTTCCCCATCCCTTTAAAAGAATCCCCTTTTTTTGGGTTTTAAAAAAATTTGGGTGTAAAATTTTCCCTTTTTGAATTTCCCTGAGAGAGTTTTGCATGGTCCATAACCTTCCATCTCCTGCCACTAGTGGCAATTTGTATTGCCATTTTAAATTTTTTGCCTTGCTCCCACACCATGGGCCTTCCCCCCACCCGATGCAGGAAAAAAGGGAAAAAGAAAAATTTTATCCCCCCGATCCTTTCCCGATTTTACTCTCTTAGGAATTTTGAAACTTGTACTGTTTTTAGTAGAAGATTTTTTGATTGTTTTTTTATTTGGGCCAACCCTATTTTTTCCTTTTTAACCCCTTTCCCCCAACCCAATTTTCCCTTAAAACCCCGCGAAAACTTTTTAATAGAACCTTGGAGGGTTTTTCTACAGCAAAAAGTCTCTGAAATCGACAATCTGAATATAAAAAAAGTTTTTTAAGGGAAAAACTAAAAAATTTTTTTTCCCAAAAAAAACCTTATTTTTATCAAAAAACATTTCGATCCCCAGATATTTGTTTGAGTTTCCTTTCTTAATTTTTCTCTCCAAAATTCTTTTAAATTTTTTTTTAATTTTTTTTCAAAAACAGGGAAATCTGGAAAGGGGGCCCGAAAGGTTTTTTAATCTCCACTAAATCCTGATTTAGTTGTTTTACTTTAAATTTTTTTAATGAAAATTTTTTCATATTCTGACAGGTATTTCATCAATTTCATAGAGCATTCAGTTGGGAGTTTTTTTTTTCCAAACCCCTTGATAAAAAAAAGGGGTCCCAAAAGTGTATTTGGGCTCAACCCCAAATCCTAAACCTCTAAACACAATTTGTTGTTTTTTAAAAATGTCCCAAACCCCGGCTACTTTCCCCCGCCTTTCCGAATTTGGTTTGTATGTTTTTAAAAAAATTTTGAAAAGGGTAAAGGTGTTAGATTCAATTTAATGGAATTTGGTTTTATTAAAAAATAAACATTTGCTTTTCCCGTTTAAAAAAAGTCCAAATTTTAAATTTTTTGACTCAAAAAACCTGCCCTTTCCCCAATTCCCCACTTCCCTTTTCATCAAACTTGTCACATAAAACACCAAAAAATTGGGGGAAACTCGGGAAAAGGGAAAAAGAGTGACTTTTGACACAATTTTACTAATTTTTCCATAAAGGGAAACTTAAACTCTATTATTCTCCAACCCGTAAAACACTAAAAAAGTAACTTTTTTTTAAAGTATAACCTTAACCTTTTAAGCCCACTATTTAAAACCCCCGAAATTTCCCAACCCCCCATCATTTAAACCCTTTTTTTCTTCTTTAAAAAAGGGGAAAAACTCCCTTTCCCTTTTTCAAGGGCTGGTGGGGCAAAACCCCCAATTTAAAATTTAAAGGGCCTTAAAAACTATAGCAAAGTACCAACCCAGTAAGGGATCCCCAGCCTACTACTTGGCAGTCGTCCCAATCTCCCTGGGAACCCGAAAAAATAAGGCCCCCTTGTGACACCCGACGGGTGACACTTGTAACAGAGGGGGAGAAATCAAAAAATTTAAAACCCCATACGACCTGCCCCCACATTATTTGCCAGTAAAAACCTGGGTTCCCTCAAATTAGAGGTCCGATCACAAGTGCAAGAAGGCACAGCAATTAATGATATACATTGTTGCACAAAAAATGCATTTGAAAAAACGCATCAAAAATGCACAGCGTGAAAGCACCCTTAGGCCATGTTCACACGGCTTAAAATGGGCCGTATTTCGGTCAATAATTACGCGCCAAAGTGCGCCAATTACGGGTTGAAAACGGCCCAGTCATTAAGGTAATCCACAGTTCTCATAGAGAACTATGGATTACGTCTCCTCTCCCTGCTCGGCGAATCCGCCGGGCGGGGAGATAGTGCCGGTCCCCCGCTCACTCCCCCGCTCCCGCCCCGCCCCCGGCCACACGGCGTAATTGCGGGGCGTAATTACATCCCGCAGTTAAGCCGTGAGAACATAGCCTTAGTATGTATGGGAATGTGGCTAAGTGTGTGCAGCGTGCAGACGGGAGGAATCGTCAGCTGTTCTGCTGTCATTTTCTCTTTTACCTACAGATGTCTGAGCTGTGGTGGTGATTTATTATGTTTCTCTGAGGGTACAGGAAGAGCTATGGGAACAAGTGCTTGTACTGCAAAGTGAAGGCACTCACAATGAATAGAAGCTATTACAGTGCATAATGACAATTATTTACTTCAGAGGATTTTCTTTTGTAAGAACAGTATTGATATGATTCTCTACATTACGCATTCTCCACTGAAGTGCATTTTTAAACATTCGTGTACATACTGTCAATCTGATTTTCTTTTTCCCTTTTGTAAAGTTTGAATCCATCTTTGAGCATCTACTTGAGATATTATAATTGCTAAAGATACACTACAGCCTTTCAAATGGCTTTACAGGGCCCCACCACTGTCGGGCCTGGTTCACGTCTGGGTATTGGAGGTTCTGTTCAGAGCCTCTGTCACATAGGTGGAACCAGACCCGTTTTACAACAGAAATGACCAGTGCTAATGGGCCACAGTGACTGCACTGGGATCCATTGGGTTTCCGTTGAGATGTGTGTTATTTTAACAGTAAAACTTGTGGGTTTTTATGTAATCTTTGAAGGACTTTGTGACATAGGTGTCAAATGGAATCTGCAATGCAGCTACAGGCCTTAGCCAAAGTGGGAAACTGCTAGCAAAAGTGATTCCCATTGTGTGGCATAGTCATGTTTCTCTCCTCGTTCGCTGCTATAGGTGTGTATTCAGAACTCCCTTAGAAGTGAATAGAAAGAGCCATGCTTGTGCAGCCAACTCTTCATTCTCTGCAACCACAGCAGTATGCAAGGAAACACCAAGGAAACACCCCTTTAACCTGGCACTGTACAGTACTGCATTTTTCCTGTAGCAAAATGTGAACAACCAAAAAGGAGAGCAGCCATTTTTTATTTTATGTTCAGGGGTTGTATAAACAACATGGGTGTACACTGAGAGAGCAGTTACAGAAGGTACTCAAACCATACTAGAAACAAGTGAGGAATACAGAGTTTAAGGGGGACATGTATAAAGATCGGCGCATCGAAGCGCCTGTTTTCACGCCTGATGTATGTCGGTGCTGAAGTACGCTCATACATGCGGGGCATACTTCGACGCCTCCGGCAGACAGACCACATTGAAATTGGTGTGCCTGTTGGAGCTGCAGTACGCCTCACTTTGCCGACCCGCATTCATACATGCATCGGAGTTCTTGAATGTGGTGCGTCCCGCCCCAGAACGCCCATAGCATGCCCCTTCATGTTAAGCACATTAGAAATTGTTGAAGCTTTCGCCTAATGCGCCTAACACATAGAGGAGGTGCATCCGACAGCTGAGCTGGTACCGAGAGGCGCATTATACACCAGAAAACCGGCAAAAACGCCGATCATACATGTCCCCCTAAGTCTATAAGTCATCCCATATTTCTGACCTATATAGTGTGCCCACCAAAACACCTTTATTTTGCTGGGCTGATCATCACTGCACTGATGCCACTTGCGTTTATCAATTACACTCCACTGTTTAACCATCAAATGTTATTTTATTATATCTGAAAGCACTGCTATACATACTTCCTTTTTGGCAGTGATTGTTTTTGAGTGTGATGATCCTTAACACGTAAGGACAGTGCTGTTTCTGGTGCGGTCTCTTCCACATTATAAAATGTAACTGTGCTCAAACTAAGTTGCAAGCTGTCCAGGTATTGCATATGAATATGTATGAGGCTTGCTTCTGAAAATGCCTAAAAATAGATCCTGAAGGGGTGCCATGTTTTCACAGAATGTGAAGAAATCAGCCCTTATCATTGTCCTGTTTTATCTTGTTGGCAGCAGAGGAAAAATCCTGGGAGAATGTCCAGGACTGGCATGCATCAGTCAGTACTCACAGGAAGGTCTCCTTTAACAAGCTGCAGATCTTGTAAATCTCAGACAGAATTCCTTTTTCCACTTAGTACAATTTTACTTATTTTACAATAGAATTGTGTCATTTTAAGCAGTTTTTTTTATCCATGTTGTTGGTCTGCTTGGTCATCTGATGTTCTTTTATGACAATCCTATGAGCAATAAGCAAAACAAAGTAGAAGAAATGCTGTGAAGCCAAACACAAAAAAGAGCTTATTTTTTCTTATTGTATGCGCTCTGCAAAATCTACATCTCTGTAAAATTTGTTTTGGTCTTATTTACACACTTTTGTGTAATTTAGCTTGAAAAACTCTTTTAAATTACTTAGTTTCTTTTAGAGCTGCATGGATTTGTTGGTGTTTTTTAAAGGGGATTTGCCACCAGACCAAGTACTGACCTCCGTTCAGTATGAGAGCAAGATGTAAACAAATCACGCTGAGTCATGAAGCTGCAGTGGAGAGAGGGAGAGGGGAGGGGGGAGTGAGGAATCCAAAGGGAGCGTCTCAAAACTTAAGTGAACTAATAAACAGTACAACAGTGGATTCAATACAGCAAGACACAGAGCCTCAGACGGCACTGTCAGGAGAAACCTTATCTGCTAAGCAGCTAATGTAATGTAAACAAATCACAGAGCTGACAGAGACACACACAGACACACACAGCCAGAGCACAGAGCCTGCATAAGGGGATCCTGTGACATGTTCACTCAAATAATCAAACTATAACTTGTGAATTCTGTATACAAAAGAGAACACCTATTCTAAACAGCAGATTGAAAGCTTCTTCATCAGATAAGCAGGGATCTAATAACACTACAGCTAGTTATTCTGTATACAAAAGAAAACATATTGCTACCCGGTGCCTTAAAAGACCATTCATTCTGCCTGTCATCAGATAAGTGATTCACGCAAGCGCAGCCTTTCAGCTCCTGGGTCGTGACTAGGGGAAGCTTTGTGGTAACCAAAGGGGGTTGAGAAATGCTGTAGCTCTCAGAGTTTTCACTTTTTTTAATCACATATATTTAGAAAAGTGATTAAATACCCATTTTGGAGGTTCCCACGTCAACATTACATGGTGGCAAAACCCCTTTAAGTTGAAAAAAATACAGTGGAGGTCTGTGGGAGGTCTGTGCCACAAACAGGCTTTGAAAAAATATATATTTTGGTATCTGACTAAAAGCAACAAATAATGGGCTATAGTTATGTGTCCGCTGTAGAATGCCCCACCCTTCTCCACCATTTTATGTAGCAGCCTATCAATCACTTAGAGGAGAAAGGGAAGCGTCAAGGGGCTGATATTGGAACGAACCTGTCCTTATACTATACCGCACCTACATATGGCTGTATATTTATATGACCATCTATACTCCTTTGTGACATTTAATGTACATGTATGGCATAACATCACAATATGAAGCGGTCTCAGGAGCTGAACTGCTCCTCATGTGGCTGGAGATTGCTGTTACTTGCAGCTGACACATGCCTTAAAGGGGTTTTGCCACGAACTAAAATTGACACGGGAAGTTTGTAAATTAAATAATAAACATTTTCACCATTTGGCCCTGTTCAAACCCGCGGCCAAACCTCGTCCTAACCTCGCCGCATACTCGCGTCTCCTGACACGGGTTTCGGTGCGGGCGCTGGGCGTGGTCGGCGCGGGTGGGGCGTGGCTTGGGGCATGGCTTGCGGAGAGGGTTTGCCCCCATGCAAATTAATAGGCAGGGGCACCACCCGCAGCACCGCGCGGCCACCGCACTGAGAGCTCCCTGTCAAGAATTGACAGGAGATTTCTCACACACGCGCGGCAAGGCCGCGGCCCCAAAGCCATGGCCAGACCCGCAGCGTGTGAATTTTAACGTGGTTTCCAATAGGAAACCATGTTAATAAACTAGGAGCGATTTGGACATGGTTTTGGCTGCGGAAACCGCGTCGGAACCCGCGGCCATAACTGCGGCCAAATCCGTCGTGTGAACAGGGGCTTTCACCGTTTTTGTTTTAGCTGCTCCTTTAGTGATCCATTGTTTACAGCTCGTCTCCAGGGGATACGACCAGGGCTGAGAGCTTCTGAGTGTTTAAACCCCAAGTGCTGTCTCTCTACTCCCGTCCTCTGTATTCCTTAGCAATTACTCATTGATAAAGATAAATAAAATCCACAGGTTTGGTTCCTGCAGGGATTTGAACCGAGGACCCTTGTGCCTGGAGGCAAACGTTTTACCTCTGAGCTACAATGTAGCTACTTACAGTTCTACACATAAACAGAGAGGAAAGGCATGGTGATGTCATCCTGCTGGGTCACATGATATGTAATTCAAACAAATCACACACGCCCCCTTCTGAGCACACAGAGCTGAAGGGCTGGATGCAGGAGGTATGAAATGAGATCGTGGCAAAACCCCTTTAAGCAGCCAGGATCACAGATAACTCTGATTCAAGCTGTTTAACTGCCTGGATGCTTCATTGAGTGGAACCGCGACATTTAGGCGGTTATACAGAAGGGCTATGCAATTGCATTATGTTGGCCGATTGTCATGGCGGTCATAAGACTAACGAAAGCCCCCTCAAAAATGGTGAGCAGCTCCAAAAAATGGGAAGTAACTGCAGCAAATGCATGTTCTTATGGTTCCAAAACAGATGCAAAAACACAGCAGACACTAAGAAATAGACAAATAATAAATGTGTTATTTTAAATTGCATTATTGCTACATTATTTAATCTAAAGTTCTCAGCGTACGTTTTAATCAAAGCGCATCCAGTTCAGATGGGTACTTACACAATACTATATAGGATTGCCTCTTAGGGGGACATGTATGAAGATCGGCACATTGAAACGCCTGTTTTCACGGTTTTCTCTGTGAAAACGGCGCCTGATGTATGTCAGTGCCAAAGTGTGCTCATACATGCGGGGCAAACTTTGACACCTCCGACAGACAGACCACATTGAACTAGGTCTGCCTGTCGGAGCAGTAATGCGCATCACTTTGCCGACCCGCATTCAAACATGCGTTGGTGTTTTCGCATGTGGTGCGTCCCGCCCCAGAACGCCCACAGCACGCCCCTTCATGTTAGGCGCATACGAAAGTGGCGAAACTTGCGCCTAACACTGCATTCCTGCATCCGACAGCGGAGCCGGCACAGTGAGGCGCAGTATACGCCTGAAAACAGTCAAAAAGCCCGATCATACATGTCGCCCTTAGTGACCAGACCAGGACCCCATACTTTTCAGGGCGTATGAATCCCAGCTATACTTTGTTCTGATTAAAAACAGTCATTCCACCCCTGTAAGTATTTTTTGGGGTTTCTAAAAAAATAATACATTAAGCAAAAGTACCATATTTTTCGGACTATAAGACACACATTGTGCCCCCTAGTGGTCAATTACCCTAGTAGGACTGAGTATTAAAGGAAAACAAAAAAGTTAAAAAAAAAATATTAAAAGTTTAAATCACCCCCTTTTCCGTTTTACAAATAAGAAAATAAAAAAGTTACACATATTTGGTATCGCCACATACGTAAAAGTCCGATCTATTAAAATATAAAATAATTTATCCTGTATGCTTAGCACTATAGAAAAAAAAAATTCCAATTGCCAAAATTGTTGTTTTTTGGGCATTTAATATCCCCAAAAAATTTGAATAAAAAGTGATCAAAAAGTCACATTTCCCCAAAAAAACTACACTTCAGCCCACACTTTTTGCTTTAAATTTTCTTCTTCCTATTTTCCACCTCTAAAACCAAGGTCCGTCTGATAGTCCAAAAATTACTGTACTTAATAACCAGCTCTTGTTCTTAGTTTTATCCTACTTGCAGTAGTAACTTTTTTATTTTTTCAATGACACAGTTATATGAGGTCTCCTTTTATTCGGGAGAAGTTGTACTTTTGGGGGCAATAGATTAAAGTGGTTTTGCCATGTTCTCATTTCATAGCTCCTGTATCCAGCTCTGTGTGCTCAGAAGTGGGCGTGTATGATTTGTTTGAATTGCATATCATGTGACCCAGCAGGATGACATCACCAGGCCTTTCCTCTCTCTATTGAAAGAAAGGTCTGTTTATGTGGAGAACTGTAAGTAACTACATTTTAGCTTAGAGGTAACATTTTTGATTCGCAGAAAAAGGGTCCTAGGTTCAAATCCCTGCAGGAACCAAACCTGTGTTTTTTTTCTCTTTATCAATGCACAGACCTGATTGAAGTTTCTTTTTATTTTATTTGCACTGTTTGACTAATTAGTAAGGAGTACAGAGGGCGGGAGTAGAATGACAGCACCTGGGGTTTGAACACTCAGTAGCTGCCTGAGAAGAGAGGTGATGTCTGAGCATGTCTGACCAGGACTGAGAAGCTCTCAGCCCTGGTCGTATCCCTTGGAGACGAGCTGTAAACAATGGATCACTAAAGGAGCAGCTAAAACAAAATCGGTCCAGAATTTTTAATAATAATGAATGGCGAAAAAGTTTTTTTATTTTATTTGCAAGCTTCCCACATCAATTTTACTTCGTGGCAAAACCCCTTTAAGTTCACTTATAAACTATTGCAGATTTTTTTTTCACAATTTTTTAAAAAATTTTTTGGCCTTTTTAATTTTTTTTTTATGCCATTCACATTTGACACTTAATAATTTGTTAGATTTATTCTACAGGTTATTACACAGACAGCCCTGGGACTACTCTAGGTCCCCAGGGCTGACTGTGCAGCCCTTCGCCAGGCTCTGTCAGGTCAGGGGAATTTTTTAAATTTTATTACACAGAAGCATCATTACAAACTCTGAACATAATGGTGTGCTTTACATGACTGCCAAGATATACAATATGCTTAATCACATAACAGTGTTGCATGCATGGGGAATGCCCTTTGATTACGCTGCGGTGACGAACCGGGGCAATCAAAGGGTTAAGAATTGGGGAACGGAGGTTTCCCCCGTTTCCCGGTACTAACAGGAGCTGTGCTGGGAACATGGCTGTGTAGTACAGCTCCGTTCTCAGCGGTGCTGCAGCACCGGACACCACAAACCCTGATGTCTGCAGCGATGTCAAAAGACGTCGCTGCAGACAAACGACCTGCGCTGCCCACCATAAAAAGTTGGCGAGCGGTTGTTAAGGAGTTAATTCATACTATTAATAATACAACTTGATGAAAAAATAAACACTGCATGGCAGAAAACAACCTGTTAACATATCTGTTTGATGTGAGGGTTGCATGTCTCATATGTAATATTGCATGCATTACCCTGTTACATTATTTTTCTTTTATGAATGTCATAGTGATTATATTGTACATTTGGATTTTTTTCTTGTCATCCAGTTTGAGCCTCCAGCTTACATGCTTCATCTATTTTATCTTTTTCATTAACATTTAGCACCATTGTAAAGTGACATCCATATGAAGTGCTAACCCAGAAATAAAAATGATGAGCAAGTCTTTGTGTATGTAAGACTTCACTCATTTTATATCAAGTACATCTGTAAAACAATAATTGGTTAATTGTATTAACTGCTTCAGGGTAGATATTTCATTCCATGTTCTGCAGAGCTGACCTTGTCTGAAATGATAATTTAAGTAGTTCTCTCCTCTTTTGAGAGAGTAAGATATACAGAGTTTGTACACATCAATATTTTAAAATGAATAGTGCATGTGACCGCTGTCATAGCTGCAATGCAAATACAAACACATCAAATGTACAGCAGCAGTCAAATATCACACCTTAAATACAACCGCCGATCATAAAACGGGACTAATAACCATACAAAAAAGTGGGTATAATAATGTAAACACGCCAAACAAAACAACACTACCCAAAACTATATAATAAGCACAGGATGAATTTTATTGAAAAATACACATATAGAGACATAATAAAAAACACAATAAAAAGCGGTGTTGGAGTACTGAAGGCACCAGTCAAAATTTGGTTTTATGCATATTGCACATTTGTGTTAGTACAATAACTCATTTCAATGGAAATTTCTGTGTCCATCGTTTTGTTAATCAAATGAATGGCTGTTGCAAACCCAATATTTAGAACTAAAAATGATTAGATTAATAGGGTGCCCAAACTTTTCATTGACGTTTTATTTTTTTTAAATTTTATATATAATATAATTATATATATATATAATATAATATATTAATATACTATTAATAAATATATATAATAAAAGATACAGACAATTTTAAAATCCAACACCCAATCATCCAACCAAATTGAAAAGGGTCCCACCCAAGGGCACGTAGGAAGAAATTCAACGACATTTCACAAAGGAAGTTTGTCGGGGTGTATATTTCCAATGGTTGAATTAAATAAAACCCTGCCCAAGTTATCCCAGGTGAAACAGTGGTCGCGTGATAACAAGTGAAGATGACTCCAATTCCCACCCTTTCCAGACCGTTTTAGGGTGGTAAAGAGAAAAGTCAATTTTTTGGAAGGGGCACAGGTTGGGAAAGGATTGACCTCTCAAACCAAAATGTTATGAGGAGACTGCAGGAAATCATCCAGAAGGATTCGCAGCTGAGCAGCAGAGGGGAGACCGAGCAGGGGCACGAAGTGGGAAATTTTTGGGAACCGGTCTATAACCACCCAAATGACGGACTTATTTGAGGAGGGTGGTAGGTCAGTGGTAAAATCCATGGCTATGTGTGTTCATGGGTATTCTCGAATGGACTAAGGCTGCAAGAGGACTGCAGGTTTGAGGCATGGAGTCTAGTCACAGGCAGATGTAGTACAGGAAAGAACAAAGTCCTTGACATCATGATCCAGGTTAGGCCACAAGATTTTCGCACTCCAGGGTACCTGGCCAATAAAGAACAATGTCCTCATTTCAAAATTTTCCTCCTGAGGCCAGGAGGCACAATTGCTTTCCCTGGGGAAACACGTTCGAGGTCAGTGTGCGGGACCATAATCAAATGGTTCAGGGGAACGATATGCTGAGGAGTAGAGTCTAGACTAGCAATGTCTGAGGCCGCGAGATAGCATTGGCCGTGATGTTCTTGGCCACAGGCCGGAAATGGATCAGTAAGTCAAACCTGGAGAAAAAGAGGGACCATCTGGCTTGCCGAGGGTTCAAATGTTGCGTTGTCTGAAGATAGAGGAGATTTTTGTGGTCAGTATATATATTGACAGGGTGGCGAGCCTCTCCAAGAGATGGCACCATTCCTCCGAGGCCAATTTTATGGCCAGAAATTCACAATCTCCAATTGTGTAGTTCCTCTCAGCAGGGAAGAATGCCTTGGAGAAGAAGCCGCAGGTAATGCCTTTTTTCCTTGGAGGTCTTCTGAATGAGGACAGCTCCAGCCCCTGCAGATGAGGCGTCAACTTCGAGGAAGAATGGCTTCTCTGGGTCAGGTCTAGATAGGATAGATGCAGAGGCAAATTCTGACTTCAAACGGGAGAATGCCTCTTCTGTCTCGGGTGATCAGGACTTCTTCTTGGTAAGTGCCACCATCGGCGCCACCACCGTAGAGAAGTGCAGAATAAACTGCTGGTAATATTTGGTGAATCCTAAGAAACTCTGTATGGCCCATAGGCCGACCAGTTTGTAGGGCAGGGTACAACGTCTCCGCGTCTATCTGAAGTCCTTTGTCGGAGACAAAGTAACCCGGGAATGGCAGACTGGACTGTTTGAAGACGCACTTCTCGAATTTGGCATAGAGTCGATTGCTCCGTAGGCATCTCACAACCTGACACACGTGGGTACGATGAGTCTCCAGACTAGGTGAGATGATGAGAATGTCGTCCAGATACACAAGAACACACAATTACAGAAGGTCTCTGAAGATGTTATTGGCAAATTCCTGACAGACGATGGGGCATTACAGAGACCAAACGGCATCATCAAGTATTCAAAATACCCATCACGGGTATTGAAGGCAGTTTTCCATTCATCACCTTCACAAATCCGGATCAAATAGTAGGCCCCTCGCAGATCGAGTTTAGTGAAGATTCTGGCTCCACGCAGGTGGTCAAATAGTTCGGATCTCAGGGGCAAAGGATACCAATTCTCCCCCGTTTATTTTTGTAAGCCCCAATAGATGACACAGGGGCGAAGGGAGCCATCCTTTTTCTCCACAAAAAAGAATCCAGCACCAATCGGGGGGAAAATTTTTTGAATTAAATCCTTTTTGGGTTTCCGCTTTACATGGGCCCCGCCATGGTCGAGTCTCGGGCACAGAAAAGGGTGGGAATTCTGCCCGAGGGGATAGTCCCGGGAGCAGGCAATGAGAAATAAAGGGCACTTGTGGTGGGGGGGTTTTTGGCCTGTTTATCGCAAAAGATGTCTACATATATCTTGATACGAGGAAGGCAGCTTGGTAAGGAAGAAGAGCAGGGGAGAGAGGAGTGCACAGGACGCGGCACCACAGGGCACCAGGTATGAAAGACTTGTTCCAACGTGTATTTTCCCCGTTTCCCCCATTTGGCCCCGGCCAAGGGTGACTGAGAAGGTGCGGGGGAGCAGGGGGAAGCAGGTGAACTCGACTTTTTCCTTTTTGCACACCCCCCCAATGAAGACTTGGGGTTTTTGCAGACGTAAAAAATCTTCAGGCATCTCTGTTGAAAAAAGAAATCGAGGCTTGACAAAACCGGGACCCCCCGGGGGCTTATCTTGGGCCAAAGAGGGTTAAAGAAGTTCCGGCGATCCAGAATCCATGAAAAGGGAGAGGCCTGGAAATGACACGGCAAGGGACAAAGCTGAACGGCAAGAAATGTGGAGAGGAAGATTCACACCCAGGAAACCTCTCCTACATGCCTAATTGCGTGCGTTTCCCAGCGTTTCCGGAGTTTAGGGGACCCCTTTCGGGAAAAGCTCAGGACTGGCCAATAAGGCACAAATTTCCCTCACATCGAAGGACCATTCTTTTTTATTGGGGGGGGCTCTGTCCCCTTGTTGGCTTTCGGCGGAGGCAACGAAAGGGGGAAAAGGACCTTTAAACACCGGAACCAGGCGTGGTAGATGACGTGACCGGACCGTTTCGCATTCTTCAAGAAGTTCTTCCTGTCTCTCGGTAAAGCGCACATCTATGCAGGTGGCCAAGTGAGTAAGATCCCCCCCGGGGAAAATTTGATCCGGTGGATCCTTTATTTCTGCCGGGGGAGGCCCTTTTTGAACATGGCACATAGGGCTGTGTTGTTCCAGGGCAATTCCGAGGCCAGAACTGGACAGCATAGTCTCCGACGGAGGAGTCCCCTTGGCGTAGGTTCCGGAGCGCTGTTTTTGCCAAAAACCCCCGGGCATGTTCCCAAAAAACCATGGAATTCTGCGGAAGGCCAAAGTTTGGCCGTCACTGATCGTCTTTTCCCCCAAGGGTGAGTCCCGGGAAAGGACTTTCCTGGAGAGAAGACTGACCACAAACGACCATTCGGTCATCAGTTCCAGTTCAGGAGAAAAGGGGTAAAGACCCCACGGGGTTTTAGGTTCCCCAAACAAACTTCGATGGTAACGACAACCTTAGCTTTGGGCTGACAAATGGCACTGGAACCGCAGGCACAGAAGAAGCCGCCAGAGAAGACTGTTGCTGGGCTGAGAGGAGCTGCTGCATCATGATGGACAGCGGGTTTTAAAAACTGCTGCACCTTTTGCGAAAAATTTGGCCCTTTTGGGCCACAAAAGGGTTGGTCTGCGAATTTGGCAAGGAACTTGGCGGGTCCATAGCTGGACTAACTTAACGGCTGGGTATGGATCGCTTACCCTGCAGACGATGGTGTAAACTGCACTAAGGAGCGGAGTTTAGGGGTCTCTGGTTTTCACCAGAGCCTGCCCCAAAGTGGGTTGGCCTTGCGGTGGCAAAAAACCCCACGGGTCGCTCCCCGGCGTGATTTGCCACAGGGGCCCGAGTGTGGCGTTGACAAATCTTTGCGGCTCAAGGGGGGAAGAAGGAAGGCGGGACGGCGCAAAGGTTCATTTCAAAATAGAAAAGGGACTAGAACACGGAAAAAAAACAAAAGGGCTCAAGGTTAGGCACTGAAGAACCATCGGGGAATGGGGGAGAGCAAAAAAATTCGGTCAGCCCCGGCCAATTTTACCAATTACCGTCGCGCTGGGCCTTTAATTCTCAGAGAGGGCGGTCCCTCAGGGAGGGGGAGGCGAAATCCCCGGCAGAGGAGTGAAGAGCAGGAGCGCGCAAATTGGTACCTCCGGCAAATGAGCGACCCACAGCCCAATCCAGCCGCGGCACCACCCGTCCCCGGCAGTGTGTAGGAAGAGGTGACCCCCAGGCCCCACGGCCCGACGCATTTTGTCCTGCCCGTGAAGAAACCTTTGTCTTTCTCATACCCTTTCTCTTTCTTCCTGCAAGCCTGAACAGATACAGTGACTACTACATTTTCATGTATAATAAATACAGCAGTAACGCAATTTAAAATAGTTTTCTTTCAATAACTTGTGCCTCAGTATATCTTTGCCATACTGTGTTAATGTGAAGCATTAAAAGAAGGGAATAAAGTGTCATTCCTGCCCTGACAGTTCACAAACCAAAAATGGTTGCTGGGTTGATAGATAAAAGGGTTAAAAGTTTAATGACATTGTACTGGTGAATCTGATTTGTTGTAGAAATGAACAGTTGGGAGGCACCACTCTGCAGAATACAAAAATCTGGATAATTGATAATACTGCACTAAAAAAAAAAACTAAAAGTTAAAAACCTTTAATAAATATTTTAAAATGTATGTTAAAACGTTTTGGGCTTTTACTGGGAGACTTCAGGAGAAAAAAACCTTTTTGTAGACAGATAAAGGGGGGTTTCGCAAACCCAAAATCATATCTGAAGATGGGGACAGTAGGCCTCGTTCCCCGGCTTATTTTCGCCGCGTATTTTCCCACGGATTGACGATCGCAATCCTCGGAAAAACATCAAAAAAAGTCACACTATTTTTTATTGATTTCAATAGAAAATACGGCAATCCACTGGGGGGAAAAAACAAAAAATCATGTCAATTTTTTTACGGACGGTTCACCACCTTCAATGATTGGAGATGGGGAATCCGTGGGAAATCAGTTACAAATACGTCCCCACACTTAGTGGCATTTATTTGCAACTGATTTTCAACTGATTTCAGAACGTATTTACGATCGGCAATCCGATGTAAATACGTTCTGAAATAAGCCGTGTGAACATAGCCTAAAAATAAGCACTTTTACAACTGGTTTGCATTACCTAAACAATTTAGTATCACAGATATGAGCTAATCTGTGTGTGTCTAGAGCTAAATCAGCAGCCTGAGGTCGGGCCACACACTTTTTGCTGTGATTGGCGGTCTGATATTTAGTTCAGCCCTGTTGGGACATGCCCCCATTTGGGACACGCCCCCAGGTTGGACACACATTGAAGCTCATCATTTCAGACCATGTACGACTTAGATAAATTGCAAAAAAGCTTTCTCCTGGCAACCCTTCCAAACAAGTCTTACTTGTTCAGCCTTTTTTTCTTTCTAAAAAGAACATGGCAACCCAGATTAGGTTCGCAAAGTTGCATCTGAACAATCAACAATATTTCTGGAACAATGTCATTTAGAAAGACCAGACCTAAGTAGATCTGTTTCGTCATTATGCACATCATCATCTTTGGTGAAAGCCAAACACAGCATAGCAGCACAAAACTTCATATATACTGTCAATTACAGTGATACGGAGGGGTAATAATTTGAGCTTGTTTTGCGGCAAAAGGACCTTGGCACCTTATTGAGTCGACCATGAACTCCCATGTATAGAAAGTATTCTAAAGTTGAATATGAGGCCATTTATCTAATGCGGTGTTCAAACAGTGTCTCTTGGGACATATTTTCCATGTATTTTGGGCGCAATTACTGAAATACGCCCTAAACAATGCACACTACACTTCATATAGAGCCCAATGTAAAATGTGCTCTGTCAATCACACGACATGTATTATATGCTCGTAATTTCATGGGTGTCTGAAAAGAATTGACATGTCAATTTTTTCAGGTGTATACGTGCCATAAAAGAGTTAAGTATAGGAGGCAGAAATCTAGAGGCTATTGTGACGCATTTGCACTGTTGAAATTATGCACATACAATTTCTGCGGTGCTATGCGCTGTGTGAACCCTGCCTAACAGCGAAATCTTGAAACTGAGTGATTCAACAATAATCCCATGCACTGCAACAAATCAACAACAGAGTGGTTGAAAAACAAGAGCCACAAAGTTACAGTTGCCGAGTTAAAGTCTAGACCTCAACCCAAATGAAATGCTCTGGTGGGCCCTTAAGGGCATGTCCCCACTGCACAGGTTTTCCGCCCGCGGGCCGCCTGAAAGACATTGTGTTTGCACATTCTTCCGTCCAGTTTTCGGACGGAATCTGTGCATGTCAATGGGAAGGGGGAGGGTTTTTCTCTGCTCATCGCGGACAAAAGCCGCCCCCCCCCCCTCCGCAGCCGTGGGGACGGCACACAAACCGGACAAATACCGATATTTGTCCATTGCCGTGTAAACGGGCTCTAAGAGAGCCGTACATAAATGCATGCCCACAAACCTTTATGAATTAAAGTAATATTCTAAAGAAAAGTGGGTAAGAGAGACTTATAAAATCGTATAGAAAACTTTTATTTCATGTTATTGCTGCTAAAGAAATTCTACAAGTTTTTGATTCTTGGGGTTTTCTAAGTTTTTTGGCCTTTTCCATGTTTATTCCATTTTGAATAAGTTTTTGTTAAATAAATAACATAGTGCAATTTGTATTTTGGTGTTGTTCATCTGTGGTCTTAATTACCTAATTTGTAAACTTTCTGAAGACCAGGGGCCTCATGTATGAAAACTGTCTTGGTCTAAGACTTTCTTAGTTGCCCATAGCAACCAATCAGAACTCCACTTTAATTTCATATAGTGCTCAGGAAAAATGAAAGGGGCGCTCTGATTGGTTACTATGGGCAACAAAGAAAGTCTTTCACCTAGACAGTTTTCATACATGTCCCCCAAGATAAAACCATAAAACCATAGAAGTGAAGGAGGATGTACTTTCTTTTTCTTATGACTGTAATTTAGTAAAGGGATCAGTGATATATTGGAAGCAACTTCAGACAAAACAAAATATTAAATATTCAGTTTCTTTAAAGGGAACCTTTCAGGTGGTTTATGCTACCCTATCTGAGAGCAGGATGTGATAGAGGAAGAGAATTTGAGCTCTGTGATATATAGGTTTATATGATATGGTATGATATGATATGAATCAGGATTGCTAATAAAATCCTGACTGGACTCCTTAAGTGACAGTACAAGTGCTTCTTACCTTGCCCACGTACAGTGATTGACAACGTTCCCTGCATCAGTGTGTGTACAGAGAAAACTGTCAATTCCAAGTAAGCAGTAATTTCACTTTCTGTTTTATTTTACTCAGAAATCATGCTTCAAATCATAAACCTATGTATCACTGAGTTAGTTTCTTAAAAAAAGTTTTAAAAACCTGACATGTTCCCTTTAAACTGAATTTTCGATTTTCTGAAGTTGCTATACAGTTAAGGGAGTTCAGATTATAGGCAAACTCCTGTGAGATTTTTTTTTTGGGGGAAAACAAACACCTTTGCAAGAACATACAAGGCTGTTAAAGGGGTTTTGCCAGGACGTGCCTTATCTGCTAAGAAGCAAATGTAAACAAAGCAATGCTGAGCTGAGAGAGACACACAGCCAGAGCACAGAGCCACGCATAAGGGATCGTGTGAAATGTTCACTCAAATAATCAAACTACAACTAGTGGATTCTGTATACAAACGACAACAGCTTTCTCCACAGCCTCTTGAAAGCTTTTTCATGTTCCCTGTCATCAGATAAAGCAGGGATCTACTCAGATAATCACACTACAACTAGTGGATTCTGTATACAAAAGACAACATATTTCTACCCGGTGCCTTGAAAGCTTCTTCACTCTCCCTTTCATCAGATAAGAAGTTTGCTCTGCCCAAGCCCGGCCAGCAGCTCTTGTCACTCTGCCTGGTCCTATCTAATGCAAGCTTTGAAGTAACTAAGGGCAGGTAAGGCAGCCTGTAGCTCTCTCAGGCTGCAATTTTTGTAATCACATATATTTAGAAAAGTGATTAAATACCCATTTTGGAGGATCCCACATCAACATTACATCGTGGCAAAACCCCTATAACATCTGCATTGGTGAGTTTGTTATGAACCAGCATTATAGATTCATCACAGTGAAAATGCAACATGCAGCCCTGTTTTGTCCAAAAAAATGACACCATGACAGAAGTTCTACAGACATTGGGCTTTATGTATGAAAACTGTCTAGCAGTAAGACTGTTTTTGTGGCCTATAACAACCAATCAGAACTCAGGTTTTATTTTCCCAGAGCACTATATGAAATGAAATCTGGGTGTTGTGGGCATCACAGACAGTCTTACTGCTAGAGAGTTCATACATAAGGCCCATTTTAGTCAATAGGATCTGTCATGGGATGGATTCAGCACTGATGTTATATTTTTGTTCTGCGCCTGTAACAAAGCAGGGGTTATCGGAACCTAACCCTAAGGCTATGTTCACACGGCTTAAAATGGGACGTTTTTTCAGTCCGTAATTTCGCGCCGTGCTGCGCAAATTACGGCTGGAATACGTCCCAGTCATTACGGTAATCCACAGTTCTCATAGAGAACTATGGATTACGTCTCCTCTCCCTGCTCGCCGAATCCGCCGCGGGGGGACATCAGTGACATGTCATTTTCTAGCGGCGTATACGTGCCGCTAGTAATGATAGTCTATGGGCCGCCCCCACTCCCGCCCCGCCCCCATCCACCCGGCGTATTTGCGGGGCGTAATTACGCCCCGCACATAAGCCTTGTGAACATAGCCGAACGGGTAAAGACTAAAAGTGCTTTGGTTTTTGTTATTTTTTTCGTTTGTTTAGACAGTCAGTGACCTGGCAATTCATTCTTATAAGGATATCTAGTTTATATATCTGGCTTCGGACAATTTGCTTTAGTAATAGAAGCATCCATTTAAAACATTGACTGTCTATGCAGCAAAAGTATAGGAAATTATTATTTTCATTATTGAATTCAAGCTTAACATACATGTTTATGCTCTGTGTGTGAATGATAGCAATCTTTATATAGCACTGGAATATGACAGCACTATATAAATGAATAAATAATATTTTTATATTTTATTCAGCACCATGGACAGCACAGTGATTTACAGTCTGTTCTGACTGTAACACTCGAAAAAGTAAGGCTTAAAATTACATAATTACCTATCTGCCTTGTAATTGGGGCTGATACGTAAATGGCATTGTTGTATACAATATCAGGGCCGTTCCTAGGCTAAATTGCACTCAGGGCGAGGTGAAGAAATTTGCCCTACCCCACCCCAGGTAACATAATATGCCACAATGCGACACATTGCATCTCCATCAACCAAATCTGAAATATACAAAAAGCTTTACCACAATGTGCTACATATAAAACTACTAAATAATAGTCATACAGGTACCAAATAACACCGCTACACCAGCCAGAATCCCAGGCAAATAGTGCCAATGTCCTACTAAGACCACATATCACCAGCACACAGACCGAATAATACCACCACACCATGACCACATATCACCACCATATAGTGACTGAATAATCCAAACTGACCATTACTGAATGCAAAGCATTATAATACAACTAATATTACCGGCATACAGTGACCATACAGTGGTGGATACCAGCTGTACACAGGCTCGCAGACATTACAGTAAAGTTACATCTAGGGACTTACAGGAGACATCTCTGAAGAGTTGTTCTCTTTCTCTTCTTCTTCTCCATCTCACAGACCGCCATGATGACTTCTCTTAGCCATCACTCTTCACTGTAGAATTTACAAAACAAACATCTTAGACTCCTCACTTTATCAGCACTTCTCTACCAATTCCTATCTCTATGCAAACTCCCCATCTATAGCACCTCATATGGTAGCAATGTAGTTGCCCCTTTAGCCAGACAGTAGCCCCTGTAGCCATGTAGTGAGCAGGTGAGCCCGCCCTGAGGAACAGCCCTGTACAATATGATGTACTTGACTAGAAAAAGACACAGATGCCATATTCACTTCTATCTGAGATTTCGGCACAAACATCATAAAAATATTTAAAAGCATTATTTCAGAAGTCCAGCTTCTGAAACCATGTATACATTTTCCAAGGAAAGTTGCAGCTGGCCATTCATTTTCTGTAAGTTGGAGAATTGTAGAAAACTCCAATCCCAGCCATTTAACAAGACATTGCAATAAATGTGACCAGGTGTCTATTTAATAATGGTATTGTTCTTCACTATGACTTCTGATCGCCTTGACACTGAGGGTCCTCGATGGCTGCAATCCTAGCAGTCTTATTACATCCTGCCTGAAGCAAGATATGGTATTCTAGAGTATCATACAAATGATTGCGCCCCCGAGTGGTCAAGTACTAAAAGTACAAGTTTAAAAATATTTGTAATAAAATTGTAACCCCATTTTTGTCATTTTACAAATATAAAAATAAAAAAGTTAAACATATTTGGTATCGCCCCATTCCTAAAATTCCAATTTATTAAAATATAATATTACTTATCCTGTATAGTGAACACCAAAGAAAAATTAAATTTAGTTTTTTTTGTCACTTCACTTCCCTTAAAAAAGGAATAAAAGGTGATCAAAAATTCACAGAAATCCAAAAATTGTATAGGTAAAAATTGTACTTCAGGTCCGTAGATGGGAAAAAATCTGAAAGTTATTGGTTTCAGAAAATAGGACTGCAAAGCTTATTTAAAAATAAAAAAGTTTAATAACGAAAACTTAAAACATTCAGTATTGCCGGAATAGTACCAATGTTGCAGAACAAAGATAACGTTATTTATACCGCACAGTAGTCTTCAGAAAAATTAAAACCTACCTCAAAATGGCACTATTGTGGTTTTTTTACATGTTCCACCCTACAAACAGTTTTTTAGGGGTTTCCCAGTACATTTTATGGTACAGTAAATAGTACCATTTAAAAGTATATCTGCAAAAAGATATCAGCCAGTTAATCATAGACATTAGGCTTCAGTAGATACCATTTATGAACACTTCATAGAGGGGATCGTCAACTTTTTATTGAATATTCACTTGTCCTTAAAACATAAAAATGCTAATGTTTAAACAGAACAATAAACACCGTGTCTTATATAGTTTAAAATTCAATATTTGGTCTGCACATCCAAAAAGTTTTTTGAAAAAAAAATGAACATAGGTGCACACTGGTGTGGCAGAAAAATACAAGCACAATCCAATATCAGCAGCACGCTAGTAGCACTAAAACCAATCAAAAGACACATCATAACTATTGGAAAAGCATTTCTGCTACTTTGAATACATGAAAATTTGAGGTTCTTAGTGAATATTTTTGATCAAAACTGTAATAAGCCCACTGCCATCGACAAGGCGAGCTCCATACAGGTGGGAACGTACGGTATTGTTTTACCTCTTGGTGCCTGTTCAGACCTTCACATTTCAGGGAAAGCATATTCCAGCTACAAGGTACTCTGCATTGATTTAAAAGCCTGTGCCGGTGGGCTTATATAGTTTAAGTACATATAAACATTTTATTCCTCTGGTGATTTACATTTTTACTCCTTTGTTTTATGCTGGTATTGCCAAAGACTTAATTTGGGTTTTATGTTTATACACTAGGGTTTTTAAAGATGACTACTGAAAGCATAATAACCATCATGCTACCAATGAACTCTACAACTGGCATCCAGAACACTACAGAGGATGAAGTGTGTGAAAACTGGAGAGAGATTCATCACTTGGTATTTCATTTGGCAAATATATGTTTTGCCTTAGGACTGGTTATACCGACGACACTGAACCTTCATATGATTTTTCTCCGTGCTTTACTATGTCTAGGTAAGTTATGGAATCTAAAGATTCTGACTTTGTACGGTTTACTGAGTTTGATTTGTTGGCTGTATAGAGGTTTAAGAATATATCAATACTTCTTTATTGTTGAAACTACGTTAAGGCTTTACTGTCCATGTGCTCAGTCTCAGGCCTCATTAACACTGCCTTTGTTATACGGAATCCATGCCACAAAAAAGTTATAATCATTGAATTGCTGTTTTATGTCGGCATTGCTTTGAAAGAGGGCAATCGTAGCTTATTCTTTATGGCTACATCAATGCATACCCTTGAACTAAACCTGTCAGGTTGTTTATGCTATCATATCTGATAACAGGATATAATAGAATTAGAAATGCTAAGCTCTGCGATATATATGTTTTATATTATTTGAGTAGGATTTCCGAAAAAGCAGCATAAATCCTGACATTATTCCAAATGAAATAGTGAGAGTCCTGCTTGCCCTGCCCACATACAGTGATTGCCAGCTTTCTCTGTATTAGTGTGTGTACAGAGCAAACTGTCAATCACAGCATGTGGGCACAGTTAGCAGGACTCTTATTACCTCTCCTAAGAGTCCTATCAAGACTTCTCTGTTTTCTACTTAAGTCACATAAATCTATATATCAGAGATCTCAGCTTCTCTTCTTCTATCATCCTGCTCACAGATTGGGCAGCACAAAACACCTGACAAATTCACTGGAAAGGGGTTGTCCACAAAAAAAAATAAAAAAATTACATGGGTCCAGGGTGGGCAAAAAAGCTGATTCTTACCTATCTGTCTCCTCCTGTTGCCACTCTGAGGCTCAATGGTGATCTGCTCCTCTTCACATCTGGGTTCTTGTTCCGACAAAAAGGATAAGCTCACGCTCTATTTTAATGTGAGCCTCTTCAACATTTTGGGACAAGAACCCAGAAATGAAGATGTGCAGATCAACATGAAGTTCCTGAGCAGCAGCGTCGGTGGGCAGGTAGGTATAAAACATTTTCTCCACCCTTGCCCCAAAACCATTTTTCTTTAGGCGCCATTACAGGTTTGTGGACACCTCAAGGTGCCAGAACTTAATAAACACCCCTAAGACCCCATATTGGAAATTACATCCTTTAAGTAATATATCCAGGATTGCAGTAAGCATATTGACCCCTAAGGTCTTTCACAAATTCTTTTTAGCGTTAGGCTATGAAATGAAATTTTCTTCCAACAATAAAATGTTTCATTGTTACAAGGAATCCTGGAAAAAAGCACCCCAAAATTTTTGATACAATTTTTTTCAAATTCGGCAATACCCTATTTCTAGGTGTAAGCTGCTGTTTGGGCGCTTGGCAGGGCATGCAAGGGAGGGAGCGCTATTTGGTTTTTTTGGAACACAGGTTTTGGTGGGTGTCATGTCTCGTTTACAAAGCCCTCAAAGTACCATAACAGGTGAAACCTTTCAGAAGTCACCCCATTTCAGATTCAGCACCCCTCATGGATGTCATCAAGGGGTGTATTCTGTATTTCAGGCACACATGTGTTCCACAGTTTTTCTTAGCATTGGGCCATGAAAATGGGAAATAAGGGGTGGGAGCAGTTCCACCTTTGTTTTTGGGCAGGGTGAAGAAAGAGGAGGGTGAAGAATATACTGCATTTCTGGCAGTGTTTTTTATTTTTATTTTTAACAGCGCTCTCTGTGCAGTATACATGACAAGTTAGTTTTACTCTGTTGGTCGATACGATTACGTTGATACCTAATTTATATAGTTTTTTTTCTGCTGAAGCACTTTAAAAAAAATGTGTTTTTATTGTGTAAAACAATATTTATGCATCGCTGTCTTCTGATAGCCATAAATTTTCTATTTTTGCGTGTACGGAGCTATGTTAGGGCTTACTTTTGTAGGATGAATTAATGTTTTATTGGTACCACTTTGGTGTTTATATGACTTTATTCCATTTAATGTGCTGCGGGATGAAGGAAACTCGCAATTCTGTGACTGTTTTTTTTATGGCGTTCGCCGTGTGGGTTAAATTTCATAACAGATTTATAGGGCAGGTCGTTATGCACACGCCGATACCAAATATGCATACTTTATGTATTTTTGTTCTTTTTTGGGCCGATTGGCATTTGTAAAGGGGAAAAGGGAGGTGTACTTTTTTATTTTATTTTTTGTGTTTGTGTTTTACTTTTTTTTTCCACTTTTTTGTATTTTTTTTCTCTTTTCCCCAAAGGAGGAAACAATACAATGGTGTACAAAGGAGTACAATACAATGGAGTACAGTACACAGCATTACTGCTGTGTACTAATCTCCATGGCAAATGTCAATCACTATGCCTGGCTGTGCCCACAGGGCACGACCAAGCATGGTGACGTCACAGGGAGCACAGACTTTATTAGACGTCTGGAGCTGTAAGGTAAGCCATCAGCAGCTGCGATCACACTGCGGCTGCTCCGATGGGGACAGAAGGAGACCCCTCTCTTAGTTTTTCCCTTAGCTGCCGCAATCGCGATAGCTCACAGCACCTAAGATGGTAATTGCCCACGGCCGGAGTGAGCTCAGGCCACGGGCAATGCAGCATCGGGTCAGCTGTATTATACAGTACAGCTGGTTCCATGTTGCGAATGTGCTGGTCCCGCTTGAGAGCCCGCACGATGTCCAGGACATACCTATACATCCATTTGTGGGAAGTTACTTCCCGCTAGGACATACAGGTACATTCAATGTCGGGAAGGGGTTAAACCAAGCTTAAAACTTTTCAAAAAGAGAGTGGAGCTTAGCAATAAAGGTGGTGTGGCCTTTCACAGCCAAACACATTTATAATAATTTACCTAAGAAAGTGGAGTCAATTATACATACAATCTACTCCAAGTGCTGTTTGGCATACATTTCTAATTTAGGCACATGGACACTGAATATGTGTCAAATGTATTAAGACTTAATATATTTTGTGCATATTACGCTGGTGCATTTTTCATTGAAACCAGTGTAACACCAGTCTTTATACATAGCTTGTAAGGTCGAAAAAGACAGACTTTCATCCAGTTCAGCCTATTGTGCTATAGGGTGGATCCAGAGGAAGGCAAAAAACCCCACAAGGTGGATGCACATTTTCTTCATTATAGGGAAAAAATTCCTTCCTGATCCCAATCTGGCAATCAGAATAAATCCCTGGATCAACGACCCTTCTCTAGAATCCTAGTCACTATAACTTGTTGTATTATGACTCTCTAGAAATGCATCTAGACCTTTTTTGAATTAACCATGTCATTCTCTGGCAGAGAGTTCCACAGTCTCACTACTCTTACATTGAAGAATCCCTTTCTATGTTTATGTAGAAATTTGCTTTCCTCTAGACATAGTTGTTCTTAATACAGTCTTGCATTCAACAAACAAAAATGGCGAACCGGCGCACGTGGATTATAAGTAAATGCCAATGATGAAGGCTGGTATATAGAAAACCTCTGAAAATTATTTCTAAAACAGTAAGGATATTATCCTAAACTGATTAAAAACATACATAGATCTAACGCGTTTCGCGCTCCAACTTAGCGCTTCATCAGAAGTTTTCTATATACCAGCCTTCATCATTGGCATTTACTTATAATCCACGTGCGCCGGTTCGCCATTTTTGTTTGTTGCATGCTTCCTATCCAGCAGTCTAGGATCACTGGAAGAACCGTGGCTGCCGAGAGAAGGATTAAATCCCATACATGTTTATGATTGTTGTGCCTCTACAATACGAGCACAACCACTTCAGGTGAGAATCTCCACCTTTTTTATTAATATATTTGAGACATATTTCACTATTGTGCGCCCCCTTGTCTTTTTCTTTTTTGGCTAATACAGTCTTGGGTATACATAGATCATACGAGCGATCTCTGTATTGACCCTTGATATATTTATACATATTTATTATGTCATCCCAAAGCCGTCTTTTCTCTAAACTGAACAACCCGAATTTTGCTAATCTTTCTGGGTATTGCAGTCCACTCAGTCCTTTTATGCCTTTATTGCCCGCCTTTAAACCTATTCAAGCTCAACAATGCCCAAAATTATACACAATATTCTATGTGTGGTTTGATCAGTGATTTGTATAATGGGACAACGATGTTCCTATCATGTGAATATATGCCCCTTTTAATACACCCCATAGTCCTATTTGCCTTAGCAGCAGCTGCCTGACACTGGCTGCTACAATTAAGTTTACTGTCCACTAGGATTCCTAAGGCCTTCTCCTTGTCACTTTTACCCTGTTTTTCCATTTAATTAATAATCGTGGAATGGATTTTTCCTTGCATTTATCTGTGTTAAACATCATCTGTCACTTCTTTGCCCAAGCCTTCAACTTAGCCAGATCCCTTTGTAAAAAAAACCCATTATCCTCTATTGTGTTATTTTTCACATCTGCAAAGATTGATATTTTACTGTGCAATCCTTTAGTGAGGTCATTAATAAATATATTAAAAAGAATAGGGCCCAATAATAACTAGTAACAAGGATCCAGTCTGAATATGTACCATTAATCAACACCCTTTGTTTTCTAACAAAGAGACAGTTGCTTACCCACTTTCCCCCAGTCCAAGCATTCTCATTTTATTTACCAACCTTTTATGTGGCTTTAGAAAAATCCAGATATATGACCCTGATCCGGTCTACAACTAACCTCTTCAAAGAAGCTGAGGAGATTAGTTTAACAAGCCCGATCTTTCATAAATTCCTCCCATAGTCTTTATTTGGATTCGTACGTACGACCCCAGTAGTGTAAGGCAATGGACTAGTAGTGTCAGCATTTCTGTTTCTAACGCTCTTGAAGCAATTTCAAGATAAGTTTGGCTGATAATGCTGTTTATTATTCAGCCAATATGTAAGTTCTTATTAAAAGTTCCTGAAATATGAATGGTGAAAATTATATTGTGCTCGCCCGCAGTGACCTAATGCATTCTCTGTGAAGTGAAGATGATTGTTTTTCTTTTAATTAAATATGTCATTCACTTTGAGCGTGTTTAGTGACTTTGCATTGCAAACTTTCAGCTTGTGGTATGGAACTATAAATAGGTCAGGGAGTAATATTGGCTGGATTAAATGCCAGGGCTTGACACAAGATTTGTAGCCTGGTAGAAATCCTGAACATTATAAGCCATAGATCAGAGGGCCCTTCAGCAGTGACATATTTCTTTGTTGATATTTAGGAAATTTGACAGCTATGAGTGATTGGTAATGCTTCTTATTTAAATGAAAGCATTCTAGTGATGCTTAATGCGTTTTCTCAGTATATGATATATTTCTGGACTTTATGTACAGAAATGTATTTTAAGGAAGTCAGAGAGGTTTAAAATAAGCCACTTTTTAATAAATAGTATACAAAATGCACCCAAGGTGTGTTCCAAGTAGATTGTTCCACTTCAGGATTACTTGTTTATCTTTTTCCTTTTAAAAATCAATGCTCCTCTTGTCCTTGCTAGCTTATAATGATATTGTTGCTCAATTGCTTATAGCCCAGGCAATAATTTAATTACTGATTTGCTAAAATGTTGGCATCTAAATGTTTTGTACCTGCATTCAAAATAGATGTGCTACAGACTTGAAAATCTTATGTATCTAGGCATTGAAAATGATAAAGCCAAATAATTTTCTAAGTCTCCATGTTTGAAAACCTGGAGAATGGCACAATATACACCTGGAGGAGAGGGCACGCTATATACATAAAAAAAGGGGGTACAATTACTGCTCCCCCTTCTCTTGTGTACTGAATATATGCACATTGGAGGAGGAAGGGGCACTGTATATAGACATAGGGAGGAGTGACATATACACACAGGAGGAGGATACATACACTACTCATAAAAAGTTTTTTATCATGGAAGTAGGGCATTTAAATTGACATATGCAAAGTTGATTTTCTCATCTCAAACAATTTAATGAAAGAAAAGCCAACAACAGTGAAAGGTTCACACCACAGGTGTCAAACTGCGGCCCTCCAGCTGTTGGGAAACTACAACTCCCATCATGCATTTGTATAATCTATAACAGTGGGCATGATGGGAATTGTAGTTCCCCAACAGCTGGAGGGCTGCAGTTTGACACCCCTGGTCTACACCATCAAAAATGTCAGTGTCTCAGTAACGTGTCCTGTGGCCTTCAGCATCAATTACAGCTTGACAACGTCTCATGCTGTTCACAAATGGAATTTTTTATTGCTGAGACATGGCATCCCACTCTTTTTGAAGGTCCCCCCTCAGGTCATTGAGGTTCAGGGTACAGAGTTACGAGCTTCTACACAGCGACTCAGCTGATCCCACAGGTTTTCTAAGGGGCTCAGGTCTGGAGAAAGTGCAGGCCACTCCATTTGAGGTACCTCAGTCGCCAACAGCCGTTCCCTCATGATGCAACCTTTCTGACCTGGGGCATTGTCGTCCATGAAGATGGAATTATCCCTGTGTTGTTCATGTAGAGCAGGGGTGTCAAACTCATTTTCACCGGGGGCCACATGAGCCTCACGACGTACCTTAAAGGGCCTTAAAGGGCCGACATAATTTTAGAACTACTTGTAGGTAGATAAGTGGGTATAAAGCCCCCAGTAGATGACAGTTATATCTGCCCATGTAGGTAGATAGGTATCTTTGCCCCCTGTATCCAGGTAGTAATATGCCCTCTGCAGCCAGGTAATATGCCCCATATAGAAAGGGAGATGCCCCATAGCCCCCCTGTAGCCAGGGAGATGCCCCACATAGCCCCCCTGTAGCCAGGGAGATGCACCATATAGTCCCCTGTAGCCAGGTACATGCCCCACATAGTCCCCTGTAGACTGATAGATGCCCCATATAGCCCCCAGTAGCCAGGCAATGCCCCATAGCCCCCCTGTAGCCAGGCAGTGCCCCCATAGTCCCCCCAGTAGCCAGGCAGATGCCCCCATAGTCCCCCTGTAGCCAGGCAGATGCCCCCATAGCCCCTCCAGTAGCCAGGAAGATGCCCCATAGTCCCCCAGTAGCCAGGCAGATGCCCCATAGTCCCCCAGTAGCCAGGCAGATGCCCCCATAGTCCCCCAGTAGCCAGGCAGATGCCCCCATAGCCACCCCAGTAGCCAGGAAGATGCCCCCATAGTCCCCCAGTAGCCAGTCAGATGCCCCCCATAGTCCCCCCAGTAGCCAGTCAGATGCCCCCATAGTCCCCCAGTAGCCAGGCAGATGCCCCCATAGCCCCCCCAGTAGCCAGGAAGATGCCCCCATAGTCCCCCCAGTAGCCAGGCAGATGCCCCCATAGCCCCCCAGTAGCCAGGCAGATGCCCCCATAGCCCCCCCAGTAGCCAGGCAGATGCCACCTAATGATTATAAAATTAAAAAAAGCTACTTACCTCGTGTCCGTGCAGCGCGGTCCGGTCCGCTTCGGGAGCTGTGTACGGTGTAAGCAGCGTGACGTCACGCCGCTTACGCCCGCACGCAGCTCCCAGAGATCTCCTCGGCGGCAGAGGCTGCCGCCGAGGAGACCCAGCGTCACAGGGGGCGTGAGCAAAGCGGCGCGTCACGCCCCCTGCGACGCCGTATGTACAGCGCTCACCGAGCGATCTACATACAAAGGGAGAAGGTGGGAGGGAAACGATCCCTCCTGCCTTCTCCCTGTACTAGTTGACTGACTCCGCGCGACTGTGGTAAAACAGCCGTGCGGAGTCAGGGAGATCGCGGGCCGGAAAACACAAGGCCGCGGGCCGGATGTGGCCCGCGGGCCTTGTGTTTGACACCTGTGATGTAGAGGCACAATGACTGGATTGATGATGTTATTTATGTAGTAGAGCCTGTCACTGTACCATTGGCAAAGTGTAGGGAAGTTCTGTATTGACTGGACACACCTGCCCACATTGTAACACCACCACCACCAATGGCTTGTCTAGTGACAACAGTGGCTGATGCATAGCGCTCTCTCCACTTACGTCTCCAGCGTTGTAGGTGGCCCTCATTTCTCCTCAGAGAAAATCGACTTTCATCACTGAACAGCACTGAGGATCACTGCACTTATCAGGTGCAGTTGATAGCACTTACACTATCCGGCCAATGCCAGCCAGGATGGAGAACAGTCAGCAGGAGGGAAAGTAAAGTACAAAGGGAAACTTTAAAAAATTATATAAAAAACTACCATTGAATTTGAAAATACTGGATGAGGATCCAGTGTAGATGGACCTTTTCCCATGCAAGACAATGATGCCTGTGTCAAGTAGTGTGGTCAGGTACCCTTGCCGGTCGTCTAGCACACAGACCTTTCGGATGTAAACGGTTGCGAATGGTCTGACGTGACACTTGTTTGGCTCTCACCTCCCTTTAATGCACCTAAAGCTGTGTGGCATTCATTATCCAGTTATGCAGGGAATTGTTTACATTGAAGCGATCATCAGTGTGTCATGTAGCCAAAGGACGTCCACTTCTTTGCCTTTCTGTCAATATTCCAGTCTTTCTGTTGTAACCTGCTGATGACACTCTGTGACACTCTAAGCTCAGTGACCACTTCCATCTGGGAGCATCCTGCTTGAAGCCTTGCAATAGCGAAGTACTGTTGATCAATTGTAAGATGTTGTTTTAGTCAAATGATGTCAGAATGTGAACTGCATGATGAGGAGAACTGTTTAAATCCCAATTCAAATTTTTCCATTAAGCTCTGTGTTAGAGATCAGCAAGTTGTGCAAAAAGTACTGAAACATTGAACAGTTGGACATGTACAATCTACAGATAAGAGATGGTCTCATTTAGTTCATTTAAAAAAAATGTATAAAGGGTGTTCTGAGACAGATCAATGCTTGTTCGTCCATTGGGGTATGAGTACAGATATAAGAGAATATCTACCCCCCCGGACGCACCTGTTCACCCCCGGCTGCCAGTCCGTTCAACCAGGAAGTAAGCAGTGAACCTCCATCGTTCACATGACAGCTCCAGCCAATCACAGGCCACAACGTCGCACACACGTGACCTCTCTGGCCTGTAATTGGCAGAAACTGTCACATGAACACTGATCTTCACTGCTTCAGCCCGGGATGAATGAGAGCATCCGGGATGTAAGTATGAGTCTTTTTTTTTTTATTCATACCCCGACGGACGAACGAGCATTTATCAGTCCCAGAACACCCCTGTAAATATTTTTTTAAATGATCTAAATGAGACCTTTAAGAAATTTTATGTTCATCCTGAAATTTCAACGAAAAGTCAAATATCCTTAACTTTTGGTGAGTACTGTACATTTAAGAGAAGAGGGTAAAATTACTGTGCCCCCTCCTCCTGTGTACTGAATACATGCACATTGGAGGAAGAAGGGGCACTGTATATAGACATACAAGGAGGGGGCATCATATACACACAGGAGGAAGAGAGGGCACATTATATACATATATGAGAAGTGGGTAAAATAACTGTTCCCTAGAGAGATATTTAATGAATATTTGCACACAGGAGGAGGAAGGGGCATTGTTTGCATACAGGAGGAAACTGTGCCCTGTACTCCTGTGTATTATTTTAGACATGTACTAGATTGTGAATTCTCTAAGGCTCGGCTTGTAGGGCTGTTATAGCAGCAATGGTCTACCGAACTCCTCCAGTTCTGCTAACGCTTTACTCCTAATTATTCATGCCTGTCAGTACTTAATGCAATAATTTATTGCATAGTATAGTACCTTGTCACGCTTTCACGATGGGTAGTAGACCCACTGTGCCACTACCGGGCTTGCTCTGAGGGAGCGTGACTAACAGGAATACAACGGAGGCCTAGATATAGACATGGGAAGACAAGACATAAAAAACAGACATAAACGGAGGCCAAACAAGCAAAGACATAACAAGGAACACAGACAGAAACAGACTAAAAATACAAAAAGTCCAGAAGTAAGTTAGGAGCTGAGATAGGTAAGCAGCACACATAAATGGTAGTATTTTCCTATTATCATACAAGCTAAAACCAAACAAAAAAAAACTAAAAACGACAAAAAAATATATATTTTAGCGTGAGGTAAATTAAAGTTTTTTAGAATATTCAGAGGCGAAGGAAAATACTTCCATCAGAAAAATAATATTTTTGTTTAAACCAATATTCCTGGAAAAAATAGTTTTATTTCGGTAATCATATGCAATTAAAAAATTACATATAAAATCTTTGTTCTTTTGTAGCCATGATTACTAAAGAGAGAAAACTCCTGGATGCCAGGGTTGACGGATCTCACTTTACTTCTGGTGCTGCTTATCTGTATGTAGTCTCTTTTCAGTTAGCAGGCAATGATGTAATAATTGCTGTGTTGCTCTCTGGACAGGAATAGATGAGATTACTGCAACGAAAAGAGCAATACATGAAAGGTTGATGTGTTCATTTTTATCTGAACTGGGGAAGAGGTTTCACACTTATCAGGTGCAGTTGATAGCACTTACACTTCTCAGGCCATGGCCAGCCGGGATGAAGAACAGTCAACAATCCTCTCACTGCTGTGTTACCAGATCGCACACAGGAGGGAAAATCAGGGAAAGTAAAGTACATAGGGGAAAATGATATTAAAAAAAACTACCATTGAATTTGAACAAAAAAACCCTCAATTCTACTTAAAGGGGTTGTCTCGCTACAAAGAATAGCTTTCAAATTGTAGGGAACACAAAATAAAGACATTTTCCAAATATATTGCTTTGTTCATCTGTTTTCCCTAAGGAGATACAAGTGAATTTATGACCTCCCTGGCTATTTCAGTTCCCTCAGTAACTGACCTGTAAACAATTCTCCCCCTGCTGTTTGTTCAATGAGATAACAGTGAGTGACCTCATCACACAGGTGGAGGCAGTGTCCTGTGCTGCTCAGCAGTAAAAAGCTTGATTTATGTAAAATAAACAGAACTGTAATTAGGGCTTTTGTTTTGGGGATCAGATAAGAAGTCCTGTTAGTAGTTTGAGAAGCTAATCTGATCTAATTAGCATCTGAAAGCACAGCATGGCACTGAGCTGTACAAGCATGGAGCTGTATGCAAATAAGTCAGTCTGAACCAGGAAGTGACAGAGTATTTTATTCATGCATTCTCTGAAACTCTGAAGGGAGACAACCCCTTTAAAAAAACTCATGTTATGTGAAGAGGTGAGGGAATTACATTTCTCTAACATCAGGGATTATAACCTGGCATGCCTTTTTAGGTATGTTATTGATTGGTACACAGTTTACGTTATTGTTTAAATATTCAAGAGAAAGCCTTTGGGCTTGTCCCCGCGGCAAAGGTTATTTATCGTTTTTTCAGATGGTTTGCTTTTTTACAAACTATCTGGAAACCGACAAGCAACGCTCCACCATTGAGTTCAATGGAAAATCCGTGCAGCAGTCCCCACAGCACGGATTTTCCGGCGGACAGTTTTTACACCACTGGCTTTCCGAAAAACGTAAAACTCCCCCCGGAACATGAACATGTGGGTGAAAAGGGGGAGGGCTTGAATCTGCAAACCGCAGACAAAAGCCGTCCCCCTGCGTGCCAAAAAAAGACAAAATATCGGTCATGCCGGTATTTGGTCTTTACCGTGTAAACGCACCCTTAGGGCAAGTTCACACGGCTGATTTGGACACTGAATTTAGTTTTCCAAGTCTATTCTCTTTCTGAAACACCCATACAAATAAATAACAGGCCAAAAACAATGCCAAAAACCACATCTAAAACTACGCTGAGTAATGAAAGATCCTCACTTTAAAATATAATTTACTTGAAACGCAAATCTGGTGTGTGCTGTGGATCTTTCATTACTTTGACAATAAGGGCTAAAATGAAATATCCTTTCCACGGGCACCACCAACATTAGAGGTGTTTTTTTGCTACAACGATCATATCTCAAATGATGGGGCTAGTAAAAATAAGCACTTTTGCAATTGGTTTGCTTTACCTAAATGCACTATAAGCTAATCTGTGCATTTATAGCTATTTCTGCAGCAGGTGATTGGACCACGCCCTCTTTTCTGTGATTGGCTCACTGATATGTCATTCAGTCTGTTCGGACACACCCCTTGGATGGGACACTACCCCTGTGCTGTGATTGGCTGCCTGCACTCTGTGCTTACTCCCCTCTGAGCTGTTGAAATTGAAAGTGAAACGAACTGCCTGTGATGACTGTCTCTACATAATAAAGGCTGGCTGAGTACCTCTCTATGCCCCTTCTCCCAGTGATAGTTCTATGTGAAGGATCTGGGCAATTACTGAGTCTGTAGCTGCTAGATTCACTCTCCCACCATATAACACTGCCTTATATAGTCTGTTCTACCTCCTGCCTCATAATGGGTGGGAGAGTGGGGGCAGCGTGCATTTCTCACATTTGTTTCATCAGTTCAGACTGTATGTATAACTACTTACAGCAATACAAGGGTTCTGATTACATTAAGCCTGTGGAGCTGACAGCTCTGCAGATATGAGAACGACCACTGTAGGAGGGCTGCAGAGCTGTGACATCCTCTCCCTTCCACTGCTCACACAGAATGATCATGTCACCAGTCTTCAGTGAGGGAAGACACACCTACTTGGAGGAGAGACATGCCTACTGGGAGGAGAGACACACCCCTGGATTTCAAGCTGTAACAGATAGAAACAGCTCAAGTCTCCGAAAGCGTGTAATGATAAAACCCCTTTAACTGAATGTTGTGTATTGTATATGTTCATAAAACCGTATCAAGGTTTTGGATGAGATTTTGAAGTTCTCCATTGATTCCTATGGGGATTTTCAGCATTGAAAACGCTTCAAGAATTGACATTACGCTTCTTTTTCAGCACCCAAAACAGCATCCAGAGAAGCGGAGAAAACGCGTGAAAATACGTTGATGTGTGTGAACTACAACACTGTTTTAAATAGGAATGAATGAAAATGAACTGGGGGAGACTTTTATGCATTTTGGATGTTTTTTGGACAGTGAATCCACTGCTGAAAACAGCATCCAAATCAGCTGTGTGAACATACCCTTTTTCTCACTATGGAATCTTATGTCCTTATCACACACTGGCCAGAAATGGCAAAAAGGACAATCGCAATCTGAGACACGCTGGCAAAGAGGAAGAAGATGAGAAGGCTCCTTGGCTTGTCCTTCCTACTTTCTAGGTATCCCATAACAATGATATTTGATGATAGAAATGAAATTCTAGACACAGGCACCCAGTAACCACAAGCTGTCCCTCTCCCCATGCATGCCAGCTTAACATTGTCCAGTGAGATGCTACAAATCCCTTCTTTACAAGATATAACCTCCCAGCTTTACATGATGATGAAGATAAAACAGGTTTGAGACTTTGAGATGTAAAGTAAAGAACACAAACAGAGCAATTGTTTTTTGAACAAAAACTTTATTTTTCACTTGACAAGTCAGAAAGTCAAGGGATCAGAAAAGTAGTCTTAGGGTACGTCCCCACGGCACGGGTTTTCGGACGGTTTTTCAGCCGGTTTGCGGTTTTTCAAACCGCCTGAAAAAACGTCTGAAAATGTTCGCAATTGTGCTCTATGGACATCCCGTGCAGCAGTCCCCACTGCACGGGTTGTCCGTCCGGCGGTTTTGCCGCCTGCAGTCCGGCCGCAAAACATTGTGCTTGCACAATCTTCCGTTCGGTTTCCGGATGGAATCTGTGCAAGCCAATGTGAAGGGGGGGGGCTTTATCCGCTCATAGCGGAGAAAAGCCACACCTCCTCCCCCCGTGGGGACGGCCGCAAAGCCGTGAGAATGCGCCCTTACCTTTTCAGCATACTCTTTGATTTGATACAGCACAACTGCCAGGCAACCTGAGTCAGCAAGAAACAGCCTAGCTAAATGGTCGTACTTAGCCATACAAATGCCTTTTTATCCCCTCATCACTGTTTTAGAGAGCTTTATGAGACTATTGTGCGTTGCTGACAGATAATTGTATATTGATATTCTGTCTCTCATCTTGCCCAAGTGCTTTTCACTTATATCAGATCTTCAGCTGTTGTATACTACTCATACATACTATTGCAAGCATTTGTATTCCCTGTAACTAGGACCATTACTGTATTTTACCCTTAATATTATTCTTTTATTTCTGTTACTTGAAAATGCTGTAATAAAAAAGTGCTCTAAACAAGGTATTCTAACATACCAACATATAAGGCTGCCTTGTTGTGGCGCAGCCCTAGGCTTTGGTAGACAAGTGACTACATTTTGTCTGTTTCAGGCTATACAAACACTGAAGAAAATATAAAGCATTGGGTCTTAAACACTAATCACAGCAAATAAAAAATCCCAATTAAAACATAACTTTTAATAGAGATGCATTTAAAAATACAAAAAACATATATTCCCACTCATTAGAGTAATATCCCTCAGATAAATATATGGCTCACCAAAGGGAAAGAAATGAAGATTCTGTAACTCACGGTTAGATGCTCTTTCGTTCTCGCCACGATACTGGCATGATTAAACACTCTTCACTACTACTGTATGGTGCATTCTCACCACAATAACGGCATCCATAGTAATAAATATAGCCTATATGACCCTAGTGATATCCTAAAATCAGCGGGGGCATCGCCCCAGGGTATATAAACTTTTCAGCATAACTGTATATTCATGATGAAGTGCTTATTTATAAAATTAATGAGTTCTAAGATGGGAAGTATGCTGCTGACTCTACTGTACCGAAAGTAACTGTAAATACTCATGCATACTACTTACCAAACTTGCAATTTGCGAATAAGCCCAAAGTGATGTATTATTTTTTGTAATTGTTGTAAAAACAAGTGTGTTATTCTCATCATAGAAGTTAATTACATTTATCTTACTTGGAATGTGCATAGTGATAGTAGATTAGAGTAAGGTAACAACATGATGACTTAAAAAAGGGATTTTTAAGTTCGACAAGAAATTGGGGGCAGTTACAGGGTATTAAAAAAAAATTATAAACTAAGGGTATTTTCACACGGCTTCTTTGGGCACGCATTTCACCGTGGATTTCGCGCGTTTGTGCTTTTTAATAGGGCAAATGCGGCGGGGAATTACAGTAACCATAGAGAGCTACAGATTACTATCGTATTGTTAGCGGGGGGGAGGAAAATTTACATGTCTTTTGTTGCCTTTTAGTTTATGTGCCGCTGATAATGCATGTCAATGGGGCGGCTGGCTGCGTTCCACCCAAGCGGTTCCAAAAACCGAGCATTAAGGCGCGTACTAGACACGCCGCAATACACTGTGTGAACATACCCTAAGGGTATGTGCACATGATGGATTTTGATGTAGATTTTGTGTCAGGATCCACTTAAAAAACCTGATAAAACCTGGATCCTATTGATTTCAGCCCACAAGAATGAGTTTGGTCTCAGTAGCTGCACATGTTTCCATCTTGCATTGCTAACATCTGTTTTGGGATGTTCTCTTACCCACATGTGCTCCTCGCCGCTAAGGAGCAATTCTTTACCCTTTTGTACAACATATATTTTACCATCCCTTTATGATTTAAAACCTTTTTACCCTTTATGATTAGTTACGGTCCCTCCCACCCTTTGATGTTTTGTAGACAAAAAGCACCCCAACCTATAACTCCTAATCCTGGAACTGGAGCAAAGGGTCGGCCAGCAAAACCAGTAAATAAAAAGGGCATTCCCCTAAAGGGAAAGAGCTTAAAAAAACATTTACAATTTGGGCCTATGGGTTTTGGGGAAAAATTAAAGTGGGAAAAATAAAAGGTTTTTCCCTTACTATTAATTTATTTTGACTTTGTGCTGCATAATTTGTATCCTTTTAATTCCCTGTAATTGCATGGGAATTAAATTAATTTTTAGAGCAAGGGCCCGAGAACCCTTAGCATATAGGGTTTGGGGCTTTTCTGTTTTTAAAGTTACCACAGAAATGCAAGGAAAGTAATTTCCTCACAAGTCATGTTTTAGATGTTTTCTGGGAAGTAAGTCTCTGTTTTGGGTTTTTTAATTTGGTTTTTCCCTTTTCTTTAAAAATTTGGGGAAAATCTTTTCCGATGCGCTTTGGACATAATGATATGGAATGCTACTTTTCTGGGTATCAATTTTATGCATTTTGTTTACCTGGTATATAGGGAAAAGACCCGTAAGTTTTTTGCAATTACCCTTTTTGGTTTTCCCTTTTAAAATTAAAAATTCTTAGTTTAAATTAAAAAAAGCATTAAATTTTATATTTTAGGGTAATCTGGGTTTTCAGTGTTGTTTGTGTAAAATCAGCTGAAAAAAAAAAAAGGAGT
This sequence comes from Phyllomedusa bahiana, assembly GCA_025379985.1. Classification (NCBI taxonomy): domain Eukaryota; kingdom Metazoa; phylum Chordata; class Amphibia; order Anura; family Hylidae; genus Phyllomedusa; species Phyllomedusa bahiana. The sequence continues at coordinate 237,488 of JAODAL010001147.1, forward strand.
ATTTAAAGGGAAAAAACATTTATACACCCTTTGATTGTTTTTGGCCTTTAACCCCTTACCGACTTTTTCCCTACTAAAACGGCCAAAGTCGGGTAGGGGTTCCTTTCAAATTGCCGTTTTGAGTACGTCACGGGCGATCTTGACCCCCCCGCTTAAAAGGCGGAAACGCGGGGAAGATGCGGCATGGAAAAACCAAACGGTTATTTTCCGCTGGGATCATGCCCCCATTTCCCCCCCGGGGCCCGGGGAATGCGCCCCGGCCCCGGGGGGATTAAACCCCCGATGTGCGGGCAAACGTTTGGGTTTGCGGGCCCCGCAGGGTGGGGCGGCCCGGGTGAGCTTCCCGTGCCCAAAAAATTCCCGGAGCAAAGTACGGCGCCCCAAACCCCCGGGGTACTTATCCCTTCCGACCCGGGCCCCGGAAAGCTGAATGGGCGCATTCCCGGGGTTTTTTTGGTGGGCGTCCCCGATGCCCAATGGGGCCCTTGGGGGGCAAACCGGGGATGAAGTTGCCATTGAGGGCAGCAAACAGTATAAGCTGTGGGGCTGATCTCCCTATTGCCCTGAAAAAGTTTTGACGATCGTTATGCAAATTTCCCCCTGGGGAAAAAATGTTAAAAAGTGTGGGAAAAAGTAAAAAAAAAAAAAATGTAAAAAAATAAAACACAAAACCAAAAAATAAATAAAAACACGTACATCCCCCTTTTTCCCCTTTTTCAAAACCCCCCAAAACGCCACCAAAAAAAAAAGATCAAAAAAAAATAAAGTAACCCCTATTTGGTTTTCGCCGCGTTTCGTAGGGGACCCACCCTATAAAACTAAACTTTTTAAAATTTAACCCGTTTTCGGTGAAGCGTAAAAAAAACCCCCAAAAAACAAATACGAATTACCCATTTTTGTTCATTTTTGCAAAAGCACTTTAAAAAAGGAGTAAAAAGTCATTAAAAAATATTTCAAAATCCCAAAATTTGGGGCCAAAATTTTTTCGTCAGTTCATTCCCCCAAAACAAAAGTCCTTACACACCTTGTTTACGGAAAAAAATTAAAAAATTTGGCTATTAGAAATGCGATGCATAAAAATTGTTTTACACAATAAAAACACTTTTTTTTTGAAAAAAATTGTGCTTTCAAATAAACCCACATAAATTGGGTAAACCTGTTAAACGTCTTTAAACAAAAGGTAAAAAAAAAACATCCGGATACTGCCGGTGAAAGTATTAAAAAAAAAATAAAAAACACCCGTTAGGGGTTTTCAGGGATTTTCCCTTTACCCTTTCCTTCCAAAAAAAAACGTCATAAAGTTTTTGTCCCCCCAAAAAAGTTACCCAAATTTAAAAAAAGAAAAAATCATCCCCAAAAAAAAAGGGCCCTATAAGCCCCCTTTAAAAAAGAAAAAAAAAAAAAAGTTATGGTCTTCCCGAAAATGTGGCGATGCAAAAAAAACTTTTTTTTCTTTTTAAAATTAAAAATGTTTTTTTTTGTTTAAAAGCCTTTAAAAAAATTTTAAAAAAAATTTTTCAAATGGGGGTATCGCGTAATTGTATCAACCTGGGTGGTAAAAACTAGGGGAATTTTAATTTTTTAAGCATGGTTTCCGGTTTTTTAAAAAATAAAATAAAAAAATCTACCCCGGATTGCTGGGGATTTTGTACAAAAAGCCCACAAAAACTTTTTTTAAAAAGTGATTAAAGCAAAACCCTGCCCCCCCTAATTTGGGTTTTAAAAAAAAACATCAATCAAAACTCGTTAAAAAAAAAGCCCAAAAGAAAACTCCCCCTGCCCAAAAAAAAAAGAAAAAAAATATGGGGTCAGAAATTAAGGGCAACATAAAACGCAAATTTTTAAAAAAACTCGCTTCTAATTTTGTAAAAAAATTTAAAAAAAAAAAAAAAATTTAAAATTTATATCTTTTTTTAAATTTTTACCGACCCCCTAGTTAAAATTATCCCGTCATTTTTCCCGGTCCCTTTTGGGGGAAAAACTGTAAAAAAGAAGCCCCAAAAACCCAAAGGGCCCGGAAATGGGGTTTTTCCCCCGTCCATTTTTCTATGCCCAATCCCAAAAAAAAAAAATACGGAAAAACCTGTGCCCCCCAAAATGCAAAAAACACCCCTTAAGATGAGATTCCCCGAGGGGTGTTGAATCCCCAAAAAGGGGGGAAAATTTTGGAAGGGTTTTACCCGTTTAGTACTTTGGGGGCTTTGCCCAATTTGGGCAAAGGCCCCCAAAAATTTTTTTGTGCGCCCAAAAAGCCCAAAAAGCGCTCCCTCCCTTGTTAAACCCGCCTTTCCGGCCCCCAAAAAAGCAATTTACCCCCCACATGTAGGGTATTGCCGAAACTTGGAAGAAAATTTCGTAAAACCCCCTTTTTTGGGGGGTTTTTTTAAAGTTTCCTCGTAAAAAATTTAAAAAATTTTAAAATTAAAATTGCAGATTATTGGAAAAAATATTTATTTTTTTTTTTTTTCAAAAGGGCCGGCCCGAACGCTAAAAAAAAATTTTTGAAAAACATGATATACTCCCCTGCACCTTTTGGTATTTTTTAAGGGGGGGTAGTTTCCAATAGGGGGTCTTTTTAGGGGCATTTATTAAGTTTTTGGGAAACCCTTGGGGGTCCCCAAAAACCCGAAAATTTGGGGCCCCCAAAATAAAATCGTTTAAAGAAAATGAGGCCCAGAGTTTTTAGTGGTGCCCCTCCCTATTCTGCGCTTTTGTGGTTGAGCCAAAATAATGCACTTTGGGCCCCTTTGGGATTTTCTCTGAAAAAGGTGGGAAACTGGGAAATTAAAAATTAATTTGCATTTCCCTGATCACATTTTCCGTTTTTCTTGGGCAAATAATTGTATAAAAATTTTAAAAAAACTGCCAAAAAAAGTGAAATTTTGAAATTTCACTTCCCCTTTGCTTTAAATTCCCGTGAAAAAACCTAATGGGTTAATAAAACTTCCTAAATGGGTTTTGAATACTTTAAAGGGGGGTTGGGTTTTTTAGATTTAGGTCATTTTGGGGGTATCTAAAAAATACAGGTCAATCAGGAAAGTTAGAAAAGGACTGGGCCCCCAAAAAATGTTTAAAAAAAATTTTTTTGAAAATTTTGGGCAAAAAATTTTTTGCTAATTTTTAAAAACCCCTAATTTTCGTTTTAAAAAAAAAAAAAAGGATTTAAAAAAATTATTTCCAAAATTTCAGCAGACATATGGTTGATGGGTTTGTTATAAAATATTGGTAAATTTTTCACAAATTTTTTAGATTTAATTTTTAAAATTTTTCACAAAAAAAACAAGCATTTTTTTTGGGCCAAAATTTTTTTAAATATCTTAAAGCACAATTTTGTCACGAGGAAAAAAAAAATCTCTGAATCACATGGATAAGTAAAAGTGGGCAAAAAGTTATTTCACTTTAAATTTAAAGATCCAGATTTTTAAAAAATGGGGCTCTGTCAGAGAGGCCAAAAAATGGCCTCGGCGGGGAAAGGGGGTTAAAACAAGTTGTCAAATTTTAATCCCCTTTTTTCCGGGGGAAACAAATTTTTTAACCCGAATGGTAACCTTTTTAAAAAAGACAAGAAACCCGAGATGTCAGTCTTAAAGTAAAACTTATAAGGGTTTTCCAAGACTTTTAGAAATCTCCCTACCACTTCCCACTGCATGTAAATAGAAAATGAACCCATTGTTGCCTCTCTTATCCCCACTGTTCCAGCACACAGCTCTAGTGTTCCCCACGGTCCCTCTCTGATGTCACATTCACATGATGCTGCAGCTCCTGACCACAAAATGTGGGGCCAAGATTGGGTTGAATCATGTCCCATAAATGGACTCATAGGAGGATGGCGGGGACATGGACCCCTGGCGTGCCAAAGGTATGATGGGAGGGGCAATTTTTAAAGTTTTCAAATCTTGGAAAACCCCTTTTTTATACTCTAATAAATCGGGTTTAGTCCAGAATAAAAAAAGTTCAAAAGAATGTTTTGGGCTTACCAAAACAAGGATTCTTCCAGGGGGGCCCCCTTTAAAGGGTGATCACCAAAGAACGGGGACTGCAACTCGCCTCTTCAGCTTTTGGGAAACACAACCCCATCACATTTATGTAATCTATACCAGGGGGGCATGATAGGAGATGTAGTTTCCCAACAGCTCAAGAGCTGATATTGCAGACCCTTGGCTAGAAGAAATGAAACAGTATATTCAAGAATATGTGAAATGAGCAAAGGAGTTAAAAGAGGAGTTTCTTTCTCTCGGTTTATAATTTCTCCACACATGACTTAAAGGGGTTGTCTCCTACAAGGTTTTGTTTTTTATGTTAAAGATCTTGCAAAAACAAGTCCTTTTCAATAAAAGTCCATTTAAAGTGCCTACCTATTCCGAGATACCCCTCTTGAAGGCTGCATCAGCTCCTCGGTGTATACACAGATCTGTTTGATTTCCCTGATACTTCACACGGTTGCTATAGCACAGATCGGGTTCTACACAGCCTAATGGAAACCGTAAACCCGCCCCTAAATTAAGAATAAACCAAAGAAAACAGACTAAGGAAGATGAACAAAGTAGTGAGACAACCCCTTTAAAAACATTGCCTATTGCAATTTTGTTTAAATTGTTGCTGCTTATAGAAGACCCACTTATGTTTCATTGTGCAGGGCGGTCATAAACAAGTTTTAACCCCCCTGAAAAAAAAGTGAAACCTACAAATCTTTTTTGGGTTTAATTCTATAGCTGATCAGTGGACATTAGAAATGTTCTAATACATGTTTTTAAATTATTTCTATACAGAATTCAGGAAAATACGCTGTAAAAATTGCCCTAGTTTGGTTTAAAAAGAGTCCCCCGACTGGGCCCTTCACTAAGATTTTTTATTGACATTGAAAAACCTGCAGGAAACAAGGAGCTCTAATGGGGAAGGATGGGGAACTCTTTTTGAACCCCTTACTGACCTGTTTGGGCTTTAAAATTGTTCTGCCATAATGACAGCTTATCACCCATCCACAGGACAGGTAATAACTCTCTGGTCTGTGGGAACCACGCCTAATCACAAGAATGGTTTTACCATGTTCCTTTATTTGAAAAGAGCAGAAGTCAGGTATATACACTAATACTCCATTCAGACTCTATGGGACCATCAAAAATAGCAATGTATCAAATTATCTTTTTCTCAGTCCCAAAGAGTTTAAATGGTGCTGCATAGGCATAGGCACACCATGAATAAGGGAGGAATCTCCCAAAACACGTTGGTGGTACGCTTGTTATGCTATATGCTATCCTAATAAGGTTTTTAAATGGATTAAAATAAAAGCGACAAGTTTTATTTGAAGAACGTAAAGATTTCAAGAGTTGCTGGATTGTACATTTCTTTTTTCATAGGCATACTTGACCACTGCTCCATTAATATGGGAACCCAGGTCCTCTGTTTTTGTGATCAATGGAGGTTGATCATAGTGACATTCCAAAAGCAGTACTAGTCCCTAAACGTAGCGGTTTTGGGGCTTGTAGTTTGTACCATGAGTTGTAATTTTCAACTGCACCACTAGGAGATGCATATAACTTATTGATTAACTTTTGTTAACTCTGTCTGGGGGACTACAAAAAAGAGCGATAGCCTTTAATTTGTCTGTCGATGATGGCTTGATTTTTTTTTTTCATGCAGGTCACGTTATATTTTTTAATATAGCAATTTAGAAGTACATATAATTTGATTACGTTTTATAATTTTTTTGGGAGGGAGATGCTTAACATGCAGTTTTATTCATTCTTGATGCAGCAATTCTTGGTGTTGACATGTTCAGGGTTTTTTTCATTCAGTCTTTTTAATAGCCATGACTTTTTTATTTTACATTTATTTTCTGTAAAAATAGCTGTATAAAGACTTGTTTTTTTGTGGGAAAATGTTTTCTTTTAATGGTACAAGTTGTATTATTTAATGGAGATAGTAATGTATTTACTGTACCATATGATGTATTGGGAAACACCCAAAATTTGTGGGGTGGAATGAAAGGAAAAACAAACCGTAATTGTGCTATGTTTTTACGGTTTCCTTTTTATGGAGCTTACTGTGCAATCTAAGTAACATCTTAACTGTATTCTACAAGTCAGTATAATTCATACATGCCAACTCTCCCATTTTTGGCAGGGGGGGTCCCGCTATTTGGGGTCCCCCCCCGCCCCACCCGGGGAGTTGGGATTCCACCCGCCACCAGCAGCGCGGGGTCCTACATGGCGGGCGGTGACCATGCGCTACCCCCCCCCGCCCCGGGGCCGCTGCGCCCTCTTCACCCGCCCATAGTCTCGCTGTGCAGGGAGGAGGCAGGAGGGATCGTTCCTCTCCTCCCTCCTCCCCCTGTATGTCCGGCGCCGGTGTGTGCGGCGCACATACAGGTCAGCGGCGCAGGGGAAGTGACGCGCGGCTGCAGGGAGTGACGCGCGGCTGCTCTCACTTCCCCTGCGCCGCTGAGGAGATCGTCCGGAGCGGCCGTGCTGCAGGAGCCTGGTGAGTAAGTGGATTTTATTATTTATTTTTATAGCTATATGGTGGGCTCTGCCTGGCAACAATGGGGGCACTACCTGGCAACAGAGGGGACATCTACCTGGCAACAGAGGTGACATCACCTGGCAACAAAGGGGGCACTACCGGGCAACACTGGGGGCACTACCTGGCAACAATGGGGGCACTACCTGGCAACAGAGGGGACATCTACCTGGCAACAGAGGAGGCACTACCTGGCAACAGAGGGGGCACTACCTGGCAACAGAGGGGCACTACCTGGCAACAATGGGGGCACTACCTGGCAACAGAGGGGGGCACTACCTGGCAACAGAGGGGGCACTACCTGGCAAACAATGGGGCACTACCTGGCAACAGAGGGGCACTACCTGGCAAACAATGGGGGCACTACCTGGCAACAATGGGGGCACGACCTGGCAAAAGAGGGCACAACCTGGCAACAATGGGGGCACTACCTGGCAACAGAGGGGGCACTACCTGCCAACAATTGGGGCACTACCTGGCAACAGATGGGGCACCTAACCTGACTAACAAAGGGGGCACCTACCTGCTAACAAAGGGGGCACCTACTGGCTACAGAGGGGCATCTACTTGGCTACAAGGGGGCATCTACCTGCCTGTAAGGGCACTAACTGCTTATGGGGGTCTACTACCTGTCTATACGGGCATCTACCTGGCTTTCTTCCAAAGCCGTTATGCAGTTAGGTGGAGTGGGTGTGGCTTTTTGAAGGGCGTGGCATACTGACAAGATGGGAGTGTCCATGCAAATATACTGCTTTTTCATTTTCAAAAGTTGGCAACTATGGTATAATTACAACTGTGTTCTATTACTTTACTATTATGAATTGCTGTTTTCTTAAGACCAATAACTTTTTTTATTTTATTTTTGTGTCTATGTACCTGTGTGAGGGTTTGTTTTTTGCTGTATGAAGCCTGATTTATATAGGTCTGATTCTGGCTTTGCAACTTTCTGGAGAGGCACAGTGGCAAAAATCCCCAAAGAACTACAGATTTGGCATTGAGGTTTTTTTTTCTTACAACATTCACGGTGTTTGATAAGTAAGGTTAAATTGAAGGGTTTGTACACCTTCCTTTTTATTCTAAATTATGTAGCTGAGACTGGAAGAAAATAATACTTAATGCCACTTGTTCCAGCACCACGCATCCCGCGTGGCTTTGGCTGAATGGAACGTCACATGACCACTGCAACTGATCACAAGTTGCAGCAATCACATGACACCTCCCGACATCAGGGTTTGGAAGGCAAGGCTCTGAACAGTGACGTAGAGCAGTGTCATGTCACTGCTGTAGACAAGAAGCACAGTGCTGAAACAAGCGGTATGTCAAATGTGAGCGTTTTTTTCCCATTCTTCCAGCATCAGCTACATAATTAAGTTACAAAAAGGGAAGGTGGACAACCCTTAAGTTTTTAATAGATTTTATGGATGCACCAATACCAAATATATTAAATTTTTTATTGCTTTTCTTTTTTATAGGTTAAGAACGAAGATGGAGATGTTTTGAACTTTAAACATTATTCTTTTTTCTTTTTAATTAAAATTATGTTCATTTTCTTCAAAATATTTTTATTAGGCATCAATCAAATATGAAAACATAAATGTATGAATACAAGTTATGTAGTTTTGCTACGCATTTGGTCCAATGCAGATCAAATAATGTAAATGTACAAATACAAACCACATGACATTGCTACATATTTGAGGATTAATGCCTTATCTCCATTTTCCAAGTTTTCCTTCATTAAAAAAACAAAAACAAAGATTTGAGATCTTATGTTGGTCGTGTGAGCCACAAGGACTCCACCACTTCGCTGCATCCAAAAATAAATAAAATAAATAAAAATTTTAACAATGTGGGTTGTAAGACCATTAGTATGTCTCCATTCCATAGTAATTATGTTTATTTTCTTGACCACTTGACCATGTTTTATTGTCAGTATATTGCAATACGAATGTATTCACCATAGTGTACAATTACTGCTCTTCTATTATACCCTGACTCTGGTAGGGGTGTTATGGTGGGGGCACAGTTATGGCTAAAACCCACTCTCCCGTCCTCGCTGGGGTAATGAAACAACTGCAGGATTATCTTATAGCTGATAAGCTAGAGACGGAGAGGCACAAGGAGACTCGCACTACCGTTTTTTTCAAACACTGAAGAGCTTTTATTGATTCACACTACTCTGATAGAGAGATAGGAGTTCTGATGCAAACATTTAAATTCACAGCCTGGTACTGTAGAGCGGGGATCGGTACGCTAGGGAGACTGCAGATTTGAGGGAGCTTTGATAATGGAGAGATCTGCTTATGAGGGGACGGGAGGACGCACATGCAAAATGTAGACCTTTATATGTTTCTTCTGTTATGTTTTGTTTGAACTCTGCACATGATTAGTTCTGTCACTGGCATGACGATTATAAATATGTTATGTCCATTATAACATGTCGGAGCTATGTTGAAGTATGTTGAAAAATGCAATAAAAATGTTTTTTAAAAAAAGGAATATTTCATTCCAAATCCCAAAATTGCCATCAGACTGGATCTGCATTCTAATTAACATTTTATTCTGTTACAAAATTATTTGTATTATTTAGTTGTAAGAAATAGTAGTAATGGTAGGCTATTCTGCAAGATATTGGTATTGAAGAATGGTGTACAAGTGATCACATCCCCAAATGGTCAAGTAGCCAGGGAAAACTTTAAATATAAATAAAAACAAAACATTTGGAC